>OY720465.1:18161700-18566569 GCA_963082715.1 Harpalus rubripes
CATACATACATACATACATACATACATACATACATACATACATACATACATACATACATACATACATACATACATACATACATACATACATACATACATACATACATACATACATACATACATACATACATACATACATACATACATACATACATACATACATACATACATACATACATACATACATACATACATACATACATACATACATACATACATACATACATACATACATACATACATACATACATACATACATACATACATACATACATACATACATACATACATACATACATACATACATACATACATACATACATACATACATACATACATACATACATACATACATACATACATACATACATACATACATACATACATACATACATACATACATACATACATACATACATACATACATACATACATACATACATACATACATACATACATACATACATACATACATACATACATACATACATACATACATACATACATACATACATACATACATACATACATACATACATACATACATACATACATACATACATACATACATACATACATACATACATACATACATACATACATACATACATACATACATACATACATACATACATACATACATACATACATACATACATACATACATACATACATACATACATACATACATACATACATACATACATACATACATACATACATACATACATACATACATACATACATACATACATACATACATACATACATACATACATACATACATACATACATACATACATACATACATACATACATACATACATACATACATACATACATACATACATACATACATACATACATACATACATACATACATACATACATACATACATACATACATACATACATACATACATACATACATACATACATACATACATACATACATACATACATACATACATACATACATACATACATACATACATACATACATACATACATACATACATACATACATACATACATACATACATACATACATACATACATACATACATACATACATACATACATACATACATACATACATACATACATACATACATACATACATACATACATACATACATACATACATACATACATACATACATACATACATACATACATACATACATACATACATACATACATACATACATACATACATACATACATACATACATACATACATACATACATACATACATACATACATACATACATACATACATACATACATACATACATACATACAACATACATACATACATACATACATACTTACATACATACATACATACATACATACATACATACATACATACATACATACATACATACATACATACATACATACATACATACATACATACATACATACATACATACATACATACATACATACATACATACATACATACATACATACATACATACATACATACATACATACATACATACATACATACATACATACATACATACATACATACATACATACATACATACATACATACATACATACATACATACATACATACATACATACATACATACATACATACATACATACATACATACATACATACATACATACATACATACATACATACATACATACATACATACATACATACATACATACATACATACATACATACATACATACATACATACATACATACATACATACATACATACATACATACATACATACATACATACATACATACATACATACATACATACATACATACATACATACATACATACATACATACATACATACATACATACATACATACATACATACATACATACATACATACATACATACATACATACATACATACATACATACATACATACATACATACATACATACATACATACATACATACATACATACATACATACATACATACATACATACATACATACATACATACATACATACATACATACATACATACATACATACATACATACATACATACATACATACATACATACATACATACATACATACATACATACATACATACATACATACATACATACATACATACATACATACATACATACATACATACATACATACATACATACATACATACATACATACATACATACATACATACATACATACATACATACATACATACATACATACATACATACATACATACATACATACATACATACATACATACATACATACATACATACATACATACATACATACATACATACATACATACATACATACATACATACATACATACATACATACATACATACATACATACATACATACATACATACATACATACATACATACATACATACATACATACATACATACATACATACATACATACATACATACATACATACATACATACATACATACATACATACATACATACATACATACATACATACATACATACATACATACATACATACATACATACATACATACATACATACATACATACATACATACATACATACATACATACATACATACATACATACATACATACATACATACATACATACATACATACATACATACATACATACATACATACATACATACATACATACATACATACATACATACATACATACATACATACATACATACATACATACATACATACATACATACATACATACATACATACATACATACATACATACATACATACATACATACATACATACATACATACATACATACATACATACATACATACATACATACATACATACATACATACATACATACATACATACATACATACATACATACATACATACATACATACATACATACATACATACATACATACATACATACATACATACATACATACATACATACATACATACATACATACATACATACATACATACATACATACATACATACATACATACATACATACATACATACATACATACATACATACATACCATACATACATACATACATACATACATACATACATACATACATACATACATACATACATACATACATACATACATACATACATACATACATACATACATACATACATACATACATACATACATACATACATACATACATACATACATACATACATACATACATACATACATACATACATACATACATACATACATACATACATACATACATACATACATACATACATACATACATACATACATACATACATACATACATACATACATACATACATACATACATACATACATACATACATACATACATACATACATACATACATACATACATACATACATACATACATACATACATACATACATACATACATACATACATACATACATACATACATACATACATACATACATACATACATACATACATACATACATACATACATACATACATACATACATACATACATACATACATACATACATACATACATACATACATACATACATACATACATACATACATACATACATACATACATACATACATACATACATACATACATACATACATACATACATACATACATACATACATACATACATACATACATACATACATACATACATACATACATACATACATACATACATACATACATACATACATACATACATACATACATACATACATACATACATACATACATACATACATACATACATACATACATACATACATACATACATACATACATACATACATACATACATACATACATACATACATACATACATACATACATACATACATACATACATACATACATACATACATACATACATACATACATACATACATACATACATACATACATACATACATACATACATACATACATACATACATACATACATACATACATACATACATACATACATACATACATACATACATACATACATACATACATACATACATACATACATACATACATACATACATACATACATACATACATACATACATACATACATACATACATACATACATACATACATACATACATACATACATACATACATACATACATACATACATACATACATACATACATACATACATACATACATACATACATACATACATACATACATACATACATACATACATACATACATACATACATACATACATACATACATACATACATACATACATACATACATACATACATACATACATACATACATACATACATACATACATACATACATACATACATACATACATACATACATACATACATACATACATACATACATACATACATACATACATACATACATACATACATACATACATACATACATACATACATACATACATACATACATACATACATACATACATACATACATACATACATACATACATACATACATACATACATACATACATACATACATACATACATACATACATACATACATACATACATACATACATACATACATACATACATACATACATACATACATACATACATACATACATACATACATACATACATACATACATACATACATACATACATACATACATACATACATACATACATACATACATACATACATACATACATACATACATACATACATACATACATACATACATACATACATACATACATACATACATACATACATACATACATACATACATACATACATACATACATACATACATACATACATACATACATACATACATACATACATACATACATACATACATACATACATACATACATACATACATACATACATACATACATACATACATACATACATACATACATACATACATACATACATACATACATACATACATACATACATACATACATACATACATACATACATACATACATACATACATACATACATACATACATACATACATACATACATACATACATACATACATACATACATACATACATACATACATACATACATACATACATACATACATACATACATACATACATACATACATACATACATACATACATACATACATACATACATACATACATACATACATACATACATACATACATACATACATACATACATACATACATACATACATACATACATACATACATACATACATACATACATACATACATACATACATACATACATACATACATACATACATACATACATACATACATACATACATACATACATACATACATACATACATACATACATACATACATACATACATACATACATACATACATACATACATACATACATACATACATACATACATACATACATACATACATACATACATACATACATACATACATACATACATACATACATACATACATACATACATACATACATACATACATACATACATACATACATACATACATACATACATACATACATACATACATACATACATACATACATACATACATACATACATACATACATACATACATACATACATACATACATACATACATACATACATACATACATACATACATACATACATACATACATACATACATACATACATACATACATACATACATACATACATACATACATACATACATACATACATACATACATACATACATACATACATACATACATACATACATACATACATACATACATACATACATACATACATACATACATACATACATACATACATACATACATACATACATACATACATACATACATACATACATACATACATACATACATACATACATACATACATACATACATACATACATACATACATACATACATACATACATACATACATACATACATACATACATACATACATACATACATACATACATACATACATACATACATACATACATACATACATACATACATACATACATACATACATACATACATACATACATACATACATACATACATACATACATACATACATACATACATACATACATACATACATACATACATACATACATACATACATACATACATACATACATACATACATACATACATACATACATACATACATACATACATACATACATACATACATACATACATACATACATACATACATACATACATACATACATACATACATACATACATACATACATACATACATACATACATACATACATACATACATACATACATACATACATACATACATACATACATACATACATACATACATACATACATACATACATACATACATACATACATACATACATACATACATACATACATACATACATACATACATACATACATACATACATACATACATACATACATACATACATACATACATACATACATACATACATACATACATACATACATACATACATACATACATACATACATACATACATACATACATACATACATACATACATACATACATACATACATACATACATACATACATACATACATACATACATACATACATACATACATACATACATACATACATACATACATACATACATACATACATACATACATACATACATACATACATACATACATACATACATACATACATACATACATACATACATACATACATACATACATACATACATACATACATACATACATACATACATACATACATACATACATACATACATACATACATACATACATACATACATACATACATACATACATACATACATACATACATACATACATACATACATACATACATACATACATACATACATACATACATACATACATACATACATACATACATACATACATACATACATACATACATACATACATACATACATACATACATACATACATACATACATACATACATACATACATACATACATACATACATACATACATACATACATACATACATACATACATACATACATACATACATACATACATACATACATACATACATACATACATACATACATACATACATACATACATACATACATACATACATACATACATACATACATACATACATACATACATACATACATACATACATACATACATACATACATACATACATACATACATACATACATACATACATACATACATACATACATACATACATACATACATACATACATACATACATACATACATACATACATACATACATACATACATACATACATACATACATACATACATACATACATACATACATACATACATACATACATACATACATACATACATACATACATACATACATACATACATACATACATACATACATACATACATACATACATACATACATACATACATACATACATACATACATACATACATACATACATACATACATACATACATACATACATACATACATACATACATACATACATACATACATACATACATACATACATACATACATACATACATACATACATACATACATACATACATACATACATACATACATACATACATACATACATACATACATACATACATACATACATACATACATACATACATACATACATACATACATACATACATACATACATACATACATACATACATACATACATACATACATACATACATACATACATACATACATACATACATACATACATACATACATACATACATACATACATACCAACCGACAGCAATATTTATTTTTTAATTTTTTCTTTTCAAAATAATTTTTATTATTAATATGTTTTTAATCTTTTATTAATATTTAATTTAATAAAAGATTAAAAACATAATAATAAAAATTATTTTGAAAAAGAAAAAATTAAAAAATAAATATTGCTGTCGGTTGGTTTCGAACCCGACTCTCTAAATTGTGAAGCGCGCACGTTACCCCTACTCTATCAGAGCTGTTGCTTAGATACTATTATTTTCAAGATATGAATAACATTCATGGTACTTCTACAATTTTTCTTAATTTATTCTAATATTACACTTGTAAATTGACTGATTTGAATTGAAATCCATAGAAATAGTATCCCCGGATAAGCATGCAAAATTTCATCTTAATATCTTGCACTGGGGAGATACTATTCACAATTAACTAATTTTACATGTTAATCGCCCATGTGTCGGTCGGCCTAAGACACCCGGTATACATATATACATATATACATATATACATATATACATATATACATATATACATATATACATATATACATATATACATATATACATATATACATATATACATATATACATATATACATATATACATATATACATATATACATATATACATATATACATACATACATATATACATATATACATACATATATACATACATACATATATACATATATACATATATACATATATACATATATACATATATACATATATACATATATACATATATACATATATACATATATACATATATACATATATACATATATACATATATACATACATACATATATACATATATACATATATACATATATACATACATACATACATACATACATACATACATACATACATACATACATACATACATACATACATACATACATATATACATACATACATATATTCATACATACATATATTCATACATACATACATACATACATACATACATACATACATACATACATACATACATACATACATACATACATACATATATACATACATACATACATACATACATACATACATACATACATACATACATACATACATACATACATACATACATACATACATACATACATACATACATACATACATACATACATACATACATACATACATACATACATACATACATACATACATACATACATACATACATACATACATACATACATACATACATACATACATACATACATACATACATACATACATACATACATACATACATACATACATACATACATACATACATACATACATACATACATACATACATACATACATACATACATACATACATACATACATACATACATACATACATACATACATACATACATACATACATACATACATACATACATACATACATACATACATACATACATACATACATACATACATACATACATACATACATACATACATACATACATATATACATACATACATATATACATACATACATACATATATACATACATACATATATACATACATACATATATACATACATACATATACACATACATACATATATACATACATACATATATACATACATATATACATACGTACGTACGTACGTGCGTGCGTGCGTGCTTGCGTACGTACGTACGAACGTTTTCTATTTGTTAAGCCCTATGTTTGAATTGCATATGTGTTGTCTCAAATTCATAATATTCCGTCTCGTCTCGAAAGTTTTTCTCGTCTTGTTTAATAAAATCGAAAATCTTTTCCAGATATTTCGACGCATATTAAATTTTATTGAAATTAATTAATATAGAACATATATCATAATTTGAAATATGACACCGAGGTAAGCGCGTTTTTAAAAATGATTTTTTCAGCGTACCAGGCGTTTACGTTTGTATAGAATAAATAATAGATTAAAATGAAACTAAGAAATTTCTATTTTCTAATGATAATTTATTAACATTATTTTTAGACACTGCATTCTACATCAACATATTAAATTTTAATACTTAATTATTAATATAAGCTGATATTTAATACGTTTTCTCTTTTATTATAAACATAGTATAAATACACGTAATTACAATAATTATGTAGAAATGTATAGTCCATAAAGAAAGTTTGATTTATAATTTATGAATTTTCTTAAAAATATTGTTTCAAATTCAAACCCGACTGGTTATCATTAATTTTCTTATTGTAGATTAGCGTAATAAGGCCAATTTTTAAAATATATTACTGGTCTAGTTGTATATACTAATTCCAATTTTAAATTAGCATATTTTGAAGCGTGTAAATATTAAGATATCAACAATGAAATATACAAATATAAATAAAGACAGGGTAGTGAGATATACGAGTACGTGTATTTAGCGGCCTGTAAAAATAGAGTAAACGCCGATAAATCACCCAAAAATAACAGATTTTACCGTGTTAGTGTAATCATAAACTGGTAGTTGACTAAATTCACATAGGTTTGAGCCGAGAGTGAGTGATTATAAAACAGCTGTGTAAACATTGTGTTGGAATGTCTAATTGATAAGGTTAACTTTAGCAAAGTGCGGTAGCGAACGAGCCCATGACCGAGTAACCTGGTAGCGTGCAAGCGCTTAATCGTAGACCAGTGCAGTCTAAACTTTATATATAAATTAAGATAAATAATAAAGAAATAAGTAATGGCATTAAATATAAAAGAGGATATGCATAAAAGAAATAAAGGAAAAGAAGTCAGCAACTACGAAAAAATATTTAGAGCAAGAAAAAGGCATCCGATCAAGTCACATAAGTTTCTAGCAAAAATAGAATAGAAACTAGTGCAAATATTACATGTATGGAAGAACTGAGACAAATGATGCAAAAATGATGAAAAAGATGGACGAGAATACTGAAGAATTGAAACAGGAAATAAGAGGCAAAGCAGGAAATGGAAAACAGAGAAAAAATCTGAGAAAAGGAAAAAAAATCTGACGAATAGAATAGAAACAAGGCAAGAAAAATAATATTGCAATAAAAGGAGTAGAACATTCGGAGAACACCGAAGAAAATATCAATAAATTATTTTAAGAATAACTACAGATAAACGTAGAAGTAAATAATATAATTACTATGAATAAAGGACAAATAAATAATAATTGTGGAAATGTCAAATTGGAAACATAAACAAAAAGTTATGTCAGCGGAAAGTAAACTAAAAAATAAAAACATATAGAAAATTATTTAACATGAGACGAGATGAAACTACAAAGAGAAACCAAAAGAATCGCAAGAGAAGAAAAAAAGAACGGAAAAACGGTAAAAATTGTGTATTATAATATAACGAGATATACGTCTGGGACAAACAGGAAAATGGGGTAATTCTGAAACTCAATGCAAAGCAACAAGATTAAAAAAAACGGATAAAAAAACAAAGAAAAGACAACGAAGATAGGAAAATCGGTGACAACAAAGCAAGAAAATAAGACAAAGAAAATTGGAACGTGGAATATACGAAGTATTAAGGGCAAAGAAATATAATTAAAAGAAGAATTTGAAAAAGCTGGTTTAGACATCATGGATATTACAGAAACAAAGAAAAGAGAAAAGAAATAATAAAATTAACAAACGGTCACATATTGTATATACTAGAGTAGGTGAGAAAGAAAGAGCAAAAGCAGTGGATGCATAATACACAAGTATCTGGAACAATCAATTCGAAAGTATAACTGCATAAATGAAAGAATATTAGCAGTCGATTTGGAAAAAACGGCTGGTCTCACACCTAATTAAATGATAGTGTATGGAGTAGACGAGAATGCTAAAAAAGAGGATTTTTTTTAGAAAGTGCAAATAATTTACAATGAACTAATTGAACCAAAATTCATTATGTTAGACATCAACGCAAGAGTAGGGAACGAAAAAAGAGAATGGGGAATCATACAGAACCAGTGAAAAAATAATAATGGAGATAGATTATAGACCGGGTGCCAGGCAACATTCCGTTTGAAAGAACCGGTGGCTTCATTCTGATTGATGATTTAAGTTCAGAAAGACCTAAAAAATGAATTTCTGAATGTTGCCGGACAAAGTCAGTGGTAAATTTTTTTTATAAGCGGTATAAGAATTATTGATGAAATCGCTGTAACGGTTAAGAAAATGTTGTTTATTACTACTAAAAAGTTGTTTCTGTGGGGTATGAAATTACAAACATCACGAATATTATAAAATACAAATTCAATATGGTGCCTGAGTGTTTTGTCACGAATCTGGGGAACCGGGTTCGAGCCCTACCGATGCCAAAAAGAAATATTTCAAATTTAAATGGCACTAAAGTTACCCTTGTGGTGCACTCTCCACACATCAATGAGTGCTCGTGAGGTGACGACCAATGGTTGCCGGATACGACCAATGGTCGTTTTTTTCCCTCTCCGTAGCAGTTTATACCAGCTCCAAAGTATTGTAGTGGGTCATATTATATTGTACCCGACATAGTTTAGACGATTTACTTATAAAAGACTTTTCACATAACGTCAAACTAGATAGTGTGATAGCTTGTTTTGATTTCTGAGTTAACAAATTTAAGTGCATATTCTAATAATTGTTCCAGAAAAAACGGATTGATGATAAAATTTTCTTAGTTAGAGGCCAAGTATATTATATTTAAACAAGCCTGTGTTGTCAGATCATAGCTCACCGACTCCTTTTGTCCCTGTATTAGTAAAAAAAATTGCCCTTTATTAAGTTATATCTCTTAAATAATATGGTGAAAAAAGTTATTTTTATTTTAATAATAGCGTAATGGATGATTTAGTTTTACTGAACACAATATTTCAGCAGAAGGACATTCATAAATTTACTGGAGAAGTCCAAATCAGAAAGGAATAATCTATAATAGATTACCGTTTCGTTAACAAAGACCACAGAAAATATCCAGAAGATGTAAGAGTAAAAAGAGGTTTCGAAATAGAAAGTGATAATTTTCTAACTACATCTTAAGTAAATCGAAAGAAATGAAACAATAAACAAGTACAGAAACAGTCAAGAAATGAGAGAAAAATAATTATATACAGAATAGACAAGTTAAGAGACAACTAGATTAAGGAGTAATACAAAGAAAAGGTAAAAGAACTAATCGCTACAGGAGAAAAACCAAACACAAAAAACATTGAAGGTATGTGGATTACTTTCAAGGCAATTATAATGGAAGCAACTAAAACTGTATATCAAATAATCAGTACAACACAAAAAAATCTGATGTGGCCAGCACATTACCGTCCGTCAGTTTTACGTATTTTGTATAAACGTCATACAGAAAGTTCCTAGCAAAAGATTATGTTTCTTGTACATTACCTTAAGGCAGTTGTATGTATTTTATACAAATTCCGTACAGAAAGCAAAAGATCCTATATTTCCAGTAAAATTATAACACGTACATACTGTCAACTGCACTTGACACTGACACCTTTCAATCAGAATATTCTTAATATAGCAGCTGTTTCCAGAGTTATAGCACAGCTGACTAATGTATGATATTTAATACCTTTATAATTTTTTAACTCTATATCCATTTAATATGAAATACAAAATGCATTCAAATCGTATAGATAATAAAATATTCTTTAATATTTATAATAACATTAAATGTAAAAAAATGATATTAAACATCGTTTTTCAAGGAAAACTGTTAAAATCTTCAAATGAGGGTACTTCCGGTTGACCAATTCTAACCAAAATCTAATCAGCTCTTCACATGGATGTAACGCAGAGGAATACGACAGAATAATAATTTTTTGAATTGTAGTATTGAAGTTATAGTAGACGAAATTTTTGTTACACACACACACACACACATATATATATATATATATATATATATATATATATATATATATATATATATATACATACATACATACATACATACATACATACAAATACACACACACATTCAGACATCATCGTAAAAATAGTAAAATCGTATTCTAGGAACCCTAAAACGTGCTTATTTATCAAAAACTCACCACCGAATTTTTTGACCAAAGACAATACCTTCCTTACCTGAAGGTGACGGAAGGTAATAAAAAACAAACAAATTGGTATAATGAAGAAGTTAAACAAGAGGTAAGAAAAAAGAAACTTAATGGCAGTGTTATCTGATAAATAATAACACCAAAAATTATGACAATATAAAAGTCAGTGCAAAAGAGTCAAAGAAGTAAGCAAAATATTAAAAAACAAGTCATGGGATGAATTTGGAAAAATAATGGAGAAAAACTCAGAAATAATTCTATTGATAAATTAAAAATAATAGTAAAGGAAAACAAATAACATTAGAACAACTAAAAGACAAAGAAGAGACTATAGTAACAGACAATAAAGAGATTATGAAACTGTGAAAAGAACATTTCTAAGAATTTGTAGAAGCAAACCTAATAGCCAACAAGAATGAAATAGATGCAGAAACTGAAACACAAAATGAAGAGAAAGAAACGGATAGGGTGAAAACTAAAATTACGAAAGAAGAGTTAAAAGAAATACTAAGAAAACTTAGACCTTGTAAAGTAGCTGGCCACGATAATATAAAAGCAGAACAAATTAAGTACATGGAGGATGAGGGAGAAGAAATATTACCGATAATTCTAAATAAAATATGGGATATGGCCATTTTTCAGTATCACCTTGTATACTTCGCAGTTCGTAAAAAAACAATATATTTTTAAAAATTTTACTGTTCGAATTTTATTGACGACTGGTATAACTTGTTACTTTACAAGTATATGCTCTATTTGATTACTTACAATGTAGCTCTATACTACCACTAATATTTTACTAGGTACCTATTAGTTTTATCGTTAAAATTACATTGTTACTATATTATGTTGTTATTATGATTAATAGCATGTCCTCGTCCAAGTTCTTCTCCACTATGAACCAGAAGTCTCGATTGCTCTGGTTTTTGTTGAGGACTGCAGGATGCTTGCCGAACGCTGAGGGTACATACAATATGGCGTACATGTTGTTCTTGTTGGTGCTCTTGCTGTATCTTTTCACAAGCGTCACCTATTGTATGCTTAACGCAATACATGACGATTTTAACCAAATCACCTTCCATGTTACGCCCTTTTTAGGGCTAGCTTTGATCACCAATAAATTCGTCATCTATATCGTAAGTATAAGATCCAGCATCTAAAATGCTTGGCCAAGCCGAGACCGAACAAATTTTCGGTTGGCCGTTTTCACAGTGGCTAGTCGTCAGAGAAAGAAGGCAAACTAAATCTCCTCCAACAAATGGATATTCATATTGCTTTATATTATATATTTCACATTTAATTTTATAAAGCAGTGTAGTAATATATTTCATCTAATGCGGGTATTATTTATCGGTAATTAGAATTACAAACGTCTAAGTAGTATTTCATTTGTGAAGCTTTAATTAGTTCACTTTCTTCAGTTCAGGTAGTTCAGATCACTTAATAGTGGTTCGAATGTACAAATCTGCAAATAGAACAACCGTCATTTGGTTTGTCATAATTTGATAAATATGTATAGATATTTAATGGTATAAAAAGAACTGCGTAATAAAAAGTAAAATTAACTATATAATAATAATGTATTTATTTGTTATGAGGTTATTTTGACCTATACAAATTCAATGTTTACATATATACATATACAATTTACAAATTTTACAGAGATATTTCTAGTGCCCTCTGTTGACACCCTCGTTACATGTAGAGAAGCTTATAGTGACCTCTGCTGCCACTCGGACTCATCGGGGTGTGTCAGTTTTTATTAAAAACTGACTCGTGTGGGATTCGAACGCGGTCCCACACGATCTACCTTGTATGCCAGGTGAGCACTTTTAACCACACGACCACCGATGACCGTAAAGTAAAATTAACTATATCAGGTACTTACTGAATTAAGCTTATGTGTGTAAAAAACAAAATAATACTTTTTGACTTTTTAGTGATCGTTAAAAATTAAATTTTTATTCTAATATGTATATTGTAGTATTTTTGCATTATATACTTGTATCTATGTTTACAAATAGAATTTAGATCTCCCACAATTTTATTGAACTGAACCAAACTGCTCCGTAACTGAACAATCTGCACCAAGTATTTTGAGGATTATTTCTTACTGAGCAGGATCAGTAAATAAAGTGGTAGGGGTAAACTGATCCGTGAAAATGGAACGACAGAATAAATTAACTGATTCAAAAGTGTAAGTTAGATCTGATCCGAATGGCAAATGCATTACGCCTGTAATCTTTTTATAAAACGCAATCGGACTAGTCGTTTTATAAAACGTCTAAGCGTATGGGCGTTTTATAGAAGAACGAACAGCTTACTTAGCTCGTAAATATAGTAACATAACCTAACGCACAAAACAGCCCGAATTTCCCAATTGTGAATTTCGTGCATTAGTTTGAGACATACTCGTATATAGGTATAGTTAAGGAAATTGCAAACGAAAATGTCCAAATATTTATGTTACAATGTGGCCGTAGACTGTTCGTCGTTCTATAAATCGTCTAGCCAGAAGACAAATCATCGCCAATTCAACGATGGTTTGACAATCTCTCCGCGTTTTAAAAACCGAAAAAAAAGTATTTTATAAAAACACAGATTATAAAATCTGGCTACGACATATATATATATATATATATATATATATATATATATATAACTGCATACTTTGCAGAAATACATATAACTTCACCAATTTGAAAATTTATACAATATTGTTTCAAACTTCAATTTTCTCTTTATTATCTATTGCATCGATTTTTCTATTAATATTTTAATTTAATTTTTTAGCGAAATTAGAATTTTCTCTTTTTTATATTATTATATTCGTCAACCGCAATAAAACTATAATTTACCAACTTGTTTTTTCAATTATTTTTTGTTTGAATCATGGTAATACGTTACGTGTAGCCACAGAACATTTTAACGTTAGAATAACTGTCCATTTTAACATATCCACTGCGAAATTTATTCTAAGTGTAAATTTATTCTATGGTTTATTATTCCACAATTTATTCGCAGTTGTAAATATCGGCCCTTAGACCGCGATAGATCGGTGAACAATAATAATTATAAAGCTTATAATAATTTGGTAACAATATTTACCGAATGCCTTCTAATTGTACCTGGTTTTAAATAAAATTCCTACAGTAAATATTTTTTTTAGTGGCGACGTGCAGACAACCGTGAATTGATAAAATTTGTTGAAGAGCTATTCTGGATTGAAAACGCTGATAGCCCAGCACTGGAACGCGTTATTATAGAACGGTACGGGCATTTCATATACTTATTTAACGTAGCAGAATCATTGGTCATGTTTCCGGCTTCGGCGACGTGGTATATTTTGCCACTAATCGACATGATGATATTCCAACGCCACAGCGACCAGTCATTCCACTGGGTCTTACCTTTTGACCATCCGCTGCCCTTCAATATAGGTATAGTATAAATTAAGTTTTTGATATCAGTATATGTAGAATTTTATAATCAAAACACAGCATGCAACAATTAGAGTGACAGGGGCCGCACAGCGAGAACTGATTGCTGAATTTTATGTGCGAAGACACAAAATTATTTGAGGGAAGAGTTGCTGATATACCCTAAACCGTTAAACCACTCTTCATTTATTGCAAGCATAGTTATGATTTATGCTTCGTAAGCGTCAAGAGTACATATTGCGTAGAAAGTTTTGCTATTATGTAAATACTTTAACATTGTGATTCCTGAAATTCTTATTTGTGTTAAGTAATATTAATATTAATGGACACGTGTATTGGCTCTCGTTAAACATATTAAACAAATGAGAATTTTATTAAAACACTCGGTAAGTTTAAAAAAATAATAAATATATTAAAACATTAATGTACATTTCGACATTGCGTCATCTTCAGAATGTTTTACAAAAAAGTACAAGGCCAACTTATCGAGTGTTTTAATAAAATTCTCATTTGTTAAGTAATACTGTTACTGTTCTTTAGTATGATGAGTTTCTAGTCAAAGGTGAAACATGCTAGAAGGAACAAACAAGATAAATATATTTAATTGTAAAGATAATTAATTTTCAGTTATAACTATTAATGTTCAACATTAATATTTCGTATTTTTTAAATTTAAATATTGTTTTATATTTAATTACAAGATTGATGTAGTTAATGTTGGGAACTAAATTATATTTGAATGAAGGATAATAAAGGCCTTTAAGTTCCGTATTGTTGTTAAAATTATTTTCTTTTATTCAGACGTTTCGGTCAGTATTTGACCATCTTCAGTGCTATAAGTCATAATTTAAAAATACAAATATAAATTACAAAATACAATTTACGCAAAAATCAACTTACCAAATTTTACATTTTAAATTACATTGTTACATTGAGTGTTGTAATAATATATGTGAAATCATCTTAGATAATAGAATACTACAAGAAAAGAAAAAAAAATTGTTTGTATTAACAACAAAAATTAAAAATATGAGTATTGTTAACTTGCCATGAAAAATATCATGTTTTGTAAAGTACAGTTTATGAAATATAAATGAAGAAAATCCAAAATTTATTGAGAAAAATCAACTTGGAAGCGATGTAAAAAACATTTTGAATAACTTAACCTCGCTCAACCTGAGCATGGGCTGGTCAAACGGAACACTGAATGGCTATGCAAAAAATTTAGTTATAAAAATTTTTTATTCTAGAAAGAGACACTAAGGGGAATGCGCAATCGTGTATCTGACAGAGAAAGAATAAAGAAAGTTGAATTTATTTGGGAGGCAAAAATGAAATTGTTAAAAGTGGTATTTTGTAAATTTTAAACAAAATTTTTAATGTGTTTAAGATTGTTATTATAGTCTGTTTGGTAATTCAAAGCATTTTGTTTATTGTTGAATATATGAATTGTTTCATATAAAAGTCTGTGTTGTTTGTATTTAACTCTGTCTAGGATTTTAAAATTTTCAAAATCTATGTTGTGGCCAGTATCACAATAGTGTTTTGATAAGGCACTATGATCTGGATTTTTATTATTAAAATGATAATGATGCTGGTATATCCTTTTACGCAGAGGTTGAGAGGTCTCCCATATATATGTTCTATTACATGTTGTACATTTGATTTGGTATATGACATCTTTTTTGGATTTGTAGTGAATTTTGTCTTTTAACGAGGTATAAAGTGTATTGGTTGTATTATTGTTATTGACGATAGCTATTACTATATTAGTGTTTTTAATTATTTGTTGTAGGGATTGTTGTAGGTTATTCACGTATGGGATTGTTGCAATAACTTTTTTCTTTTGAGTACCCTCTATTTCTTCTACGTTCGTATGTGGGATGTTATGTTTGGACAATTGCAATAATCTATTATTAATAGTTTTTTCTATGAATTTAGGTGGATATCCATTCGTTATTAAAGTGTTAAATATATGTGTAATATTGTTATGACGGTATTCTGGATGGGATAGTAATATCGCTCTATCTACTAAGGCTGTAATAACACTTTTTTTGTAATTTAAGTTGGTGTGTGAAAAGAAATGTAAATACCTCCCAGAAGCTGTTGGTTTTTGGTACCAATTAGTTTTTATTTTGTTATCTGATCTAATTAATGTTGTATCTAAAAAGTTTATTTTATTATCTATTGCTTTCTCTATTGTAAATTTAATTCGTGGGTGATAACTGTTAAATTCCCCCAAAATATCATTAATGGCAGAAACAGGGGCTAAAAGCAAACAATCATCTACGTAACGTTTGTAGTATGTAATATTCAATTTATTATTATTTACGGTTTTGTTTTCTAAATTTTGTAAAATTAACTCTGCTAATGTACTTGAAATACTGGCCCCCATGGGTGTACCATCTAATTGAAAATAAATATCGTTATTGAATGTAAATACTGATGATTCAAAACATAGGTTTATACCTTCGATAAAAAGTTCTAAAGTTAAATCTGTGTATTCTTGAATATCATTCCATTTATGTTTGATCAATTGTATTACTAGATCCTGGGGGATAGATGGATATAAAGCTGTCACATCAAGAGAGAAAAGAATACTGTCATTAGGTATATCAATTTTAGTTATGTCGTTGACCAAATCAAATGAATTTTTTATTATATTGTTAGATTTTGAGGTAATTTTCTGTAAAGTGTTGTTTAAAAATTTTGAAAGTAAATATGTAGGGGTATCAATTGTAGATGTTATTTGCCTTAGGGGTACGTTTTCTTTATGTATCTTGGGCTGCATATACATCCTGCCCAAAGATGGATTTTGAATTATCAGGTTTGGTTGGTTGATTTTGTTTAAGTATTTTTTACATTTCACGTCTAATTTGTTTAACGGATTTTTTTAAAGTTTTTTATATGTGCTCTCATCAGAAAGAATGTCTGTAGCTTTTTTATCATAGTCCATTTTATTCATAATGACAGTTTTTGAGCCCTTATCGGCTTTTGTAATTATAATTTTATTGCGGTTGGCTTTAATTATATTGTGAGTTTTGTGTATCAATTTTGAATGAAGGATAATAAAGGCCTTTAAGTTCCGTATTGTTGTTAAAATTATTTTCTTTTATTCAGACGTTTCGGTCAGTATTTGGCCATCTTCAGTGCTATAAGTCATAATTTAAAAATACAAATATAAATTACAAAATACAATTTACGCAAAAATCAACTTACCAAATTTTACATTTTAAATTACATTGTTACATTGAGTGTTGGATAATAAAGGCCTTTAAGTTCCGTATTGTTGTTAAAATTATTTTCTTTTATTCAGACGTTTCGGTCAGTATTTGACGATCTTCAGTGCTATAAGTCATAATTTAAAAATACAAATATAAATTACAAAATACAATTTACGCAAAAATCAACTTACCAAATTTTACATTTTAAATTACATTGTTACATTGAGTGTTGTAATAATATATGTGAAATCATCTTAGATAATAGAATACTACAAGAAAAGAAAAAAAAATTGTTTGTATTAACAACAAAAATTAAAAATATGAGTATTGTTAACTTACCATGAAAAATATCATGTTTTGTAAAGTACAGTTTATGAAATATAAATGAGTAGTATTCTATTATCTAAGATGATTTCACATACATTATTACAACACTCAATGTAACAATGTAATTTAAAATGTAAAATTTGGTAAGTTGATTTTTGCGTTAATTGTATTTTGTAATTTATATTTGTATTTTTAAATTATGACTTATAGCACTGAAGATGGTCAAATACTGACCGAAACGTCTGAATAAAAGAAAATAATTTTAACAACAATACGGAACTTAAAGGCCTTTATTATCCTTCATTCATTTAATTACAAGTACAGGTTGTTTTTCAATTTTAGGTACAGACTAAATTGAGTAAAAAAGCTTTATTAACATAAGTCCAATCATCAGTAGTTTCGATAGAAGGCAGTGGTTTATCTTTGAGAAGTAATCGTACATGTGCTTTTAAATCAAATAATTATACAAAATAAAATGTTGTGGTGACTTTGACCAAAAATTTTATTTTATTTATTTATTTCGATTACTATCATTGTAATTTTTTTCTTGATTCTAGTACAAAATGTCCTCTTTCTCGGAAACAGTTGATCAGGCCTATGATGATTAAGCTTTTCTCGATAATTTTGTCAGTAATATAAGCCCTTAAAGATTTTACCCTGTTAAAAAACACTCTGCATATCTCGCTTAATTCTAAATTGCATGTAAGCTACTTTATTTCTTTGACATACAACTGATTTGTATTAATATTATTTTTTTAAACGACCATTGTGATAAGTATGACATATCAACGTAGTATCCTAACACTGAGATAGCCGTATTCATAGTGCATCTATTCAAGTTTAAACCAAGTCTTATCTCAAGTCTAACTTGGACCGGTGCAAACAATTATTCATAGAGGCTGTTTAGCGCTTGTACAGGTTTAAACCTACACTAAAATTTAGCCTTGCTCGCACCCTAGTTTATCGCGAGTATAATTCAGTTGACAGCAGTAATATGACTATATTATTTGTGTATTTAATGCAAATTATTATTTAATATACAGTAAGTATTATAAATATTTTCAAAATTCTTATTAGGTAATATTTTAATATTACTGTGTCATGAATACACATATTAATCATATTATAGTATTTCATTTTTAGGAAGTTCATAATACATTATTGGTTTTGATCATGTTATTGATATAGAAAATATTAGGAACATAGTGGAACATCGGTGAAGAAACCAGAGTGTTTATCATACCTATTCATTTAGAAATTAAATTATATCGAATAGAAAAATTTATAGATTAGTTTTTCAGGAAATGTTCAGTTGTCCATTTTATAGAAACTAAAAAGTGATTAAAATTTGCAGATTTAAGAAAGATAATCTGCAGAATTTAAATGATAAAACCATTATTTGAAAACAAAACTAACAATAAAAAGTGACCAGTTTCAGTCGATGTGAAAGTTTTGAACACTATGCGATATAAAATGTCTTTGTAAAGGGAATTATTAAAGTAAATCTCGTAATAAATAATTTATAAATTAAATATGATAAGTGTTAGAACAACCCAAACTTACTTGTTATTATTATTTAATAATTAGTAACTTTGTAACGATGTTGGTATTAGATCTTAAATTTCCTGTTCACACCAATATTTCGTTGTAGTGTAGTGGTATAGCTGTCTTTGTAACTGCTTTTGTCTTGTCTTGTATGACAATTCCCGTTAAGAAGGAAAAGTTCAAGAAATAAATGTTAGTTTTGTTAATCTAAAAAAAGTGTTGTGTTTTGAAAGGATATCCAGAGACGGGTAGTCGAAGGATATAACATTTGGGACCGTGACTTGGACTTTGTAAAATTCTAACCTTTCGTTCAGTGTTGCTTTGAGCGGGACGCGCGGGAAGCGGTCTACACACGTACGTTTGAGTTTAGGAAAGTAGTTTTGAGGAATTTTTCACTAATTTGAAAGGAACATTTTTGAACGTTGTTTCAAGTTTTTTGAGTGGCGTACAGTGTTAAGCGTAATGGCAGATGAAAAGAAACTTTGCGCAGTTGCGCGAATGGTATTTACAAAGACAGTTAAAGAGTTTGAACAGTTGTTAAAGGCCGCAGTACCAGACGCAACCGCATTGACAGTGACGTGGGCATTGCTAAGTGAGAAATTTGAAAGTTTAAAAAATGCTGACAGTGAAATATGGGAAAAGCTTATAAAGACAGAAATTGATGAAGAAGCGCTTGTTGCAGAAGTCTCAAATGTAGATAAATATACAACTATATACTTAAAATTGGAACACCTGTACAACCAAAAGATTATCGTGAAGGATGACGTGGCACTGTAGCTGTTCAGACAGAGATTTCACGTAAGTTCAAACTACCTCTTATTGAGTTTAAGAAGTTTGGTGGAGATATCCGAGAATGGTTATTGTTCTGGAGTCAGTTTCAGAAAATACACACCGATCAGACGATACCATTGGAGGATAAATTCCAATATCTTATACAAACCACGGTTATTGGATCTAGAGCATGGGCCGTGGTAGAGAGTTTTCCGCTCACCAGAGACAACTACCAAAAGGCGATAGATAGTCTGCAAGCTCGTTTTGGTCGAGATGAACTTTTGGTAGAGGTATATGTAAGGGAACTATTAAAGATGGTACTACAAAATACAATGTCTAAAGGGAAATATGATCTTACGCCTTTGTACGATAAACTTGAGACCCAACTACGGGCACTAGAGTCGCTAGGTGTGACATCGGATAAATGTGCTGCTATGCTATTCCCATTGTTTGAATCCAGCCCGCCGGAAGGTATGTTACGAACATGATAGCGATCCTCAAACGTCGAAAATGAAAATGCAGATACAAATAAATTACAATGAAATTTTTAAAGAGAGAGGTAAAAAGCGAGGAAAGAATTGCCTTGGCTAGAGAAGGTTTTGGATATTCTACACTCGAAAGCAAAACCAGAAATCAAAAGATGAAATCGCAAGATTCGTCCGTACCAATGCAACGAGATTAATTAATAATGAAGCATTTGGCTGTATTTTTGCGAAAATCGGTCTCATGCAAGTGTGGATTGTTTCAAAGCCTAGAAAATGAGTGCTGAAGAGAGACGGAAAGTATTGAGTAAACAGAAAGCCTGTTTTTTATGTTTAAAACTGGGACATCAGAGTTCCAAATGTCAAGAACGTCTGAGATGTTTAATATGTACTGAGAAACATGTGATATTAATGTGTCCGAAACTGTGTACTGAGAAAAACAATAAATCTAAACAAGGTACTAAGGTTCGGAATTATCATCGGCTGTGCCAAGTAAAGCTGAGGTTAATCTGTCCAATCAGACAGATATCCCTGTATTTCTTCAAACATTACGTGTAAAGTTGCGGAGTAACACGAAGGAGAAGGAAGTTCGTGCGATTTTAGATACAGGATCACAGAGAACATATAAGATAAGTAAACGTTATTGACGTTTATTAAAAAAAATTATTTATAAGTTTACAACAAGAAAATATTATTTATTCAGAATATAATTCAAAGTAACACTACAGTCCCTCTACTACAACTGAACTCGACATAAGGTCGGAACAAGAGTTTTATACTACATTTCATGAGAACTTAAAGATAAGGTAATATGAGGTTTGGGACGTGGTGAGATCAGCAGTTCCTGTGGGAATGGGTGATCTAACTCCTCCCTCCTAAGAAATTGGCACCCTCGGTGAGGATCAGCTGAGGTTGCTGTTGGTCGGGGGATGGAGCCCTTGGTTGGAGTTCTATATTCTGGTTCCGGGATGGACGGATCTTCCTTTGAAGAAATCTTTTCTTTGCGAAGACTGTGAAAATAATAATACTAATAATTATTAGTATGACATATAATATTATTATCGCGTTGTTTGTGTTTTCTACGTTGTAATTCTCTTCAATGTTGTCAAATTTGTTTATGGGTATCTTCAAATCTTGAATGTTGTTGATGTCGATGCTCATTTTTGGAATTTGGCTTGGGTTAAGTTGTATTTGGAAATCTTCTAGAATGACTGGTTTCCCGAATGTACTGTCTTTGAATTTTAAGATTTGATTTCTGAACTTTAATTTACACTGATCTTCTTTTATAAGGTATATTCCTTGTAGAGTCTTGACTTGGTTAATTTGTTCACACGATGCATGGATTGTTTCTGGATGTGGTAGGACGGCCAAGAATGGATTAATTTCCTCTATAATTTCGATGTGGTTTTCCTTCAGATTTAATTTCGTATATTCACAATTTTTATTTTTATTGTGTAATATAATGTTTTTCTCGCAGGCTTCTTCGTGTACATCTTCGATTTTATTTGGACACTGGGAGATGTTTCCTTTTGTGCATACGTCATTCAGCGATTTGATATGGCCATCAAGAGTTTTTAAGAAATAATTTTTATTTGGTATAATAGTCACAAATTCAGTTTGATATTTTGTGGGTATGGAAAGAAGACGGAATAATTGGAAGTCTATATTGTAATTTATTGGGATATCTAGGAAGTAGATAATTTTGTTTGAATTTAGTTTACAATTGACTTTAATTAAATTTTCAAATTTTAACATATTGTCGAAGATAGGTTCTAGGGGAAACTCGTTGCCGTAGAATTTATAAATATTGTTCAGTTCCAAATAGAGATCTTTAATTTTTATAATACTAGGGTGCATTACATGTAGTTTGCAAAAAGTTAGAGAATTTTCTACATCCTGTAATATACTAAAAATCATGCTAAATAAGGTATTTAGTTGGTTGTAGATGTCGTGAATGGCCAATTTGTTTAAATGCTGAGTTCCATCAATAACTATGTGTAGTAACTGCTCAATTTTTGATTTTAGCTCTTGTTCATTCCGTTTTATTGTGTCAATAGTTTTATTAAATTGTTTTATCAACTGACGATTGACGGAGTATTGATTTTTAACTTGATCATTTAATTTATGTTGATTTTGTTCCAGATGTTTTAAAATTTTGTTATACCGTTTCTCGTCTTCTGCGTCTAAATTTCCAGTTATTGCCTTTACTATAGAGCCTAATCCATCTATTAATCCTCTCTTACGTCGTGGCTTTTCGTAATTAATAATTAAATGGCTAAACTTATCGTCTATCATGTTTTGCATATAGGTAATTATTCTTTCATGATTAGTGGAATCTTCTAAGCTATTATTATTTACATGAATAGTTTTTTTGAGAAGATTATGTTGTGTTTTTAAGTTATTGTATTGATTAAGGATTGGTTGCAGGTCATAGAAGTGTAGGAAAGTATGAGTCGTTTTTTGTACCTTTGCTGGTCCTAGGTCGAGTGTTAAAAGTCCAGTATTTTGCGTAATGTTTTTAATTTTTAGTCCGTGGGCGTATGCGAGCAAGAGGGACCTGGAAGATTGAAATCTTTGTTAGCGGTTTTATTAATTTTTCTAGGTCTTTTAAGATTTGACAAGTGAATTTTTGATTGTTTTTTATTGTCTTTGGGGTTTGTATGGATTTTAGCGGTTTTTAAATTTTGATTAATACTTTTTATGTTTTCTTTTTTGAATTTTGCATTTTTTGTTTTGTTAACTTTTTGTTTATTTTGCACATATACTGTTTCTGGGATCTGTGGCAAATCTTCGCGTGTTTCATTTAGTTTCTCCATCAAGTTAGTTTTATTACTTTGTAATTTGGCATTAATGTTTTTATAAGCTGCTTTAGTTTTTTCGCGATGATTTTGAACATAGTCTTGTGTGATTTGTTTTTCGAGCTCAACATCTAAAGGTGAATTTGTTTCGAAATGTCCATTTATTACTTCGATTGGTTTAACACCGGTCGAACTATGATTTGTATTATTATATGCTAGTATTGCATAGTTCACGTTATTTTCTATTGTTACATTTTTGAAGTTATCTTGTAGATTAAATAGCCGAATATGTTCAATAAGCGTTGAATGGAAGCGTTCTACGACTCCATTTGAATTTGGATGCTGTGAGCTAATAAAATGAATTTCGATTTTGTGTATTATAAATAGTTCTCTTAAAACATTGTTTTTAAATTCTAACCCGTTATCTGATATGACTAATTTAGGAATGCCATGATGTGAGAAAAATCTAGTTAATTTGTTACATATTTCGATTGCATTTGTCGACTCGACTAAGTAAGCTAATAGTTAGGAATTTGCAATTTTCTAAGCTTAATGTGTCTACGTGAATTGTTTCAAAGGGTTTACTAGGGGTTGGAGTAATATTATATTTAGTTTTTATTGGGTTTCGTTCATATTTTGATTTTAAACAAATTTCGCACTGGTTTATATAGTCGCTAACATCTTTAATTTGATTGGGCCAATAATATATTTTCTTGATTTGGTTAAGGGTTTCTTGAATACCCCTGTGATTAGTTTTACCCTCGTGGTAGTTTTTTATCGTTTCAGATATATCAATTTTGTTTTCTAAATCTATTAATTTATTAGTGCATTTAACAAAGTTAATCTCGGAATTTTTAAAATATTTTTGCAGAGTTACGCTAAATTTCTCGTAAATTGGGTTTTCGAAATACAGGTGATATTTTACTTTGGGTGTTATATATTCCTTGATAAAATTAATTATATCGTTGTCGAAATTGTCTTTAGAAATTTGAATTTGAAGTCTCATTTTATCATTGTGCAATGTAGACATTTTAGGTTTAATAGGTGAATGTAGGACTTCCGAAAATATGAGTTGATTTTTACCTATGTTTACAGGACTCTCGATAATAGGTATGCCAGATATAGGATGCTCAGGGTTTGAATGTATTGTTGCGTTAGAGTCGTCTCGTTCGTTATCGCCGTTTCGTGTCTTATCTCCGTCAGGTTCAACGACAAGAGATTCGCTGTCCCTTTGATTGTTGTTTTCGAATTGTTTATTAAAGTCATCCATATATTTAAAAAATGAATCAGGGTTTGTCTCATTTGTTTCGTTAGCATTCATTTCAAGATAGGGTGTGTGATCAGCGGGCAATTTGTAAACAGTGATAGTAATATTTGTATTTTGGAAAATGAATTTTAACATTGATTTTACATCATCCCATTGCAATAAATCTTTACCGCATCCAATTTTGGGGATGTTTAATATTCTTATATCATTCTTTAGACAGAATGATTTTAATTTTAGTAATGTATAAAACATGTCTTTGTGCGTGGGTTTATCTGCATAACATTCTTTGTTTATCAAGTAAATTATAAATCTGTGTTTATCTTTTAAATATACCAAATTGTGTAATTTAGGATTTTGTTGTAGTAAGATGTCTAAATTTTGAAATTTTTCTTTGAAATCTTTAGCTATGCCAGCTGACATTTTCAAGTCTTTACTAACACAGTGTGCCAGACTTTCTTTAGTGGATTCACTGAATAAGTTTCCTTCTACTTCGAGGATTTTACATTTATTATCGATAATGTCTTTGTTGTCTAAATAATTTTGATATTCACTCCAAATTGGTTTGGTTACAAATTTTGAGGGATTCTGGATAGTGTTCTCTGTGCATGGTGGGTTACGACTTAATGCATCAGCGTTCGTATTTAATTTACCTTTTTTATAAATGATTTCATAATCATATTCTTCCAGTTTTAAGCGCCAGCGCACTAATTTAGAATTTGGTTCCTTAAGAGAGAATAACCATTGTAACGGTTTATGGTCCGTAAAAATTTTGAATTTTCTGCCAAATAGGTAATGCCTGAAATATTTAGTTGCCCAAACAATAGCAAGTAGTTCTTTTTCTGTGGTTGAATAATTTTGTTCTGTATCGTTAAGCGTTCTACTTGCGTATGAAATAGGTAAATCTGAGCCGATTGATCCTTGGGATAGTATAGCGCCGATAGCATAGTTGCTAGCATCTGTCGTTAGGTTAAATGGTTTAGTGAAATCGGGATATTGGAGAACTGGTTCGTTAATGAGAAGGTTTTTACATGTATTGAAACATGCAACGTATTCAGGAGTTTTAATATTTATTTTGGCTCCTTTTTTGAGACATTTGGTGAAAGGTTTAGTAATTTCCGCCAGGTTATTAATAAATTTTCTATAGTAGCCTAACAAACCCAGAAAGCCTTTTATTTCCGTGGTTGTTTTAGGAATAGGGTAGTTTTTAATTGCCAAAATTTTATTGGGGTTAGACTTTACGCCTTCGGGAGTAACCACATGACCTAAATATGCCACTTCTCTTTGTAAAAATTCTGATTTGTTGATCTGAATTTTTAAATTTGCTGACTTAAGTCTATCAAATACAGCGCGTAAACTTTCAATATGTTCTTGCAGGCCGGTACTAAAGATAATCACGTCGTCTAAATAGACTAAACAGATTTTATTTATTAAATTTCTTAATACATTATCCATGACGCGTTGGAAGGTAGCAGGTGCGTTTTTTAAGCCAAATGGCATTCGTAAAAATTCGTAATGCCCGTTTTCTGTTGAAAACGCGGTTTATTGTATGTCCTCTTTGCTCATCTCGATTTGGTGAAAGCCAGAAGCCAAATCTAAGGTGGTGAAATATTGACATTTCCCGAGTTTATCTAATAATGAATTTATATTCGGGATGGGATACTTGTCGTCAATGGTTTTCTCATTGAGTTTGCGGTAGTCAATGACCATCCGCCATTTTTTCTTCCCGGATGCATCTAATTTCTTAGGGACGATCCACACGGGTGAAGACCACGGTGAATGCGAGGGCCTAATAATTTTTTGTTCCAACATTTTGTCAATTTGGTCTGATACTTCTTGTCTATGAACTTCTGGGTATCTATAGGTCTTTGTGTATATGGGTAATTCGTCTTTAGTCCGTATGTTGTGTTTGATTTCATTCGTGAATGATAGGGGTTTGTCTTCCGTGTGAAAAATATTTTCGTATTCTTTAATTAGTTTCGAAATTGCCAATTTCTCTTCTGAATTCATATGATCTGTTCTAATTTGTGATATATCAAAGGGAATTTTTGGATTATTTTCGTCAAAATTTATGTTATTAATTTCGAAATGATCTAATGGTTCAACTATTATGTCGTTAATTATTGTATTTATAATTTCTTCCGATTCATTAGGATTAATTACGGGGTAATGAAAGTAATGATTATTAATTTTTGCAATACCCTCAGGTATTATGAGATTTTTTAATTTTAATTCCGGGATGAATACTTCTCCATTTTCAATACAGCTTGAATAAAACTTTATAAATTTTTCAGAATTGGGTTTTACTTTTACGTAGTGTGGACGCGGCTTTAGCTGATGATAGTGAATTCTTATCTCGCCTGCCGGTGTTATAATTTTATCGTTAGTTAAGTCAATGATCGCTTCTAGTGTTTTCAAATTATCAAGTCCTAACAATATGTCGAATTGATTGTGAAAATCGAAAAGATGATATTTAAGCATAATTTCTGACCTTTTAAATAATTTGGAACATGGTAAAATTAAACTAAAATTTTCTGTAGACGTGCCATGTGCTGTAGTGATTTTAAAAGGATCTTGTTTAATTTTTTCATTGTAGTATTTTTGAGCGATTTCCGGATTTATGAATGAGCGTGTGCTACCGGTATCGATAAGAACTTTTAAGTTATTTTCAGGATAAATAATGAATGGTAGCTCGCTATTATTATGAGTTAAAGACATTAATTCGAGTTGGCCTCCGAGGCTGGTAATTCTAAAAAATTATTTGTTGCTTGTTCTGTTTCGTACGTGAAGCTTTCTTCATCGGGATCGTTTTCAAATATTATTACATTGTTACCGTCATCGTATGTCTCGTCGTCATTTACTTCTGTGTTATGAAGTTCTTCAAACACGAATTTGGGTGGCTGGGTGTTAGAGTACTGTCTGGGTATGAATTGTTGCGGGCGATTGTTGTAGCCTGATGGGCCTGGTCTAACAAAATTGGTAGATTGTCGAGTGCTAACACTCATAGGAACAGGTTTAGGGAAATTTTGGTTGCCGTTAGGCCTAAAAACGTTTTGTTTTGTGATTTGGGTTTGGTTGATTGGTTTTTGATGATATCTAGGTTGCAAATCAGGTCTGTATACTGGTGGAGCATACGATTGTCTTATTTGTGGTTGTGGTTATCTATTATGTGTGTTTTGATGAGTATATTGTTTCGGTTTTTGTGAAGTGTTAGTATGGGTTTTATGTGTGCGCAAACAACTCTCTATTTGAAAATCGTTTGTTAGCATTCCTAGTGCAGAGTTCATGTCTGCCTGATTTTTCGTACGCATAAGCGTACCCAGCGGGTCTTTCAGACCACGCAATAATACGCGGAGTGCATATTTCTTAAAGTAGTTGCCTAATATAACTGCTTCGGCAGCTTCATTGTTAAGAGTTACATAGGATATTTGTAAGTTTAAAAGTTCTTGAACTTTATTGTAGTATTCAAACGGGGATTCGTTACCTTGTTTAAGCTCGGCTAATTCGATAGCTAAGGTGTAACAGTCTCTTTTATCCGAATATGAATTGATAAGAGCTTGTTTTATACAATCCCACCCAGTTAATATGGAACCAGCTAACTGAATGGCCGCATCACCTTTAATTTTGGCTAAAATAGTTGACATCAGATATTCATTCTGAAAGTCATTTAATTCTCTTTTATTAAAAAATACACTTAGTAACTTTTCACAAATTTCTATGAATCTGGGGAGTAATTTTGGATCTCCGTAAAAATCGGGGATCATATCAAGGTATGCTTTTTCTACCCTTGGAGTGGTTGGAGTAGTCATTGTATCGTTAATATTTAAATTATTTAATTCCGTTAAAATATTATCTATAGGATCGGTAAGTGAATTGTAGGAAGCAACTGAATTTGTGTCTGACTCTGTATCTGAATTTGGTTGACTGATATCGCTGAGGGACATATAGAACACTTACAGGATTATCGTCCGAATGTCCATGGGTTCGTCTTTGACGGGTTTTTGGACTGGTGTCGACTTCTGCAGCTCTGTATTCGGCAGGGCAAGGCAGGAGACCTCTTCTTCACGATGTTCACTCGTGGAGTTCTCGGCGACGATTCTTGTTGAAGTTCGGGATTCCCAATTAATCGTAGAAACGAAACACGATTTTTTACCGATTTTTGGATTTATTAATCTGTTTGGGAATCCTACCGACTGCGCCAGTTAAGTAAACGTTATTGACGTTTATTAAAAAAATTTATTTATAAGTTTACAACAAGAAAATATTATTTATTCAGAATATAATTCAAAGTAACACTACAGTCTCTCTACTACAACTGAACTCGACATAAAGTCGGAACAAGAGTTTTATATTACATTTCATGAGAACTTAAAGATAAGGTAATATGAGGTTTGGGACGTGGTGAGATCAGCAGTTCCTGTGGGAATGGGTGATCTAACTTATATATTAAAATATATTGCTCAGTTCATGGGCTATCAGACTACGGAAAATGAAAAGCTGATTCATGCACTATTCGGGGGAATTTCATCGTCGCAAGAATGTCATAAATGTTATGAAGTAAAAGTATTTAGTATCGATGAAGAATTCTCATGCACCATGGAAATATTAGATCAAAGAATCATTTGTAATAATGTTCCGACTATATCGCAAGGACCATGGATTCAGGAAATGGAGAAATTGGGTATTTCATTGAGTGATTAATCAAGAGTTGATAAAATCGCGTTGCTTATAGGAACAGACAAAGTGGGTTTGTTACTCACCGGACAAAACACTCGTTTGAATGTGGTCTAGCAGCTGTACATAACTCGTTAGGATGAACCCTGTTGGGGAGAGTAAACAGTGAAGTTAACCTACAAAATAGTTCTAAAACTCTTGTTTCGTTGTTGAATAAAGTTTTGTCAGTTACTGAATTGTGGAAATTGGAAACAATAGGAATAGTTGATCCCATTTAAAGAAGAACAAAAGAGCAGGCAGAAATCGCTGTCTATGAATTCTTTCAACAAACCATATCTACGGACGAAGATCAACGGGATAAAGTGATTCTACCATGGGTTGATGGCCACCCTCCGTTACCGAGAAATGAAGATCTCGCCCTGAATCGGTTAAGAAAGACATTGACTAAGTTAAAAAGCGAACACTGATATGAATAATATAAGCAGATTCTTATAGCTTGGTTACAGGAGGGCATAATAGAAAAGGTGCCCCCAGAAGAAATGTCAAAGGTTGCCAATTATTTACCTCATCGAGCAGTTGTCAAAACAAGTAGTCTAACCACGAAAGTGAGACCAATGTTCGATGCTACAGCGCACGAAAAGAATATGGAATGTCAGCTGATATTTGCAAAGCCTTCTTGCAAATTGGAGTCGGCAAGGAAGATCAGGACTTCTTCCGATTTTTGTGGATGGATGAAGACGCGAAGATTCTTCATCTACGACATAAAAGGTCGTATTTGGATTGTGTGCCAGTCCATTTCTGTTAGGCGCTACAATCACATATCACTTAAAAAAATGCGAAAATTGTATATATTGACAACGGAACCAACTTTGTTGGGGCGTTTTCGACACGGTGGACTATACGAGCATCCAACAATATTGTGCCGTGCGTCAAATCGAATGGTATTTCAATCCACCTTCCGCAGCCTGGAGGGGAGGATGGTGGGAAAGACTCAGATTATTAAAAAATCTCCTACGACGAGTACTTGGGCGTGCGTGTCTTGATTTCGAAGGGATCGTGACGATATTATGCGAATGTGAATCCATAATGAACACTAGACCGTTAACTTATGTGTCAAATGACCCGAAGGACTTGTTACCAATAACGCCAGCAATGTTTATGAGTGAATTAAGTAGTGATAAAACGCCAGACTTTGATGTTATTGACAGTACTAATTTTGGTATTTAGAAAAGGTGTGGAACGATTTGCGTTCGCGGTTTTGCGGTGAAAACTTGGAACTATTAAAGCAAGTTACTTGTCGAAAGAATTATCTTCCGATCGCGTTATACGACTTGGTGCTCATCGGGAATGATACAAGCAAGAGACTAGACTGGCCACTCGGACGAGTCATCGAGCTATTACACGGCACGGACGGGGCAACGCGGGTTGTACGAGTTCAAACAGCAAAAGACGTGCTTCTTCGGCCCATCCAACGGCTGTATCCGCTAGAGAGTTCGTCAGCTGACGAGGCCACAGCAGTACCAGCTCAGCAGACGACGAGAGCAACATCACCACTTCCACCAGTCCAGATCGACTCATCGGTGTCTAGTGCAAGTGCTGAGTGGGGCGATAGGGAGTCGCGAGTAGCGCACTCGACCAAAAGCGGAAGATTAATAAAAGTGCTTAGTAGGTTTAAGGATAATTGAGTTTTGAATAAAATATCTGTATTTGTTGTTTATAGTTGTGAGTACCAAGTTTGGCACTCAGGTGAGAAGATGATATAACAACCCATACTTACCTGTTATTATAATTTAATAATTAGTACCTTTGTAACGATGTTGGTATTTGATCTTAAATATCCTGTTCATACCAATATTTCGTTGTAGTGCAGTGGTATAGCTGTCTTTGTAACTTTTTTTGTCTTGTCTTGTTTGACAATTCGTGTTAAGAAGTAAAAGTTCAAGAAATAAATGTTGGTTTTGTTAATCTAAATACAAGTGTTGTGCTTTGAAAGGATATCCAGAGACGGGTAGTGGAGGAATATAACAATATGCAATAACTATTTCGTTGCAAATTCTGGCATACTAAAATCATCAATGTGTGTTACCGCAATCAAGAAACAACTTATGGATAATAATTAATTGTAGGTATTTCGTAGTTAAAAGCTAATAAAAAGTTCCCAATGAAGTTTTAGTTATAAGAAACCAGTGCAGTCAACATCAGCTTTGATCAAAAAATTCAAAACTGTATTCACTACGCATGAGCAGAACAATTTATGATCATAGCCGACAAGATAGAATGGTTTAAAATCAATTTACTTAGATCAGGTTTAAACTAGATCTAAATATGACTATGAATACCTAGTTTTAGACCTAGTTTAAACCAGGACGACGTAGACCTTGTTCAAAACTAGTTTATCTGCTTTACTATGAATACCGCTGTGACAGTTGAACTTATGACATTAGTGTAACGATATATTTCATATCGTAATAGTTGAAACGGTTGCTAGGTTACTACGTCATTCATTTCTAGGTAGACAAGATCGTTCAAAATTAATTATTTTTATTTTGTTTTAGATATTTTAGGAGATAGACTTGTTTCGATCTTTTTGGGAATAATTTTATTTCTGAATTTCCTTCTTTACAAAAAAGCCGAAACAAGTCTATCTCCTAAATAATTTTCCAAAGGGAAGCAAAAGTCAATACAACAAACTTTAAATATTTATTTAATTTTGAAATGTAGTAATTTCATTAAATAGATACATAATTATATTAAATAAACACAGATAATTATTCAGCTTTACAAATAAAGTAAAAAAAGTTCGTCTAAAAAATAATGTTCGTAACTTGTATGAGATTTAAATATCTTAGCTCGTGTTTATTGACTTACATTCCGCTATGCATCGTGCGTCAATTTATACTCACATGATATTTGGTATTTTTCATAACTTACTACGATTTTACGTCTGTTATAAAATTGCATTTTTACCTCCAGCTACCCTTGGTAAGGGAAGTATAGGGATCGTGCTAAAAATTGCATATTGAGATTTTGGTAAATGACCACGTTTTAAGGTCCCTAGAACCCAATTTTAACATTATCACGATGATGTCTGTGTCTATGTGTGTATATGTGTGTGGATTCTCCACTCTAACTCAAATACTATCATTCAGAAAATTTTGAAACCTTGTATTTCGAACCCATTATATTTTGGTGTAAATCGGACAACCGGAAATGGCACTTTATTAGAAGCTCAAAATATATTTTTCGAAAAATATCTTTAAATGTTATTTTTTCGAGATTAATGTTATTATAAAAATTAAAGATTATTAAATTTATGTATAAAATTATCTACAATTTAAATCCCGGAGTCTACGCTTTAAACAAACAAAACTCTTTGGTTGCGTAGTTATTCAAATATATGTAACTGAAAGATAAATGTCACTGTCAAAGAACTAATCATTTCAATTTAATAATAGTAACGTTGTAAAAAGAAAAAAGTAAAGAGAACAATTGGAAAGGAAGATCAGTAAAATTAACGATTCGCAAAAAAAGTTTAAGGTAATCCTCATTTTTGCATTAGTGAATTCTATTCTATCCCGATATTTAAAATTTAATCTTCATTTTATTATCAAAAAAGATAGTTATTTGGATTAGATTAGACTATATTTCAAGAAAAAAAACTGCCAAAATTAGAGTAAAATTCGCTAATCCAAAAATAAGGATAATTTTAAGCCACACCAGATTTTTTTTCTATAAAATGCACTCATAAAGTCTAGTGTATTTTAAGTTTAAACATATATGTTGGCTATAAATATTTTGATCTGTGTTCATGTTAATTTTCTGGTTTCGCTTGGCTCACACTTTTAGCGGCAGGCGGTCTTAAATGGGTCGTTCTTCAATAAAGTCGTTTTTGTAAAACTACACGTTTTAAGTCAATTAATATCCTCTTTAAAAATCCCAATACATCATATAAAGTATGTATTTTTAGACAAAAAAGCTTAAATATCTGATCTGGCCAACACCAAACCTCCCGCTATTTAATTTTTATTAATTTAAATATACTACGGTTCTATTAACTACTGTCTTTTTAAAACGTTACTATTATTAATTTAGAATGATTAGTTCTTTGACCTGTCAATTGCATACATTTGCGATATGAACTGTGTAACCAATGCGTTTTACTTGTTTAAAGCGTAAGCTCCGGGATTAAAATTTTAGATAATTTTATAAATTTATCCATAAAATATATAGAAAAAGTATTTATGCAAATCTGTAGAAAATTTATTAATCTTTAATTTTTATAATAACACAAATCTTGAAAAAATAACATTTGAAGGTATTTTTCGAAGAAAATTTATTTTGAGTTTCAAGTAAAGTGTCATTTCCGGTTATCTGATGTACACTAAAATATAATGGTCTCTTTCCATTTTAGAATAAGGTAGAAATACAAGGTTTCAAAATTTTCTGAATGATAGTATTTCAGTGAGAGTGGAGGATCCACACACACACACACACACACACACACACACACACACACACACACACACACACACACACACACAGACACACACACACACACACACACAAACACACATGCACACACAAACACACATATGCACACACACATACACACAGACATCATCGGATTTTTAGCACGATCCCTATACCTCTCTTACCAAGGGTAGCGGTAGGTAAAAATGCACTTTTTTGACGCCAACCGTTGTAAAAATGAAACCTTACGTCATTCTTTCACGCTTTTATCTCAGACGTTAAAAATTTGTATGCATATCGTCTATGTACATTTCATTTTCTTCTTTTGTCTAAAATATATCTCATCCATTCTTCCCCTGTGCCTGACTCAACTAAGATATCCACCAATCTTCTCTGTTCTTTTATTCCTTCTTCACATTCATACATCATATGCCACATTGTTTCGTCTTCTTCGTACACATTCTACATAATTTAGTTTCCTTCGTCATCCAGATTTTATTTACATTCTTTTCATTTTCGCACCTGAAACGTACTATTATTTTAGTGGCTCCCGATCGGCCCGATTTGAGCAGGTATCTTGGCGTTCTGTTTTTTACACTACTTTTGTTAGTATAAATTATGTATTATACATGATTATAATTAGTTTTAATTTTTTTGTAGATTCATACTCCCATCCATTATATGAATTTTTATACGCGTTACAAACAATCGCATGTATTTTGGCAACAACCATACTTACAGGAATGGACGGTATTTATATCTACTATGTTATGAACACTTGTGCCCAGTTCAAAATATTGCAAGTAAATTTATAAAGTGAAAATGAGTTGTAATAGCAAATTTTAAAAATATATTGGCAACATTATAATAGGTAGCTTCACAGCAAAACTATTACTTTCTAATTTTGAAGAATATATCAAAAAATAATTTAAAAAAATACTGGTTCAATTAAACGAAAAATTTTATTATTGATAAATGAAGAAAGACTTAATATTAAAATTATTATTATCGAAACAGTACAATATTAAGTTTAGGGTAGTGATTCGACATGTAAAATCAGACTTTCGTAATTTCCTGCTTCCCTGTTTATTTTAAGCAAAAAGTTTCAAATAAAAGTTGCAGAGCATACAATTATACATCTGAATAAATTAGCTAAATTTATTTGCTTGCTTGGTAATGGCAGAAATTAGCTATGAAAATGTCGAAAACCACCTGCAAAATAGCAATAGCCTTGGGATTGAGACAAAAATTAACAAATATCTAACAGTTTAACTAAAAGTTTACAAGATAGATAGTTTTTATTAAAAGATCAGATTGATGTTGAAATAGTGCAATTTATGATTACTTTGAAAGCATTCCAAAAACCAAGCAACCAATAAATAAAAGTAATAAATAGTGAGATGTATTATTACCCTTTTGTTATTTTGTTTAGTCATTTTATGATCAATAACGTATCTTATAACAAGTACGAAATACTACAATGTTACCAATTAATATAAAATTTCATACAACTCGCTTACTTTCACCCATATTTATTCAATAATTATTAAACATTAACAAATATTTCAACGTATATAGATGCGCGTAAGAGAATTTGATAGAGACGAAGATGGTTCAACACTAAGTCATAAAGAACAGGAAAAGAAGGTTGTAGGATGTATTGAACTTCATCAAAAACTATTAATGTAAGCTTCTTGGTCGTTAACCTATAGATATATACTTATATGAAATGATTTTGTGTAGGTTTTGCCAGAAATTGGAACATTTACTAAATATACCAATGTTTTTCAATTTTTTTACTGGCATTGGATTTCTCTGCACGTCTGGATTCCTTATGACAATGGTAAGGCAATGATTATAAAATGCTGACTTTTTATAATAAATCTATTACTGATATCGGTATAAAATTTGAGGACTATAGGGAAAGTGAAAACTTAAAACTTAAGTAATGTTACTTGCACGACGTAGTAAATTTTTGTCTGCGACATATTTATTATCTTTGAAATAAAAAATACACGCCGAATTAAGAGAGTTGAAGCAGTTAACGAAGATGTTTAAATAAATATAACATTAGCTGTAATCTTTTTGGAGTATTTGGCCCAGTCCAAGTTGAGATGAACTTCAGCTAAAATGTATATGAAAAGAATAACGTTTCACATAAATATATAAAGTAAAATTTGTAATTTTTGGTACTCAAATATCATTAGGAATAATTGATTACCATATATAACATTTTTGTTTTCAACCACAAAGGCTCAACCTACAAATTTACATTACTTTTCACAACGTTACCCTTTCACTGAACCGAATGGCTCTGATCATTCTGAATTTATTTCACGGATGATGCGGCATTGAGCTCAGTTAGAACAAAAAGAACAATTTATTGCGTTTATCTAAAGTAAGTTGAGACAAACTACAAATCAACCAAAAAGAATACAGCTATTGTGCTATAAAGGAGTATATTCAATTTCAAATAAAAAGTAAATGTCATATTTTTACACAATAACCTTCTTTTCCAATTACACGTCTCGTAGTTTTGCACAGAATTCTTTATTTTATTTAAACAATTTTTAATTAAGCCGTCAGCTCAAAACATGTAAAAATGAGTTTTTTGAAAATAATAATTTCGACAACAATCAGTATTTCGTATTTAATCGTGTTGCCTATAAGAATTTTTGATAAAATTAAAGACCTCTTGAAGGCGGAACACGGGTCCCACTAATTAAGTCCTGCTTATTGTTTTCCGATATCCAAAATATTGTCGTCAATCCTAACCCGGGCACTTTCGGTAAACATTATCATTACAGGGGAGATTTTTATGTAATCTACCTACTTATGAAATTAACAACTGAAAGTTGTATTTTTTTGCTTTTAAGTTTCCTTGACATTTACCTGATTCATTACCACAATAGGTACAAATTAAGAATTTTGGAAAAAATGAGTTAATTGAAACTATATTATACTTGACAAAAGAGGACTATGAATCAAAAATATCCGTGTTAAGATGATTGTTGTAAGAAACTTCGATGGCCTGGGAATCGGTTGAGGTCGACTCAAAGTTTGCAAGGCCTGTAGAAGCAAGAAAAAAGGAATACGTGGAAGTAGCTAAATAAAATAGTACTTTACATTCGGTTGTTCTCCGCAAGGACTACATTACATAAAAAATATTCTCTATTGTAGTAAAATGAATCAAGGATAGTAATGCAATTATATTGTTTTTAGTTTCCAGGAAACACATTTATTTACCTTCAGAACGTTTTATGCATATCTGCTTCAATATCTGAATTGTTTCTTCTATGTTTTACTGCAACTCACTTAACAACTCAGGTAAAAAATTATGGCATTTCATTTATTTCCACAAACATTTTTGTTTTCCAATCAAATTTAAAACATATATTGCCGCTATGCCTTAGATTTAAAAAAATTGTATTTAAAGGCGAGCGCACACATACACATATACACACGCACGCGCTTTGCAAGATATAATGAAAATCATTTTGCAATAGATAAGTTGTGGCCTTGTTATCAAAATTCTCTTAATAATCTCATACAAAAATACAAATTATTGAAATGGCTCAACATAATCATCAATTAAGTCAAAAAGAACAAATAACATTAAAAACTACGCAGTTAAACCTGCAACATTTAAGGGAGGCTACACACCCAGCTCATAGATTTTAGCCAAATCTTTTAATTTTATCTTTTATACACTGCTCCAAGACAGAGTGACCATAGTAACGTATTATCATTGTATTTATAGATTTGCCTATGTCGTTAAAATACTCCCATCTATTGATATTTTTGTTGGGAAGTTCGAAAAAAATATATCCAATAACTGCTTTTATCTCGTTCTCACCCACAACAAACTAGTGTTTAGTCTTTACTTCTTTTGCGTATTTTATTGCTTAATGCTAAATAAGATTATAAATTTCTACACAGAAATATAGTTTAAAAATTTGCAAAGTATAACCGAGCGCCCTAAATGACACAACAAGAATCCGCCACTGGCCTTGCGACGCAGCGGGACGAATCTTTACGACCGCACCCGAAGTGCTCGACCACACCCGCCTGTGAACCGACGGCAGTCAGCCCAGCGAACTCGTGGTATTGAGAACGTTTGTCCATACTTTACTTTATCGTTTTGTTTAAATCTTTTTGTTTGTGAACCTACTAATATAATAATAATAATAATATACTTTGTTGAATAAAAACCCATTAAAACTGGCGCCCAACTCATAGGCCAAAAAACAGTGATAAACAAACGTGTGAGTTAGGTTATCCGATGTATGCAGGTGTTTGTGTCACTAAAGCAAATGTGTGTGTAATAATAATCTCATTTGTTTGTCGCCTAAATCGATGGTGCTACAGTTTGCTAAATTAGAGTGAACGAGATAGTTGCATTAAATAACCAAGCTGCCGAATACACGCCAATCGAAGCGGGAAAACATGGCAACACCGCCTATAGTCATGACAAACGAACAGTTGTTACAACTAATCGCGAGCTTGCAAACGCGAGAGACAACGCCGGATTCAGTGGCGTCTCGTGACAAAACTAAAAGTGGTAGTTTTGCAAAATGTTCTTCGCGGTTCGACGCGTCACCGGATGCGGACGTAGAAGCATTTCTGGACGCAGTAGATATCTATAAAAACTGTGAAAACGTATCTGAAGAAAACGCGTTACGTGGTCTGCCCATGCTATTAAGTGGTACTGCTGCTACGTGGTGGCAAGGACTGAAGTCAACTACTAAAACATGGAAGGATGCTGTGAAAGCGTTCCGGAATCTGTTTCAAGTATATAAAGAACTCTTTTCTATGGAACAGGACGATGATACACGAACAAATATATTTGTATGTAATGCGCGCGCGTTATTAGCCCAAATCCCGGATAAGCTAACCGAAAAAGTTCAACTAGATATGATATACGGACTTTTAAATCGCAGAATTAGAAAACGTGTATATCGAGACTGTTTTAAAACTTTCAGTGAACTAATTGAGAGTGCTCGCGTTGCAGAACAATCATTAAGACAGTGAAGTAGTGAAAACAAGCGAAAAAGGTGCAAAGAAAAAAGAAATTCAGCTTAAACCAAGACCCAAATGCAGTTATTGCAAGAAATTCGGTCACCGAATCGAACATTGCCGTAATAAAAATAAACAACAGTCATCTTTCAACACAACTAACACAGTCAGTACTGGTACGCAGGACTCTTTAAATAGCAGAGAGCCAACTGGAGCTACTGTGCTAAAGTGCTATGGATGTGGCGCACCTGGCGTTATCAGGTCACGATGTGAAAATTGTAATCCTAGACCAGGTCATCAGAGAAAGAGTCGAAGAAATTCGAATTTCATAGCATCGACATTAAAGGTACGCAAACAAATTCACTTTTCCAAAGACCAACTTTTCATATAGAGATATGTGGCTTCAAAGGCACTGCGGCAACCGACAATGGAGCAAATCGAATTGTCGCAAGCAGAAGCTTATATAATCTCATAAAAGACAAATGTACGTTTAATAACCTACAAATTAACATCACTTTAGCAGATGGAATTACAATTCTTACAGATTCATTAGAAACAACAGTTGACATTAAGATAGCGGGGAAAACTGTTCCTACAAAGCTGTTAGTCTTGCCAAATGTACATGATAATCAGACCTTATTAGGAGCCGATTTCATCGCTAACGCTGGAAGAATAATAGATATCGGTCAAGAAGAATGGTACTTTAGAAATAATGATTTGCAGAAATATTCATTACTCGAAGAAGCATGTATAAATAGCAGCGAAATCCAAAGTATTTGTACAGTGTAGTATTACGTGCCGATGAAGGAACGACACTGAAGAAGGAAGAACGTGACAAATTCAATAAACTCTTCAAGAAAATGACGAAACCTTCGCTTTAGGGGGAGAGGCAACTACTTTTGCTGAACATGGGATTGACACAGGTGACCACGCACCCATTTATGTCCCACCATACAAAGTACCATTCCACAAAAAAAGAACTCATTAAAAAATAACTAAACCGTATGCTAGATGAAGGTATCATAGAAGAGAGCGAAAGCCCATGGGGTGCACCGACTGTCTTAGTTCCCAAAAAGGACGGTAGTCTTAGAGTTTGCGTAGCCTACCGCAAACTAAATGCGGTGACAACCGGGGATAACTATCCCATGCCCAGGATTGACGACCTTTTACAGGAAAAGGCGGACCTCCATCGGACATTATCTCACATGGAATGCCATGGCGAGCAAAAATAAATTTCAATTTATTTATTACTAATTGGCTGGAAGTGCCTTTATCCATTAATGATATTTCTACATATTTTGAGAAATAATCAACGCAGACTAAATATTTTTTACCAAGTAAATTCATAAAATCTATCCCTACTTTTGACCAAGGTACTAATTCATTTTCATGTGGTTTAAGAGGTTCTTTAGTATTATTATTTTTATATTTCAGACATGATTCACAATTTGAAATAATGTTAGTAATGTCTTTATAAATGTTTGGCCAATAAATAAATCCTTTGACTGAATCTATACAGCGTTTAATTCCAAAGTGTCCTTCATGAATAATATTTAGAATTTCTTTACGTAAAATAGTGGGAATAATTAAACTTTGTCCTTTAAATACCAAATCGTCTATTGCATGTATTTCATCGTAAAATGTATAGTATGGTCTTGCTTCTACATCTACCAAATGTTTGTTGTTAGGCCAACCATTGTAAAAATATTCTGACAATTTCATTAATGTAGAATCCTTCTTTGTAGCATCTACTATAGACTTTAATCGTTGTTCAGATATGGCAAGATTTGATTTTAATAAATTTATGTGTAAATCTAGATTTTTATCCATTTCGTGTAAAACTGTTTCATTTAAGGGTGCACGGGACAAAGTATCTGCAATATACATTTCTTTACCACTTTTATAAATAACTTTTAAGTCATAACTTTGTAACTTAAGTAAGAGTCTTTGTAAACGTTGAGATACTTTATACAGTGGCTTATCAAATAAGGCTACGAGAGGTTTACAATCTGCTTCAACAATTACTCGGTGACCATAAACATACGGATGAAATCTCGTACACCCAAAAGTGATAGCAACTAGCTCTTTTTCAATTTGAGCATAATTACGCTGACTATCTGTCAATGTTGCTGATGCATATGCAATAGGTCTCGAATCCTGAAGCATGACAGCACCCATGGCATACCGAGACGAGTCACAAGATAAAATTAGTTGTTTCGTTTGATCATAGTAAGCTAATACAGGTGAATTTATTATTAAATTTTTAAGCGTACTAAATTCTTTATCATGTGCTCCATGCCAGTACCATTCTGTATTTTTCTTCAACAAAGATCTTAAATTTATCGTTTCATTTGATAAATTTTTAAAGAAAGGTGATAAATATGTTATCATACCAAGAAATCTTTGTAATGACGGTTTATTTATTGGTTTTGACATGTCAGTTATGGCTTTAATTTTAGAATTATCTGGTGAAACACCTTTTTTGTTAAATTTATGGCCTAGATATATTACTTCATTGCGACACAATTTTGCTTTCGTTCCATTGAAACGTAGTCCGACTTCTCGTGCTCTTTCAAAAACTTTACGTAATGTAGCATCATGTTCTTGTTTTGTTGAGGCATGGATTAAAAAATCATCTAGATAAATAATTAAATTAGGTATATCTTTAAAATTTTCTACCATAGCAGCATGGAACAATTCTGGCGCTGACTTTATCTCGAAAGGTAATCTTTCAAAACACCAGCGACCAAAGGGACAAATAAATGTATATAACCTACTCGATTGTTCATGTAATGGTAACATCCAAAAACCTGAATTAGCATCTAAAGTTGAAAAATATTTAGAGTTTACTAAATTAGCTTTAACTGTTTCAATTGTTGGAAAAGGATAGTATAAATAAATAAATAAAATATATCATCACGGCTTATTACCCATTGCTGGGTGTGCCAATCTGCTTTGTACACAGATGCGGTAATGATGAAATATTTGCACCGTGCGGGCGCGGAAAAGGATAGTGACATCTGTTAATAGCTTTATTTAGATTTCTTGGATCTAAACAAAGTCTAATAGCGCCTGACTTTTTCTTTGCTATTACTATTGCACTGATCCATGGCGTTGGCTCAGTAACTTTACTAATTACTCCCATGGCCTCCATCCTGACTTATTCCTTTTTGAGGTCTTCGTACAGTTTAAATGGTACTTTTCTGACAGGTTCAATTACTGGTTCAATATTTTTATTAATTGAGATATGAACTTTAGTTTTTAAACAACCTAGACCTTTAAACACATCTGAATCTTCTTTTAAAAATATTTTAGACTCTGTCTTATTACAAGAATCATTTATAGTTGTTTCATTTGAAAATGACGATATTTGACTGATTTTCTTAATTAATTTCAGACTGATACATGTTGATAATCCTAATATTGTACGACATTGAATATCCAGCAAATGAAATTTAATATTTTGACAAGAATTGTTATATACACATTTTAATTCAATTTCACCTATGACTTTGAGATTTTCTCTACTAAATGTTAAAATATTGACTGAAGACTTATTAATATTGATATTTTTACAATCTTTTAAAGTTGAAAATGTATTATAAGACAATACATTAGCTTGAGCACCAGTATCAAGTTAACATTTTACTTTGGAACCATTAATATTCAATATGATGTCCCAAGTTAATAAATTTATTGCTAAATTATTACTATTTACGTACAAAGAATCAATACAAAATTGATTGCTGTCGCCACTGTCACTGTAAATCCTACTTTCACTTTTATTATCGTAACAGTCTTGATTATTTATTTGTTTGACATATTTCTTTTTATTTGATTGACAACATTTAGCGAAATGCCCTATCTTACCACACTGATGACATTTACTATTCTTAGTCGGACATAGGTATCGATGTATCTGACCACAACGACGGCAGGCTGACTGGCGTGAGTTGTCTTCTTGACTTTTATAGAAACCTTGTGTCTTGTGACTGGTACCTTGAAACTGGAACTGACGTCTGACAGGTCGCTCGTACGTGTTTCTTGCTTGTGTCTTATGGAAAGCTCCCACAAACGACGTTTCTGGCTCAACTCCTTTTCTTGCAGCTACAGTTGACTACTTATTTCTAATGCTTTGTCTAACTTTATATCTCCTTCACTTAACAGTTTTTCTTTGACGTATGTATATTCTTCAGTTAAACCACACACCATTATATCTTTGACAATGTCTTCTCTCAGTGTCGATAATTCGCAAGACATGCTTAAAATTTTTAGTGCTACTACATATTCTTCAATAGATTTGCCTGATGCTTGCTTTCGAGAAAAGAAATTATGTCTCTCAATGGCTATATTTTTCTTTGGTGTGAAAGCATCTTTAAAATATTGGACTAAATCATCAAATTTAACAGTGTCCAAATCAAAGGTAGACGCATAGAACAATGGCATGACTTGGTCACCCATATAATGTAGTAACATTGCTTCTTTTCTTGATTCGTCTTCTTTGTCCATCGATGTTGCTCGTAACAAAATATTGAATCGTGTATACCAATTTTTCCATTGATCAGCTAAATTCGATGAATTTATATTAAATGGTGGCAATGACTGCATTGCGGGACAAGTTTTTGAACGATTCGATGTCGACTCAGGAATACCGTTTTTAGTTTCTGTCTCAGGCATTTTTGTTGTTAAAGAAACACACACCTGTCACCATGTTATGTATGTGTTTTTATAATAAAACTAGACTTGGGTTTGAACGACTTTATTGTATTTAACGTATGACATATTATATTTATATCAATTCTTGTCATTACTATGATACTGTATATAATGCCAACTTAACTTAATATTAATTTATCATAACAACCATATATGTCTACTTTAGATTTACGTGCGGGATATCATCAGATAAATGTACGCGAAAAGGACAGAGACAAAACATGCTTCGTGACTCCATTCGGATCTTACCGTTTCCGAAGAATGCCGTTTGGATTGCAAAATGCGCCGGCAACCTTTTAAAGAATGTTTGACAGGTTTAAAACCGGACTCGGAGATATCGTTTTATTTGCATATCTCGACGATATAATTGTTCTAACCGAAACGTTGGATAAACATATTTCCGACCTGGAAATAGTGATGAAACGACTTCGCAGTTTTAATTTACGACTAAATCGTAGGAAGTTTCATTTTGCGTGTGACAATATAAAGTACCTTGGACATGTAATCACATCAAACGGTATAAATCTGACCCGGAGAAGATCAGTGCAATCATGAATATACCACGACCCGAAAATGTAAAGCAGGTACAATCTTTTGTCCAAACCTGCGCTTGGTACCGTAAATTTATAGAAAACTTCTCAAAGATTGCAAAACCCTTAACGGATCTTACTAGGAAGAAACAAGAATGGAAGTGGGGTGAACCTCAAGAAAATGCGTTCAATACGCTCAAGCATGCTCTAACGACAGCACCTATCTTACAACAAGCGGACCCAAAACAGCTATACATTTTACGCACCGGCGCCAGCAGCTATGCGTTGGGGACTGCTCTCCTTCAGGGTGAAGGTAACATGGCTGTTGACTTTGAAAACACCATCAGACAGATTAGCTCGGTGGGCCTTACGACTACAATTGTACAATTTAAAGTTGCGTACACTCCTGGTATAACAAATGTGTTAGCAGATACACTCTCGCGCCCAAATTGTAAGCAACAAGATATTGAAGAAACTAAACTTCGTAAAGCAATTGCTGAAATTCCACATGATACAGCCGAAAACATTGGATCAGAACAACTTAAAGACCCTGAAGTTGCTAAGGAACGTTTCAAAAAGGAACAAGCCAGTCAGAAGATCTACGCCGTTAAAAATAGACGACCAACACCTGATTACGAACCCGGAGACGTGGTGCTAGTGAAAACGCATGCCATTAGTAATGCTGCAAAGGGAGTCACGGCCAAGTTTATCCCAAAACGAGATGACCATACAAGATCGCACAGGCAATTTCCGCAACTACGTACGAGATTACCTCTATCTCGGAACCCGACATGATAATTGGTAAGTATCATGTGAGTGAACTAACCCCATTTGTTGGTGAGCTTAGAGACGACAATGAGCCCGTAATCCCCAAAAGAAAACGAGGACGACCACGGAAGGCACTCTAATTGGTTTTCCTGGCCCGTGAACGAGGACGCACTCACGAACCAGAGGGAGAGTCTAAAACCGAGCGCCCTAAATGACACAAGAATCCGCCACTGGCCTTGCGACGCAGCGGGATGAACCTTTACGACCGCACCCGAAGTGGTCCGCACCCGAAGTGCTCCGACCACACCCGCCTGTGAACCGACGGCAGTCAGCCCAGCGAACTCGTGGTGTTTGAGAACGTTTGTCCATACTTTATCGTTTTGTTTAAATCTGTTTGTTTGTGAACCTATTAATATAATAATAATATACTTTGTTCAATAATATACTTTGTTGAATAAAAACCCATTAAAAAGCAGTTTTCTCTTTCATATCATCGACCGTATTTTTCAAGTTATCAGTATATTTTACTCCAATAGTTTGTTACGCATAGTCGGGGTTTATTTTTTCCACTGTTTCATCAATTTTTTTCTTATTATTCTTTGAAGAAGTCGGCTTCCTCATAACTGGTACATGTTCTGGATATTCATTATTCGCAAGGTTCTTTGAATGATTCCTAACTTCCCTAGGTGACCTCTTCTGTCATACCTAACTCATCATCATCAGCTTCATTTTCATCAGGGTCAGTTGACAAAGCAATGATGAAATTAGTATTAGCGGGCCTCTTTCATCGTCTTAAATATTTTACGTGCCATTCAAGGAAAATAAAATATAAGTTCAATATATCCCCTAACACTCACTGTCCTCAATTGATGACAACAAAATTTGGATAACATTTTGAGTAGGTAATATATGAAAGATAAGTGGTAGTTATAGGTTAAGGATTAACCTTAAAACTTGTGGAGAAATTTTAATTTAATTTTATTTATTTGAGTTGTTGTTTTATAAAGATGTAACATATTTTCACTACAAAAAATTTCAGTTTTCGGTCGCTATAAAAAATACTTTTTATTGGAGAAAAACACAATATTTCTTATTATACAGCATGTGTAAGACTTAAAAAACGGTGATAGTTAGTAGGTACAGTGTAAGATTCTAATATACCTAAGCCAGATAAATGGGGGATTTTTGATAAAAATATAACGGAACATTTCTCAAAATGCAAAAAGAGAACAAAGTGATAATACTTACCAACATTAATGAGAAAGGGGCGTTCGATGCGGCGTAGTGACCAGCTAGAGTAAAAGGTAAATTGGTCTGTAAATACAGGATGTCCATAAGGCTCCTGCAGCGATCCAGGCTTCTGGAACTTACAGTACAATTCCTTATTTAATTTAGAATATTCAAAACACACGATGACCGTTGCATTCGCAGATAATTTAATTATATTGACCAAAAGGGGAAGAATGTATAATAAAAGCAGAAAATATTGTTAATACTGATCTTTTAAAAGATATGATTTGGGCAATAAATAACAAGATACAATTCAATGAAGATAAATCGCAAGTAATTTTAGTAACAAAAAACAGAACTCTGTTAAACAAAGAAATAAATATTTTCTTAAACTATGAAATTTTGAAACAAGTGACAGTAATAAAGTATTCAGGAGATTGACAACCAGTTTCGATTTGATAAACATATCAATTACATTACAGAGAAGTGCTGTTTACTTTATACATACGTTGTGTAAGTCCGTAAAAATAATCTGGGGAATAAGACAGGAGGCGTTAAATACCATTTATAAAGGTGCCAGTTTACCGATATTGGCTTATGGCATACCTGTATGGAAAAATGCATTACAACGAAAGGACAATACAACAAAAGCAAAAAGATTGCAAAAACTGCTTAATATCAACATACTAAATGAATATAGAACTATATCAGACGAGGCTTCTTGCATACTCCAATAATTTTAAAATTAAAAGAAAATTGTAAAATTTATGAAAAACTTAAAACTAATAATCAAACAGTGAATAATGCAGAAGAGAGAAGATTAAGAATATGTGCAGTTATAAGGGAAGAGCGAAAAGTTAGTCAAGATCAATAACATATTACTAAAACATTTTTCTCAAGTGCTGAAATAAGAACAGAAACAAAACACCATTCTCATATAAACTAACTGTAATTCTAAGTGGTCACGGTAAAATTAAAAGTTACTTTTATAAATTCAAAATTAGTGATACAGCCAAATGCAAGTGTGGTGATGGTGATCAAGATCGGACTGTCGATCATTTAATTTACAATTGTGCAATATTAAATACCGAACATGAAAAATTAATAAAACAAATGAGACAATGCAATGTAAATTGGCCAGTGTCGAAAGGAGGATTAGTAGACAATAAATATATATTGTTTTGCTGAATTTGTAAAATCAATTTATTTTAAGAAAGCTGCAATAATGTAAATAATTTTTCAATAAATAAATACATGTATACTTAAACCTGTAATTGGACACAGAAATCAAATATTTCACTTAAGTTTATTCTAATGTAAATAATTGCATGTATTATTTTATGGAGCATGCTGAATAAATGACAATAAAAAACACATAGACACACAAACGCGTGCGCACGCAAGCCTTAGAAGATGGCGGATTAAGTAAATGTGACAGTGGTAGGTGCTCTTAACAATACAGGAAATTTAAATTTACTGTCCAAGTTAAGGAAAGCGTTTAACAAGTTAAATAAGGATATTAAAGGCAAATATAGTGAAACCGAAACTCGAAAAGAAGTCAATGACAAGCTAAAACAAAACCTATATACGAATAAATAACAATGTGAATAATGTTAGTTTCAAACCTTCTTTTGTTTAGGTGGCAAATAGAAATATTCAAAAAACAGAAAACTGTAAAAAATGTTAGTTTATCATAATCTCAAAGACAAACACACGCGCGCACCCGCACACGTAAAGATTATCAAGCGAGGCGAAGCCCAGTTTGATAACACGACGTGGTCCATATGATTAGTTACGATCCGTATTACATACAAAATTTTATTTGTATGTAATACGGATGAACTTAAGTTGTAACTGCCATAAGTATACACACAATTTTTGTGAGCATGTTAAATTCGTCGTTATAGTGTTATTTTCTATATAATTAATTTTGTAAATTCATAGTGTGAAAGCAATATTCTATGTGTAGCAGCAGTATTAAAGTTGCTCTAATCGGTAGTTAATTAATCTAGTTTTTTATTAAAACATTTTAATCACGTGTTGTCATTTAAGCTGAAATTCGCTTGACCTAAACTTCACCGATCAATCTATGACTTGTATAATTATTAAGTGTAAGAAGTTACTCTACATCATCGATATTCATCGGAACTCCATGGCCACCTGCCCAGATTGCTCCAAAACAGTGCTACAGGATCGTGAAAAATCCGTTAATTGTGATGGATGTCAAAAATTTGTCCATCTTTCCTGTGTCAATCTCACCGCAGATGATGTAAGTAAATTTACACGCTCTGCTTTAAAATCTGTACGCATCAACTGCAAATTTTGGCTTGCTGAAAAAGATACCATTAGTTCCTTAAAGAAACTTATTCTCGATCTCACAGCGAAAATCGTAACACTTGAAGAAAGACTTGCGGTCAATACTACGTCAAATTCAAATGATATTATTGAAACGGTAATTAACGAAATAAATGATAAACAGCGGAGTGAAAAAAACATCATAATCAGCGGTATTCTGGAACAACTTAATGAAGATCTACCAAGTGTAATCAGTACCATCACAGCTAAAATTGCGCCAAATGTAAATATTCAGAATGCCAAAATTTATAGATTGGGTACACGTGTTAATATACCTAACAATCGTTCACGTTTAATTAAAATTTTGTTCCAAGACGTGGAGCATGCGCGCACTGTGATAGCAAAAGCTAAATTTCTAAAAACTTTTGGTGAACATAGAAATGTTTACATTAATATCGACAGAACTTCTTTGCAAGTTGATCAAATAAAACGTTGTCGTAATGAACTTCAAGAAAGAAAAGACAAGGTTGAAACAAACTTATGTATTAAATATATTCGTGCAATACCAACAATTGTAAAAAACTGAATTCTTCAGGTGAACCCGTAAATTCTAATACAGCTGATGTTAATATATATTATCAAAACATTCAAAGTATAGTTAATAAAATGGACTATTTTCATTCGATTATGCACTCATTAGAGTATGAAATCATTGCCCTAACTGAGACTTGGTTACGTCCGGATATAGCACATTTTAAATTTTCTGATGGATCATATAACATATTTCGTATTGATCACCGATTTCGTGATTGTGGTGTATCACGAGGAGGTGGGGTTTTGACTTCTGTAAAAAAAAGTATAATTGTCTGTGAAATCAATTTAAGTGATTACTTAGATATTTTACCTAGTAATGTTGATGTTTCATGTGTCAAAGTTTGTCTAAATTTATCTGACCTCTATATTGTTAACATATATGTTCCTCCTGCAATGAATGCTTCAGCTTATAATAATATAATTGAATTTTTCGAATCATTAACGTTTCTTTTAGATAAAAAAGTTATATATGTTGGAGATTTCAATATCCCCGAATTTTTATCACAGCAAAATACGACTGTTGTCAATGCATTTAATAATTTTATAACTTTTTTTAACTACAAACAATTTAGTGAAGTTAAAAATATAGATGGTCGTGTTTTAGATCTAGTTATATCTAATGTATCTTGTAATGTTACACGAATTTCATCCATTCTAGATGTAGAATATTCTCAACACCCTGTACTGCATATAAATATTCATAATGAAAATTTTAAACCAAACACACACGTTCATAATATCACATTTAGAAAGTATGATTTCAAAAATGGAAACTTGTTAAGATTGAACAATTTAATTAACGATTTTGATTGGTCACAGTTATCTGTTTTCACGAATGTTAATGACACTTTTAACTTTTTTATAATACTTTGTATAATATGTTAGACCTGTCTGTACCATCTCGTCCTAAATTTAAATCTTCCTTTCCTCCCTGGTACTCTAAACAAATCATAAAAAATATAAAAATAAAACAATATTATTTTCGCTTGTATAAAAAACATAATGTATTTTATTGGAATAAATTCAAATTCTATCGTGCAAAAATTAAAAACGATATTACTTTAGCATATAAAAGTTATATCAGGTCATGTGAAAGTTTTATTAAAGAGAATCCACAGAAGTTTTGGAATTTTGTTAATTAATTTTTCACCTACCACTATGGTTTATGATAATGTTGATCTTAATTCTCCAGCGGTAATTACAGAAAATTTTGCTTCTTTTTTCCGTAGTGTTTACACGAAGCATTCATCAAATGCTAGTATTAATACTACTTCTGATAATTCTCCAAGTATTTATCTCAATGAAATTACTATTCCCGATATCCTACATGCTATAAATAAAGTTAAACCAAGTTTTACATCTGGTTACGATCTTATTCCGGCTTTCTTACTTAAGGACTATAGAGAGCCTCTTTCAATAGCATTAGCTTATATTTTTAATCTGTCATTGCGCTCTTGTACTTTTCCAGATGTATGGAAGTTAGCTCAAATCATACCCGTTCATAAATCTGGTTCTAATAAAGATATATCGAATTACAGGCCTGTGGCCATTTGGCTAAATTCAGCAAGATATTTGAGTATATAATTTATAAAACGATTTACTTCAATGTGCAAAGTCAGCTTTCTTTTTATCAGCATGGCTTTACTGAGAAGCGGTCTACTTGCTTACCTCTGTTGAAGGCATTCGATACGTATTGAGTAAAATAAAGGAGATTGCTAGTCGTAGACCGCTTCTCAGTAAAGTCATGCTGATAAAAAGAAAGTTGACTTCGCACATTGAAGTAAATCGTTTTATAAATTATACACTCAAATATCTTGCTGAATTTAGACAAAATGGCAACAGGCCAGTAATTCGATATATCTTTATTAGAACCAGATTTATGAACGGGTATGATTTTAGCTAACTTCCATGATCAATACGATCAAATGCCTATATTACTTACAAAATTAAATATGAGTGGTTTGTCACCTGCTTTAATCACAGATATAAAATAAATAGATTGCTAAACCCATATGATAGCTGTGTGATTTCATGGGCGGTTATGGATGCCAAACTACGCTAACTACGTTTTTTGCAGCACTACAAAGCAGTACATATTTTTCACTTTAATTACCATAATGTACAAAATATTAATTAAATTGCACTCAAAAGTCAAAATCAAACAAAGTATTAAGCAGCTTGCCCAGTAACTAGTATGAACTCTGAACACGAACAAAATATGTTGTTTGCAAACAAACGCAGGACAAACCAAACTTCCAAATTGACTGAGGACAGCAGTGTGTGTGCGTGCGTGTGTGTGTGCGTGTGCGTATGCGTGCGTGTGAATGTGTGTGTGTGTGTGTGTGTGTGTGTGTGTGTGCGTGCGTGTGTGTGTAACAAAATTTTCGTCTACGATAACTTTAATACTACACAATTGCAAAAATTATAATTCTTTTGTACTTCTCTTCGTTGCATGAAGAGCTGATTAGATTTTGGTTAGAATTGGTCAACCGGAAGTGCCCTCATTTGAAGATTTTTACAGTTTTTCTTAAAAAAACGATGTTAAATATCATTTTTTCACATTTAATGTTATTATAAATATTAAAGAACATCGTATTCTCTATACGATTTGACTGCATTTTATACTTCATATTAAATGGATATAGAGTTATGAAATTATAAATTAAATTTCATAAATTAGCCAGCTATGCTAGAAACCGCTACTATATTAAAAAATATGATTGAAAGATGTCAGTGTCAAGTGCAATTGACATATTCGTAGTATATTTGTGTTAAGATATTTTTGTTTGAAATTTTCTGTATGGAATTAGTATGAAATATATACAACTGTCGAAAGGTAATGTACATACAAGAAATTTAGAATCTTTTGCAAGGAACTTTCTGTATAGATTTTATAGAAAATACATACGCATTTACGAAAATTCTACCGGTAGATACCGCATCTACCGACTGTGTTCGAAGACACGAGTGGTAAAAAGTTACCGTGTTCGAAAATTGTTCAATATCTACCAGTTCCATCTACCGGATTCATGAATAATCTAATCTCAAAAAAGGTAGTGATGCAAAGCGAAGCGTGCGCGGTAAAAGTGGAAATGTGTTCAAAGTAGGACTCTGCTCAGTTTACTTCAAATTTCTAACCTGTTTTAAATTTTCAAATTTTTTCATAGGTTATGGTTCTACCCTGTTTACCACTTGCGTTCTTAAAATATCGATTCCGGTAGCTATAACCTGATAAATAGCTGTTTACTGGTAACAGTTCACCGGTAGAATTTTCGTAAATACCTCATATAACTGACGGAAGATAATGTGCTGGCCACATCAGATATATTATTTCCGTATTACTGGTAAGTGCATATTATGTTGATTTTTAATAATTCATTAACAGGAACGGACAATTTCAAAATATTTCTAAAAGTTAATACCGATTGAGAATTAAAAAATGTTGCATGATTTTGAAAAATTTAAACAATAGTCTGAATTCAGCATGCTTTCTTCCTAAGGTACACATAGGTACGTAAATACACTATCGTAAAGCAAGTTTTTAGAAATAATTAGCATTCATTTGTAAAGCATTGTAATATTTTATTTTATTTAAATAATTCATATTTTATTTATAATAATTACGAAAGCAAAAGTGATTGATTCCAGTTAACAAATTAAATTAATTAGTTCAATTTTAGTATAATAAGACACGTGATGTTGTAGAAGGCTTTAATGACCTGCTTTTTTTGGAAGATCTTATTGGAAACTTCTTGTATCATATTTCGTTAGTGAAGGTCCTGTCACAAACCATATTTTAATACAAATGTTGGAAAATTTAGGATTAAACATAAGAGCTTCTACGTGTGACCAGAGTTCAAATAATCGCAAATTGTATAATTTGCTAAATATTAATAAAAGCAACCCTTACTTGTACGTAAAAAACAAACAAATTTTTGCTTTATAAAACGTGCCACATCTATTTAAAAGTGTTAGAAATATATTATTAAAGCAAGATATAAATACTGATAACAAAAAAATATCTTGGAATGATACTAGAATCACTTATGAGAAAGATAAAAATATAACACGTTCGTTAGTTTTAAAATAACTAACGCACATAAAAGACCCGATTCTTTTCAAAAAATAAATGTAAAGCTTTCAACCCAAGTATTCAGTCACTCTTTTGCTACTACAATTAAAACAGCTAGACTATTATATGTTATACACAGTGAAACTGCATTAAATACAAATGATTTCTTTTCAGCATTTGAATGACATTTTCAATTGTTTAAACAACAAAAACTATGTTGATCGTTTCAAAAGTGCGCTATCTTTAATAAAGCTAAATGTAGAAAATTTACTAAAAAAATTTATTGACTGGATAAAAAATGGAAAGTTTAAGAAGAAAAGGGTAAGTAAGAAAAGATATTTATTGCTTTTCGTGACTTATTCAAACAGTAACAGGTATACTTCAAATGTGGGATACTTTAAAATGCGAAAATGTTTCATTTTAATTTCTTCTTACAATCCGACTCAATCAAGATCGATTAGTAATAGTAATAGCAATAGTAATAGTAATTTTTTTCATTCGAAGACATGGCGGTCATTGTGCTAATTCTACTGAAAGATTATTTCGGATTGCGCTACAAAGAATAATTATGTCAGGATTACAAGGTAAAGTAAAATCATCTAACTGTGAAACTGAAAATAAATATATTTGTATTAACTTTTTTTTAAGATGACAATCAAGTTTCGAATGAAACGCAAGTAGTTACTGATTCTCGGAGTATAAAACATACTTCTTCATCAGAAATTTTAACAGTATGCTATATTTTACAGGCTACATCGCGACCATTGTTGTCCAAAAAAAATTTAATTGCAAAATTTGTAATAAAACTTTCCTTGCAAAGAAGGATGCAAATGACAGAAAAACAACTATCAAAAATATGTTATAGTAATCGTAATCGTAATAGTAATAGTAATAGTAATAGTAATAGTAATAGTAATAGTAATAGTAATAGTAATAGTAATAGTAATAGTAATAGTAATAGTAATAGTAATAGTAATAGTAATAGTAATAGTAATAGTAATAGTAATAGTAATAGTAATAGTAATAGTAATAGTAATAGTAATAGTAATAGTAATAGTAATAGTAATAGTAATAGTAATAGTAATAGTAATAGTAATAGTAATAGTAATAGTAATAGTAATAGTAATAGTAATAGTAATAGTAATAGTAATAGTAATAGTAATAGTAATAGTAATAGTAATAGTAATAGTAATAGTAATAGTAATAGTAATAGTAATAGTAATAGTAATAGTAATAGTAATAGTAATAGTAATAGTAATAGTAATAGTAATAGTAATAGTAATAGTAATAGTAATAGTAATAGTAATAGTAATAGTAATAGTAATAGTAATAGTAATAGTAATAGTAATAGTAATAGTAATAGTAATAGTAATAGTAATAGTAATAGTAATAGTAATAGTAATAGTAATAGTAATAGTAATAGTAATAGTAATAGTAATAGTAATAGTAATAGTAATAGTAATAGTAATAGTAATAGTAATAGTAATAGTAATAGTAATAGTAATAGTAATAGTAATAGTAATAGTAATAGTAATAGTAATAGTAATAGTAATAGTAATAGTAATAGTAATAGTAATAGTAATAGTAATAGTAATAGTAATAGTAATAGTAATAGTAATAGTAATAGTAATAGTAATAGTAATAGTAATAGTAATAGTAATAGTAATAGTAATAGTAATAGTAATAGTAATAGTAATAGTAATAGTAATAGTAATAGTAATAGTAATAGTAATAGTAATAGTAATAGTAATAGTAATAGTAATAGTAATAGTAATAGTAATAGTAATAGTAATAGTAATAGTAATAGTAATAGTAATAGTAATAGTAATAGTAATAGTAATAGTAATAGTAATAGTAATAGTAATAGTAATAGTAATAGTAATAGTAATAGTAATAGTAATAGTAATAGTAATAGTAATAGTAATAGTAATAGTAATAGTAATAGTAATAGTAATAGTAATAGTAATAGTAATAGTAATAGTAATAGTAATAGTAATAGTAATAGTAATAGTAATAGTAATAGTAATAGTAATAGTAATAGTAATAGTAATAGTAATAGTAATAGTAATAGTAATAGTAATAGTAATAGTAATAGTAATAGTAATAGTAATAGTAATAGTAATAGTAATAGTAATAGTAATAGTAATAGTAATAGTAATAGTAATAGTAATAGTAATAGTAATAGTAATAGTAATAGTAATAGTAATAGTAATAGTAATAGTAATAGTAATAGTAATAGTAATAGTAATAGTAATAGTAATAGTAATAGTAATAGTAATAGTAATAGTAATAGTAATAGTAATAGTAATAGTAATAGTAATAGTAATAGTAATAGTAATAGTAATAGTAATAGTAATAGTAATAGTAATAGTAATAGTAATAGTAATAGTAATAGTAATAGTAATAGTAATAGTAATAGTAATAGTAATAGTAATAGTAATAGTAATAGTAATAGTAATAGTAATAGTAATAGTAATAGTAATAGTAATAGTAATAGTAATAGTAATAGTAATAGTAATAGTAATAGTAATAGTAATAGTAATAGTAATAGTAATAGTAATAGTAATAGTAATAGTAATAGTAATAGTAATAGTAATAGTAATAGTAATAGTAATAGTAATAGTAATAGTAATAGTAATAGTAATAGTAATAGTAATAGTAATAGTAATAGTAATAGTAATAGTAATAGTAATAGTAATAGTAATAGTAATAGTAATAGTAATAGTAATAGTAATAGTAATAGTAATAGTAATAGTAATAGTAATAGTAATAGTAATAGTAATAGTAATAGTAATAGTAATAGTAATAGTAATAGTAATAGTAATAGTAATAGTAATAGTAATAGTAATAGTAATAGTAATAGTAATAGTAATAGTAATAGTAATAGTAATAGTAATAGTAATAGTAATAGTAATAGTAATAGTAATAGTAATAGTAATAGTAATAGTAATAGTAATAGTAATAGTAATAGTAATAGTAATAGTAATAGTAATAGTAATAGTAATAGTAATAGTAAATAGTAATAGTAATAGTAATAGTAATAGTAATAGTAAATAGTAATAGTAATAGTAATAGTAATAGTAATAGTAATAGTAAATAGTAAATAGTAATAGTAATAGTAACTAGCGTAACCTCGGCTTCGCCGAGTTTTCCCTAGGGCTCCGCCGATAGTGGTTTATGATGCCCTCGCAACATGCCCACCCAAACTGCCCACGCAACATTCCCACCCAAACTGCCCACGCAACATGCCCACCCAAACTGCCCACGCAACATACCCACCCAAATTGCCCACGCAACATGCCCACCCAAACTGCCCACGCAACATGCCCACCCAAACTGCCCACGCAACATGCCCACCCAAACTGCCCACGCAACATGCCCACCCAAACTGCCCACGCAACATGCCCACTCAAACTGCCCACGCAACATGCCCACCCAAACTGCTCACGCAACATGCCCACCCAAATTGCCCACGCAACATGCCCACTCAAACTGCCCACGCAACATGCCCACCCAAACTGCCCACGCAACATGCCCACCCAAACTGCCCACGCAACATGCCCACCCAAACTGCTCACGCAACATGCCCACCCAAACAGCCCACGCAACATGCCCACCCAAACTGCCCACGCAACTTGCCCACCCAAACTGCTCACGCAACATGCCCACGCAACATGCCCACTCAAACTGCCCACGCAACATGCCCACCCAAACTGCCCACGCGACATGCCCACCCAAACTGCCCACGCAACATGCCCACCCAAACTGCCCACGCAAAATGCCCACTCAGACTGCCCACGCAACATGCCCACGCAAAATGCCCACCCAAACAACCCACTCAGACTGCCCACGCAACATGCTCACGCAAAATGCCCACCCAAACTGCCCACTCACACTCTCTTTTCTGGCTCATGCTGTATGATTATGTAATTTAAAAGATTTTTTATTAGTACGATACAATAATTGGCACCACCCGCAATAGCCTTGAGGATATATTTATTTATATATAAATAAATAAATAATTAAATAAATAAAAAATAAATAATTAAATACATAAATTAATTATTTATTAAATTAATAAGTAAATAAATAAATACATAAAATACATACATAAATAAATACATAAATACATAAATAAATTAATAAATTAATAAATTAATAAATTAATAAATTAATAAATTAATAAATTAATAAATTAATAAATTAATAAATTAATAAATTAATAAATTAATAAATTAATAAATTAATAAATTAATAAATTAATAAATTAATAAATTAATAAATTAATAAATTAATAAATTAATAAATTAATAAATTAATAAATTAATAAATTAATAAATTAATAAATTAATAAATTAATAAATTAATAAATTAATAAATTAATAAATTAATAAATTAATAAATTAATAAATTAATAAATTAATAAATTAATAAATTAATAAATTAATAAATTAATAAATTAATAAATTAATAAATTAATAAATTAATAAATTAATAAATTAATAAATTAATAAATTAATAAATTAATAAATTAATAAATTAATAAATTAATAAATTAATAAATTAATAAATTAATAAATTAATAAATTAATAAATTAATAAATTAATAAATTAATAAATTAATAAATTAATAAATTAATAAATTAATAAATTAATAAATTAATAAATTAATAAATTAATAAATTAATAAATTAATAAATTAATAAATTAATAAATTAATAAATTAATAAATTAATAAATTAATAAATTAATAAATTAATAAATTAATAAATTAATAAATTAATAAATTAATAAATTAATAAATTAATAAATTAATAAATTAATAAATTAATAAATTAATAAATTAATAAATTAATAAATTAATAAATTAATAAATTAATAAATTTGTAAATTTGTAAATTTGTAAATTTGTAAATTTGTAAATTTGTAAATTTGTAAATTTGTAAATTTGTAAATTTGTAAATTTGTAAATTTGTAAATTTGTAAATTTGTAAATTTGTAAATTTGTAAATTTGTAAATTTGTAAATTTGTAAATTTGTAAATTTGTAAATTTGTAAATTTGTAAATTTGTAAATTTGTAAATTTGTAAATTTGTAAATTTGTAAATTTGTAAATTTGTAAATTTGTAAATTTGTAAATTTGTAAATTTGTAAATTTGTAAATTTGTAAATTTGTAAATTTGTAAATTAATAAATTAATTAATTAAACTTTTAAAATGCGCAGCCTGTATTCGTAATATGTATATGAGTACACAATACTAAATTTAAAGATAAAAATAAATCAAACAAAACTAAAAGATGTGATATTTTAATTCTAGAGTAAACAGTTTACAAACTGCAGAAAAGTAAGTACTTACATTACATTAGATCTGAACTTTTACAACGAATTTGAAAATATATCAATAAAGTTTGGATTGTTAATAAGGGGATAGAATGCAAAAATCATAAGATGACTTTTCTGGCTCATGCTGTATGATTATGTAATTTAAAAGATTTTTTATTAGTACGATACAATAATTGGGAATAAAAGAATTTTAATATAGATAATTTTAACGTAATATAAGAAAATAAAACACAGATTAAATTCTGTACCGTTTTAAGATAGATATCGAATTATGTATAATCTGAAAAAATTTTAAACGTAATAAGAAAATGAATTACAAAAAAAGAACAGATTAAAACATACTATCTAAAATTATGGAATTGTCTTGTTCCAGATTTTATGATTTTCCTGTAGGATTTAATTTTTATTCTTGCCTCTAAATACGTATTAGATATTGTACATGTGTTCTTTGGCGACTGTGATATTTATTATGTCTTTCTCAGCCTGACATTGTTAAATCTATTTACAAAATAAAATATATAAATTAACAATAAACATACGTCTTAAAATAGGTATAGCCTTTCTTCATTGTGTACAGAGTTCCTTTATGATGTCCTCATTCCTTATTTGTATTTTTTTTTTCTGTAGTGTTTAATCCTTTGTCCTGTGTTTAGCACCAAATCTTTTTGGGTTCCATTTAAACACGTATATTCTGTTTTGCATGTTTACTTCCAGACTATGATTTTAGTATTGATACGACTTGCATAATTTGTCATTAACATATCAAATATGACATGACAATGTTTATCTTTTTAATTTTGTACATCGATTGTGATATTATTCCTACCTTTCAGATCCTTTTCGACGTGTTTCCTTATACATTTTCCAAAATTCTATTTACAAAATAAAATATGTAACATAATAATAAACATGGCTTAAAATCATTACATATACCTACCTTGTTAAATTCATCATCTTTTCTTTAATTATTACATATTATTTAAACATTTTATTGCATTTAAAAGGAAGAAAACTGATAATTTGTCATCATTGACATTGACATAACAGCGTTTATCGTCTTAAATTTTCAAGGAAAACTGTGATCGTTACTGTGAAAAATATTGTTTAGTTAGAAATATTTGTTTTTTACCTAGTTACTTATGACACATTTGGTAACACTGTCCAAGTACATATGAACCGTCAAATTTTATAATTTTTAATTAAAATGGTTTAGGCCTTTTTTACCTGTGCGGATATAATTGCCCATTCTCAAAATTTATAATTATGAATTAAACTTCTTTCAAATTGTCTCCATTTAATAAATATTTCCATTTAAAGGTTCAAAATGACATGACAAACATGTCGTTCTTCCTCTTAAATTTTTCAAGGAGAACTGTGATCATTGCAGTGACCTATTGTTTCTGTCCCAATTTTCAATCTTTAATAATGTTTTACACAAAAACTATGCATCCTACAGAAATTCGATCTATTAGAAGGGCCCTGAAGCCAATCATTTCCTACAACTTGGTACATATTTCATGAAAATCGGTCACTCCGTTTAAGCTGTAGCCTTGTCTAAAGTTTGGCGATCGGCTTTTTGATTAAAGAATATATAGAAAGATCCTCTAACTGTTTAGTATATAGGACTAGCCTAAGCTCGGCTTCGCCGAGTTTACCCTAGGGCTCCGCCGATAGTGTTTTATAATAGTTTATACGTACATCCAATCTGTCTACGCACAATTTAAAACCAAAGTGGTAACGCCAACAGTCTTGTCAGATACCCCAGTTCCCCCTTCTATGAAACGAATTAACTTTATGCATAAAACAAAAGCCAATCAACCTGTCATAAATTTCCACACTTGTGTCTAAAAGTTCGTAACCAGACCTCTCATTTGATACCAAACACGACATATTTCTAGCACCTTTATACAGAAACAAAAGCCGACCGAGATGTCTATTTGTTGACACTTCTATGTTATAGCCCTGCAGAAAAAAATTCACTTGATCCTAATCACGACATGGTTCTGACAACTTTATGTGAAAAACAAAAGCCGGTCAAGTTGATGTCAAAATTTTGAAAGTTCTATTGTTTAGCCATGCAGAAAACTTTTCATTTAATACTAAACAGGATATACAGGTGTTTCACATAAGAGTGCAAGGCGTAGGAGTATGAATTCTGATACCAAAAGGGGGAAAAAATCCCAATAAACATTGGTGCTACAACGCTGACTAACAGAGATACCCAGGATTTTATTTTTTTTAAAAAAACAGGAAATAGGTTAGTTTTATTTATTTTGTATTGGGTCATAAATAATTATTTATAAAAAGAATCCCAGAGCAAGTGTTCAGCAGCCATTACATTCATCAGTATTATTTAAAAATACTACGGTAAATTATTAAAATATTACATTTTTATTAAATACAGAGAGCTTGGCAATACTTTTTACCTTCCGTCACCTTTAGGTAAGGAAGGTATTGTCTTTGGTCAAAAAATTCGGTGGTGAGTTTTTAATGAATAAGCACGTTTTAAGGTCCCTAGAATACGATTTTACTATTTTTACGATGATGTCTGTATGTGTGTGTGTATGTGTGTGTGTGTGTGTGTGTGTGTGTGTGTGTGTGTGTGTGTGTGTGTGTGTGTAACAAAATTTTCGTCTACGATAACTTTAATACTACAATTCCAAAAATTATAATTCTTTCGTATTCCTCTACGTTGCATCCTTATGAAGAGCTGATTAGATTTTGGTTATAATTGGTCAACCGGAAGTGCTCTCATTTGAAGATTTTAACAGTTTTTCTTGAAAAAACGATGTTAAATATCATTTTTTCACATTTAATGTTATTATAAATATTAAAGAACATTGTATTCTCTATTCGATTTGACTGCATTTTATACTTCATATTAAATGGATATAGAGTTATAAAATTATAAAAAAAAAAATTTCATAAATTAGCCAGCTATGCTAGAAACAGCTACTATATTAAGAAAATTCTGATTGAAAGATGTCAGTGTCAAGTGCAATTGACATATTCGTAGTATATTTGTATTAGGATCATTTTGCTCGAAATTTTCTGTATGGAATTAGTATAAAATACATACAACTGTCGAAAGGTAATGTACATACAAAAAATTTAGAATCTTTTGCAAGGAACTTTATGTATGGAGTTTATAGAAAATGCTTACGCATTTACGAAAATTCTACCGGTAGATACCGCATCTACCGACTGTGTTCGAAAGCATGAGTGGTAAAAAGTTACCGTGTTCGAAAATTGTTCTATATCTACCAGATACATCTACCGGATTCATGAAGAATCTAATATCAAAGTTAGTGATGCAAAGCGAAGCGCGCGCGGTAAAAGTGGAAATGTGTTCAAAGTAGGACTCTGCTCAGTTTGTTAACAACGTCAAATTTCTAACCTGTTTTAAATTTTCAGATTTTTTCATAGTTTATGGATCTACCCTGTTTACCAGTTGCGTTCTTAAAATATCGATTCCGGTAGATATAACCTGATAAAAAGCTGTTTACTGGTAACAGTTCACCGGTAGAATTTTCGTAAATACGTCATATAACTGACGGAAGGTAATGTGCTGGCCACATCAGATTTTTTGTGTAATAATTAAATAATTATCGGATTGAAATGAGTAGAATTTTTAATTATTTAAATCTCATTTAAATTTTAAATGAATTAAACAAATGCCATCAGCCAACTATTTTCTATTTCAGTATTACGCTTCATTTAAGATAAATCCTCGGTATCTCTGATATGAAGCGTTCTAGCACCAATGTTTATTGGATTTTTTTTCATGTTTGTGTCTAGAATTTATACTCCGAAGCCTTACATACTTAATTGAAACACCCTGTATTTCTGACAAATTTATACGAAAAACAATAAATGTTTTCTCAGGGACTGTCATAGAGAATTGTCAAAAATACGACAGCTCGATCGGCTATTGTTTTTTTTTATAAAATTGTCAATAATATTTCGGAAGTGTAGTATCTATAGCTGAGTGCACGATGTATAATGTATTACAAAGAATGGCTAAATAACCGGGTTAGTTCATACAGTATGCCGCTAGATGTCAGGTTTTTTGCGACCCGGTTTTTACAAAAATATTTGAAATAGTAAATTATTCCTATATATCGCACAATATTTTATATTTTCAATACATTACCTTTTATCTTTTGTCAGTTCTATGTATGTATTTTATACAAATTCCATACAACAGGCTTCTATAATTTCAGTAAAATTATAAAATAAACATAATGTCATGTACTTGACACTGACATCTTTCAATCAGAATTTTCTAAATCGTAGTACCTGTTTCTATGGTTATATCATGGCTGGCTGCTACAAAATCGCACATTTTGGCACCTTAAAAAGACTATGGTCCGTATTCTTACATCTTAAAGTAGCGCTACTTCCGAAAAATCGCTACTTCAACTGTCAACTTTAACATTAAAATGAGAAATATAAAAATAAATTAAATTGTAAAAAGCATTTATTTCTAATGTCATAGGTTTCATTTACAAAAATATGAAACCTATTCTTATCTACTCATAAAATTATATAAATAAAAAATCGAAATAGCGCTACTTCCGAAGTAACGTTACTTCAAGAGGTGAAAATTCGGGTCTATATCTCTTTATTTGATCCATACCCTGTTGTACATCCTATATCACAACATTTTCTATTTAAACGCGAACTTATTTTAACCGCAACCGACACACTGCGGCACACCAACTGCCAAACGCCTGTGAAATGGTAACGGGTCGCGTTAGCTTCTTTTTTACCAGCTAGTTATGTCAACGCATCTCGTACTCTCACCTATAGATATTACACCGTGGTAGGAACTGATGAAAACATATAATGAAATGAACAAATGCTGCGCATTTTATGCGAGCAAACAGGACAAAATTACAGGATAAATATAAACATAATACAAGGTGCCCATTTTATATGTTCCCGCCTGAAATTTTAAGAGTAAGCAAAACCATATACATTTCATAAGCCACTTGGTGAATATTAGTACTTTAAATCGAATAATCACAGTAGGTATAAGAGCAAAACAAAATTTTAAAAACCAAGTCGCTTATGAAATGTATCATGGATTGCCTAATCATAAATTTTCAGGCGGGAACTTTTAAAATGCGGACCCTGTATTAGTAACATGTATATGAGTACACAATACTAAATTTAAAGATATATAAGATATTTTAATTCTAGAGTAAACAGTTAGTTACAAACTGCAGAAAAGTAAGTACTTACATTACATTAGATCTGAACTTTTACAACGAATTTGAAAATATATCAATAAAGTTTGGATTGTTAAAAATGATAGGTATTAAAGATTACTTTTCTGGCTCATGCTGTATGATTATGTAATTTAAAATATTTTTTATTAGTACGATACAATAATTGGGAATAAAAGAATTTTAATATAGATAATTTTAACGTAATATAAGAAAATAAAATACAGATTAAATTCTGTACCGTTTTAAGATAGATATCGAATTATGTATAATCTGAAATAATTTTAAACGTAATGTAAGAAAATGAATTACAAAAAAAAGAACAGATTAAAACATACTATCTAAAATTATTGAATTGTCTTGTTCCAGACTATGATTTTCCTGTACACGTCTTAAAATCATTACATATACCTATATATACAATCGGTTTATAACGTTGTACCATGTCTTCCGATGCGAATTCTCCGCTGGTCTTGCCATAGATCTTCATTCTCTCTTATTTCTTCTTGGACTCTTGCTACCCAATTCCTTCTAGGTCTCCCTCTTTTCTTTTTGCCGCTAGGAGTTTACTGTGGTATGTGTTTTGCCATTACTCATTTGCTGTACGTGATCGTACCATCTTAATTGACTTGTTTTTATATCATCGGTTATAGTAATTGATACATGCATAATTTGTCATTAACATATCAAATATGACATGACAATGTTTATCTTTTTAATTTTGTACATCGATTGTGATATTATTTCTACCTTTCTGATCCTTTTCGACGTGTTTCCTTATACATTTTCCAAAATTCTATTTACAAAATAAAATATGTAACATAATAATAAACATGGCTGAAAATCATTACATATACCTACCTCGTTAAATTCATCATCTTTTCTTTAATGTTACATATTATTGAAACATTTCTTTGCATTTACAAGTATGAAAACCGATAATTTGTAATCATTGACATTGACATGCCAAATGATATAACAGCGTTTATCATTTTAATATTTTCAAGGAAAACTGTGATCAAACACTTGTGTTCGAACTTCACATTAATCTAGTTAGGAATATTTATTTATTACCTAGTTACTTATGACATATTTGGCAACATTTTCCAAGTGCATATGAACCGTCAAAATTTATAATTCTTAATTATATTGTTTTACGCCATTTTACCTGTGCAGATATAATTGCCCATTCTCATAAATTATGATTATGAAATAAACTTCTTTCAAATTGCCCTAATTTCATAAATATTTCTATTTAAAGGTTTAAAATAACATGTCAAACATGACATGCCAAATGACATGACAGCGTTTATCGTCTTAAATTTTCAAGGAAAACTGTGATCGTTACTGTGACCATTATTGTTTTTGTCCCAATTTTCAATGTTTAATAATTTTTTACTCAAAAACTATGCATCCTACAGAAATATTACTTATTACGAGGGCACTCGAGACAATCATTTCCTACAACTTGGTGTAAATTTCACGAAAATCGCTCACACCATTCAGGCTGTAGAGGTGTTCAAAGGATGGCGATCGTCGTGATGAATTCAAATATATATATATATATATATATATATATATATATATATATATATATATATATATATATATATATATATATAGATATAACTATAGATAGTGAATCTAATCGTTTAGTATTAGGATACATACAACTGTCGAAAGGTAATGTACATACAAGAAATTTAGAATCTTTTGCAAGGAACTTTCTGTATGGATTTTATAGAAAATACATACGCATTTACGAAAATTCTACCGGTATATACCGCATCTACCGACTGTGCTCGAAAGCATGAGTGGTAAAATGTTACCGCGTTCGAAAATTGTTCAATATTTACCAGATCCATCTACCGGATTCAAGAAGAATCTAATCTCAAAAAAAGGTAGTGATGTAAAGCGAAGTGCGCGCGGTATAAGTGGAAATGTGTTCAAAGTAGGGCTCATCTCAGTTTGTTAACTACGTCAAATTTCTAACCTGTTTTAAATTTTCAGATTTTTTCATAGGTTATGGATCTACCCTGTTTACCAGTTGCGTTCTTAAAATATCGATTCCGGTAGCTATAACCTGATAAAAAGCTGTTTACTGGTTTACAGTTCGCCGGTAGAATTTTCGGAAATACGTCATATAACTGACGGAAGGTAATGTGCTGGCCACATCAGATTTTTTTAATATAGATAATTTTAACGTAATATAAGAAAATAAAACACAGATTAAATTCTGTACCGTTTTAAGATAGATATCGAATTATGTATAATCTGAAAAAAATTTAAACGTAATAAGAAAATGAATTACAAATAAAGAACAGATTAAAACATACTATCTAAAATTATGGAATTGTCTTGTTCCAGATTTTATGATTTTCCTGTAGGATTTAATTTTTATTCTTGCCTCTAAATACGTATTAGATATTGTACATGTGTTCTTTGGCGACTGTGATGTTTATTATGTCTTTCTCAGCCTGACATTGTTAAATCTATTTACAAAATAAAATATATAAATTAACAATAAACATACGTCTTAAAATAGGTAAAATAGGTATAGCCTTTCTTCATTGTGTACAGAGTTCCTTTATGGTGCCTTATTCCTTATTTTTTTTTATTCTGTAGTGTTTAATCCTTTGTCCTGTGTTTAGCACCAAATCTTTTTGGGTTCCATTTAAACACGTATATTCTGTTTTGCATGTTTACTTCCAGACTATGTTTTTAGTATTGATACGACATGCAGAATTTGTCATTAACTTATCAAATATGACATGACAATGTTTATCTTTTTAATTTTGTACATCGATTGTGATATTATTCCTACCTTTCAGATCCTTTTCGACGTGTTTCCTTATACATTTTCCAAAATTCTATTTACAAAATAAAATATGTAACATAATAATAAACATGGCTTAAAATCATTACATATACCTACCTTGTTAAATTCATCATCTTATCTTTAATTATTACATATTATTTAAACATTTTATTGCATTTAAAAGGAAGAAAACTGATAATTTGTCATCATTGACATTGACATAACAGCGTTTATCGTCTTAAATTTTCAAGGAAAACTGTGATCGTTAGTGTGAAAAATATTGTTTAGTTAGAAATATTTGTTTTTTACCTAGTTACTTATGACACATTTGGTAACACTGTCCAAGTACATATGAACCGTCAAATTTTATAATTTTTAATTAAAATGGTTTAGGCCTTTTTTACCTATGCGGATATAATTGCCCATTCTCAAAATTTATAATTATGAATTAAACTTCTTTCAAATTGTCTCCATTTCATAAATATTTCCATTTAAAGGTTCAAAATAACATGACAAACATGGCGTTCTTCGTCTTAAATTTTCAAGGAAAACTGTGATCGTTACTGTGAAAAATATTGTTTCTGTCCCAATTTTCAATCTTTAATAATTTTTTACTCGAAAACTATGCATCCTACAGAAATTCGTCCCATTTGAAGGGCCCTGAAGCCAATCATTTCCTACAATTTGATACAAATTTCATGAAAATCGGTCGCACCGTTTAAGCTGTAGCCTTGTCTAAAGTTTGGCGATCGTCTTGATTAAAATATATAACTATAGTGAGTGAATCTAATCGTTTAGTATATAGGACTAGCGAAAACTCGGCGAAGCCGAGTTTTCCCTAGGGCTCCGCCGATAGTGTTTTATAATAGTCTACACGTACATCCAATATATCTACGCACAATTTAAAACCAAAGTGGTAACGCCAACAGTCATGTTAGATACCCAAATTCTCAAACGAATTAACTTTATGCATAAAACAAAAGCCAATTATCGTATCAGAAATTTTGTTACATGTATCTAACAGTCCTTAATTAGACGTCTCATTTAATACCAAACACGGCATATTTCTAACATTTTTATGTACAGAACAAAAGCCGACTGTAATATCTAATTGTTAACATTTCTATATTATAGCTCTGCAGAAAAAAATTCACTTGATCCCAATTACGACATGGTTCTGACAAGTTTATGCGAAAAGAAAAGCCGATCTAGTTAATGCCTAAATTTTGAAAGTTCTATGGTTTAGCCATGCCGAAAACTTTTCGTTTAATATCAAACAGGATATATTTCTGACAAATTTATATAAAAAACAAGAAATGTTTTGTCAAGGGCTGCCATGGAGATATGTCAAAAATACGACAGTTCGGTCGGCTACCGTTTTCTTGCAAAAAGTTGTAATAATATTTTGATGAAGAACGGCAGAAATTTAAAATGAAAATAACTAAAATCACGTCAAAATTAGTGATGGCCAATGAATTAAAATAAAAAGCATAACAAATTTTTTATGTGATTGAAAAAGTTTCAATATTAGACACTTAAAACATCAATCATTCGTTTGTCTTTATGTTTTAATTCCATCGCAAGTGCTATTAAACTAAAATTTTCTAAATTGTCATATTTAATTTCTAGAATTACTAAACATACGAAATGAATTTTGTTTATAAATTTAAAAGTATAATTTTATGCTCTATTATTTGAAGAATTTTTTTCTATAATAATGGGGGGGGGGGGGCAACGCGTTGCCACGTGCTACGGAAAACTGTTTTGTCATGTTAAATGCTTATGTATACAAAGTGGTTGGTAGGAAATGATGGAAACATAATGAAATGAACAAATGCTGCGCGTTTTATGCAAGCAAACAGGACAAAATGTCGCAATTACACAATAAATATAAACATAATATTAGTAACACGTCTATGAGTACACAATACTAAAATTAAAGGTAAAAATTAATCAAAGTAATTCAAACAATGTGATATTTTAATTCTAAAGTAAACAATTAGTTACAAACTGGAGAAAATTAAGTAGCTACATTACATCTGAACGTATACAACGAATTTGAAAATATATTAATAAAGTTTGGATTGTTATTAAAGGGGAAGAATGCAACAATCATAGGTATACAATATTACTTTTGTGGCTTATGCTGTATGATTATGGCCCAGTTGCATAAAACATTGTTAACTTTGACAAGGCTTATTTTCCAATGTATTTTTGATACGTATCTACGGTTACATTGTGCAGTTGAGCATATCAGCTAACAACGTTTTATGGCCCTATGTAATTTTAAAGATTTTTAAATTAATTAGTAACAAAAGAATTTTAAAGTAGGTAATTTAAACGTAATATATGAAAATGAAATGTAGATTAAAATCTGTACCGTTTTAAAATGAATTACAAAAAAAAATAACAGATTAAAACATACCATCTTAAGTTGAATTGTCTTATTCCAAACATTAAGGCATGATTTTCCTGTAGGATTTTTGGTGTCTCCAATGAGTAACACATTTTTGGCTGGACTCGATGAAGAACAACTAACTAACGTGTATCTTTCTAATTTTGTACATGTATTCTTTATCGATTGTGATGTTCGTATGTCTTGCTCAGCCAGACATTTTGTTAAATCTATTTACAAAATGAAATATATAAATTAACAATAAGCATGGGTTAAAATCATTACATATACTTTGTTCTATGATGTCTTCCGATGCCATATCTCCACTGCTCTTCTTGCCATAGGTCTTCATTTAATCCTCTCTCTCTTATTTCTTCTTGGACTCCTGCTATACCCAATCTCTTCTAGGTCTCCTTCTTTTCTTTTTGCCGATAGGTGTTCACTGTAGTATTTGTTTTGGAAGCCTGTAGTAATTTGAATGTCCATGATCTCTCTTGTTCTTTCGTTCCTTACCTTTTCTCTTCTTGACTTTCCTGCTGCCCTCCTCCAATAATCCATTTCCATAGCTAGTAGAATTAATTCAGCCTTTTTCTTTAAAGGTCACATTTCGTTTCTGTAGTAACAATGCTTTATATAATGCTGTTATAAATTCTTCTTTTATTTTCCTTTGAAATAGTTTGATCCCACAATATGCTATTTAGTTGGAATATAGCTTTTCCTCCTACAGCGTTCCTTTATGGTACGCTTATTCATAAATTTTATCCCAAATATTTATATTCTGTAGTGTTTAATCTTTTGTCCTGTGTTTAGCATTAAATCTTGTTGGGACCCTTTTAAACACATATATTGTTTTAATGCTGTTTACTTCTAAACCCCAACTACTGTACTTTTGTATAATTTTTCGTGTCATGTATTCACTATCGTAGTAGTCCTGTGCAATAAGTATTTGATCATCTGTAAAGCATGAGGTGTAAATTGTTTGATCTTCCAAAGGTATACCCATATTTTTGCACTTTTTCTTCCACGATTACAGTGCATTTGTTACATATACCTACCTAGTTTAATTCTTACTTTCTTTTCTTCAATTTTACATATTATTTAAATATTTTTAGCATTGAAAAGGATAACCAATACGACATTTATAATTTGTCATTAACGTATCAAATGTGACACATGACAATGTTTATCTTTTTAATTTTGTACATGTACTCTTGGATCGACTTTGATATTATTCCTGCTTTTCTTATCCTTGTCGACGTGTTTTCTTATATATTTTCTAAAACTCTATTTACAAGATAAATTATATGATAAATTAATAAAAAGACATGGCTTAAAATCATTGTATATATCTACCTCTTTTAATTCATCAATTTTACGAGTACATATTATTTATGCATTTTTTTTAATTTAAAAGGACGAAAACCGATAATTTGTCATCATTGACATTGACATGCCAAATGACATGACAGCGTTTAGCTTTTAAAATTTTTCAAGGAAAACTGTGATCGTTACTGTGACCTATTGTTTCTGTACCAATTTTCAACCTTTAATAATATTTTTTAAACAAAAACTATGCATCCTACAGGAATTTGACCCATTAGAAGGGCATTGAAGCCAATCATTTCCGACAACTTGGTACAAATTTCACGAAAATCGGTTGCACCGTTTAAGCTGTAGCCTTGTCTAAAGTTTCGGCGATCGTCTTGATTAATTCAAACAACTATATATGACTCTAACCTTTTAGTATTATAGACTAGCCTAGGCTCGGCTTCGCCGAGTTTACCCTAGGGCTCCGCCGATAGTGTTTTATAATAGTTTATACGTACATCCAATCTGTCTACGCACAATTTAAAACCAAAGTGGTAACGCCAACAGTCTTGTCAGATACCCAAGTTCCCCCTTCTATCAAACGAATTAACTTTTTGCATAAAACAAAAGCCAATCAACCTGTCATAAATTTCCACACTTGTGTCTAAAAGTTCGTAACCAGACCTCTCATTTGATACCAAACACGACATATTTCTAGCACCTTTCTACAAAAACAAAAGCCGACCGAGATGTCTATTTGTTGACACTTCTATTTTATAGCCCTTCAGAAAAAAATTCACATGATCCTAATCACTACATGGTTCTGACAACTTTATGTAAAAAACAAAAGCCGGTCAAGTTGATGTCAAAATTTTGAAAGTTCTATAGTTTAGCCATGCAGAAAACTTTTCATTTAATACCAAACAGGATATACAGGTGTTTCATATAAGAGTGCAAGGCGTAGGAGTATGAATTCTGATACCAAAAGGGGGAAAAATCCCAATAAACATTGGTGCTATAACGCTTCCTAACAGAGATACCCAGGATTTTATTTAAAAAAAAAAACAGGAAAAAGGTTAGTTTTATTTATTATTATATTGGGTCATAAATAATTATTTATAAAAAGAATCCCAGAGCAAGTGTTCAAAATGAAAGACATTACATTCAATAAATAAATCAGTATTATTTAAAAATACTACTGTAAATTATTAAAATATTACATTTTCATTAAATACAGAAGGCTTGGTAATACTTTTTTGTATTAGAAATATTATCAAAATATTAAATAACAGGTGTAATAATTAAATAATTATCGGATTGAAATGAGTGGAATTTTTAATTAATTAAATCTCATTTAAATTTTAAATGAATTAAATGCCATCAGCCAACTATTTTCTGCTATTTCAGTATTACGCTTCATTTAAGATAAATCCTCGGTATCTCTGTTATGAAGCGTTCTAGCACAAATGTTTATTGGGATTTTTTTCATGTTGGTGTCTAGAATTCATACTCCGAAGCCTTACATAGTTACATGAAACACCCTGTATTTCTGACAAATTTATACGAAAAACAAGAAATGTTTTCTTATGGACTGTCATAGAGAATTGTCAAAAATACGACAGCTCGATCGGCTATTCTTTTTTGCATAAAATTGTCAATAATATTTCGGAAGTGTAGTATCTATAGCTGAGTGCACGCTGTATAATGTATTACAAAGGATGGCTAAATAACCGGGTTAGTTCATACAGTATGCCGCTAGATGTCAGGTTTTTTGCGACACGGTTTTTACAAAAATATTTGAAATAGTAAATTATTCCTATATAACGCACAATATTTTATATTTTCAATACATTACCTTTTATCTTTTGTCAGTTCTATGTATGTATTTTATACAAATTCCATACAACAGGCTTCTATAATTTCAGTAAAATTATAAAATAAACGTTGTCATGTACTTGACACTGACATCTTTCAATCTGAATTTTCTTAATCGTAGTACCTGTTTCTATGGTTATAGCATGGCTGGCTGCTACATAAAATTATATAAATAAAAAATCGAAATAGCGCTACTTCCGAAGTAACGTTACTTCAAGAGGTGAAAATTCGGGTCTATATCTCTTTATTTGATCCATACCCTGTTGTGCATCCTATAGCACAACATTTTCTATTTAAACGCGAACTTATTTTGACCGCAACCGACACACTGCGGCACACCAACTGCCAAACGCCTGTCAAATGGTAACGGGTCGCGTTAGCGTCTTTTGTACCAGCTAGTTATGTCAACGCATCTCGTACTCTCACCTATAGATACTACACCGTGGTAGGAACTGATGAAAACATATAATGAAATGAACAAATGCTGCGCATTTTATGCGAGCAAACAGGAAGAAATTACAGGATAAGTATAAACATAATACAAGGTGACCATTTTATATGTTCCCGCCTGAAATTTTAAGAATAAGCAAAACCAAATATATTTTATAAGCCACTTGGTGAATATTAGTACTTTAAATCGAATAATCACAGTAGGTATAAGAGCAAAACAAAATTTTAAAAACCAAGTCACTTATGAAATGTATCATGGATTGCGTAATCATGAATTTTCAGGCGGGAACTTTTAAAATGCGGACCCTGTATTAGTAACATGTATATGAGTACACAATACTAAATTTAAAGATAAAAATAAATCAAACAAAACTAAAAGATGTGATATTTTAATTCTAGAGTAAACAGTTAGTTACAAACTGCAGAAAAGTAAGTACTTACATTACATTAGATCTGAACTTTTACAACGAATTTGAAAATATATCAATAAAGTTTGGATTGTTAAAAATGATAGGTATTAAAGATTACTTTTCTGGCTCATGCTGTATGATTATGTAATTGAAAATATTTTTTATTAGTACGATACAATAATTGGGAATAAAAGAATTTTAATATAGATAATTTTAACGTAATATAAGAAAATAAAATACAGACTAAATTCTATACCGTTTTAAAATAGATATCGAATTATGTATAATCTGAAATAATTTTAAACGTAATGTAAGAAAATGAATTACAAAAAAAGAACAGATTAAAACATACTATCTAAAATTATTGAATTGTCTTGTTCCAGACTATGATTTTCCTGTACACGTCTTAAAATCATTACATATACCTATATATACAATCGGTTTATAACGTTGTACCATGTCTTCCGATGCGAATTCTCCACTGGTCTTGCCATAGATCTTCATTCTCTCTTATTTCTTCTTGGATTCCTGCTACCCAATTCCTTCTAGGTCTCCCTCTTTTCTTTTTGCCGCTAGGAGTTTACTGTGGTATGTGTTTTGCCATTACTCATTTGCTGTACGTGATCGTACCATCTTAATTGAATTGTTTTTATATCATCGGTTATAGTAATTGATACATGCATAATTTGTCATTAACATATCAAATATGACATGACAATGTTTATCTTTTTAATTTTGTACATCGATTGTGATATTATTCCTACCTTTCTGATCCTTTTCGACGTGTTTCCTTATACATTTTCCAAAATTCTATTTACAAAATAAAATATGTAACATAATAATAAACATGGCTTAAAATCATTACATATACCTACCTTGTTAAATTCATCATCTTTTCTTTAATTATTACATATTATTTAAACATTTTATTGCATTTAAAAGGAAGAAAACTGATAATTTGTCATCACTGACATTGACATAACAGCGTTTATCGTCTTAAATTTTCAAGGAAAACTGTGATCGTTACTGTGAAAAATATTGTTTAGTTAGAAATATTTGTTTTTTACCTAGTTACTTATGACACATTTGGTAACACTGTCCAAGTACATATGAACCGTCAAATTTTATAATTTTTAATTAAAATGGTTTAGGCCTTTTTTACCTGTGCGGATATAATTGCCCATTCTCAAAATTTATAATTATGAATTAAACTTCTTTCAAATTGTCTCCATTTCATAAATATTTCCATTTAAAGGTTCAAAATGACATGACAAACATGGCGTTCTTCGTCTTAAAATTTTCAAGGAGAACTGTGATCATTACAGTGACCTATTGTTTCTGTCCCAATTTTCAAACTTTAATAATGTTTTACACAAAAACTATGCATCCTACAGAAATTCGATCCATTAGAAGGGAGCTGAAGCCAATCATTTCCTACAACTTGGTACAAATTTGACGAAAATCGGTCGCTCCGTTTAACCTGTAACCTTGTCTAAAGTTTGGCGATCGGCTTTTTGATTAAAATATATAACTATAGTGAATCTGATCGTTTAGTATTAAGGATAGTAATAGTAATAGTAATAGTAATAGTAATAGTAATAGTAATAGTAATAGTAATAGTAATAGTAATAGTAATAGTAATAGTAATAGTAATAGTAATAGTAATAGTAATAGTAATAGTAATAGTAATAGTAATAGTAATAGTAATAGTAATAGTAATAGTAATAGTAATAGTAATAGTAATAGTAATAGTAATAGTAATAGTAATAGTAATAGTAATAGTAATAGTAATAGTAATAGTAATAGTAATAGTAATAGTAATAGTAATAGTAATAGTAATAGTAATAGTAATAGTAATAGTAATAGTAATAGTAATAGTAATAGTAATAGTAATAGTAATAGTAATAGTAATAGTAATAGTAATAGTAATAGTAGTAGCAATAGCAATAGCAATAGCAATAGCAATAGTAATAGTAATAGCAATAGTAATAGCAATAGTAATAGCAATAGCAATAGCAATAGCAATAGCAATAGTAATAGTAATAGTAATAGTAATAGTAATAGCAATAGCAATAGTAATAGTAATAGTAATAGTAATAGCAATAGTAATAGTAATAGCAATAGTAATAGTAATAGTAATAGTAATAGTAATAGTAATAGTAATAGTAATAGTAATAGTAATAGTAATAGTAATAGTAATAGTAATAGTAATAGTAATTAGTAATAGTAATAGTAATAGTAATAGTAATAGTAATAGTAATAGTAATAGTAATAGTAATAGTAATAGTAATAGTAATAGTAATAGTAATAGTAATAGTAATAGTAATAGTAATAGTAATAGTAATAGTAATAGTAATAGTAATAGTAATAGTAATAGTAATAGTAATAGTAATAGTAATAGTAATAGTAATAGTAATAGTAATAGTAATAGTAATAGTAATAGTAATAGTAATAGTAATAGTAATAGTAATAGTAATAGTAATAGTAATAGTAATAGTAATAGTAATAGTAATAGTAATAGTAATAGTAATAGTAATAGTAATAGTAATAGTAATAGTAATAGTAATAGTAATAGTAATAGTAATAGTAATAGTAATAGTAATAGTAATAGTAATAGTAATAGTAATAGTAATAGTAATAGTAATAGTAATAGTAATAGTAATAGTAATAGTAATAGTAATAGTAATAGTAATAGTAATAGTAATAGTAATAGTAATAGTAATAGTAATAGTAATAGTAATAGTAATAGTAATAGTAATAGTAATAGTAATAGTAATAGTAATAGTAATAGTAATAGTAATAGTAATAGTAATAGTAATAGTAATAGTAATAGTAATAGTAATAGTAATAGTAATAGTAATAGTAATAGTAATAGTAATAGTAATAGTAATAGTAATAGTAATAGTAATAGTAATAGTAATAGTAATAGTAATAGTAATAGTAATAGTAATAGTAATAGTAATAGTAATAGTAATAGTAATAGTAATAGTAATAGTAATAGTAATAGTAATAGTAATAGTAATAGTAATAGTAATAGTAATAGTAATAGTAATAGTAATAGTAATAGTAATAGTAATAGTAATAGTAATAGTAATAGTAATAGTAATAGTAATAGTAATAGTAATAGTAATAGTAATAGTAATAGTAATAGTAATAGTAATAGTAATAGTAATAGTAATAGTAATAGTAATAGTAATAGTAATAGTAATAGTAATAGTAATAGTAATAGTAATAGTAATAGTAATAGTAATAGTAATAGTAATAGTAATAGTAATAGTAATAGTAATAGTAATAGTAATAGTAATAGTAATAGTAATAGTAATAGTAATAGTAATAGTAATAGTAATAGTAATAGTAATAGTAATAGTAATAGTAATAGTAATAGTAATAGTAATAGTAATAGTAATAGTAATAGTAATAGTAATAGTAATAGTAATAGTAATAGTAATAGTAATAGTAATAGTAATAGTAATAGTAATAGTAATAGTAATAGTAATAGTAATAGTAATAGTAATAGTAATAGTAATAGTAATAGTAATAGTAATAGTAATAGTAATAGTAATAGTAATAGTAATAGTAATAGTAATAGTAATAGTAATAGTAATAGTAATAGTAATAGTAATAGTAATAGTAATAGTAATAGTAATAGTAATAGTAATAGTAATAGTAATAGTAATAGTAATAGTAATAGTAATAGTAATAGTAATAGTAATAGTAATAGTAATAGTAATAGTAATAGTAATAGTAATAGTAATAGTAATAGTAATAGTAATAGTAATAGTAATAGTAATAGTAATAGTAATAGTAATAGTAATAGTAATAGTAATAGTAATAGTAATAGTAATAGTAATAGTAATAGTAATAGTAATAGTAATAGTAATAGTAATAGTAATAGTAATAGTAATAGTAATAGTAATAGTAATAGTAATAGTAATAGTAATAGTAATAGTAATAGTAATAGTAATAGTAATAGTAATAGTAATAGTAATAGTAATAGTAATAGTAATAGTAATAGTAATAGTAATAGTAATAGTAATAGTAATAGTAATAGTAATAGTAATAGTAATAGTAATAGTAATAGTAATAGTAATAGTAATAGTAATAGTAATAGTAATAGTAATAGTAATAGTAATAGTAATAGTAATAGTAATAGTAATAGTAATAGTAATAGTAATAGTAATAGTAATAGTAATAGTAATAGTAATAGTAATAGTAATAGTAATAGTAATAGTAATAGTAATAGTAATAGTAATAGTAATAGTAATAGTAATAGTAATAGTAATAGTAATAGTAATAGTAATAGTAATAGTAATAGTAATAGTAATAGTAATAGTAATAGTAATAGTAATAGTAATAGTAATAGTAATAGTAATAGTAATAGTAATAGTAATAGTAATAGTAATAGTAATAGTAATAGTAATAGTAATAGTAATAGTAATAGTAATAGTAATAGTAATAGTAATAGTAATAGTAATATTAATAGTAATATTAATAGTAATAGTAATAGTAATAGTAATAGTAATAGTAATGGTAATAGTAATAGTAATAGTAATAGTAATAGTAATAGTAATAGTAATAGTAATAGTAACGGTAGCGGTAACGGTAACGGTAATGGTAATGGTAATGGTAATGGTAACAGTAACAGTAACAGTAAGAGTAAGAGTAATAGTAATGGTAATAGTAATGGTAATGGTAATAGTAACAGTAACAGTAACAGTAAGAGTAATAGTAATGGTAATAGTAATAGTAATAGTAATAGTAATAGTAATAGTAATAGTAATAGTAATAGTAATAGTAATAGTAATAGTAATAGTAATAGTAATAGTAATAGTAATAGTAATAGTAATAGTAATAGTAATAGTAATAGTAATAGTAATAGTAATAGTAATAGTAATAGTAATAGTAATAGTAATAGTAATAGTAATAGTAATAGTAATAGTAATAGTAATAGTAATAGTAATAGTAATAGTAATAGTAATAGTAATAGTAATAGTAATAGTAATAGTAATAGTAATAGTAATAGTAATAGTAATAGTAATAGTAATAGTAATAGTAATAGTAATAGTAATAGTAATAGTAATAGTAATAGTAATAGTAATAGTAATAGTAATAGTAATAGTAATAGTAATAGTAATAGTAATAGTAATAGTAATAGTAATAGTAATAGTAATAGTAATAGTAATAGTAATAGTAATAGTAATAGTAATAGTAATAGTAATAGTAATAGTAATAGTAATAGTAATAGTAATAGTAATAGTAATAGAAATAGTAGTAGTAATAGTAATATTAATAGTAGTAGTAATAGTAGTAGTAATAGTAATATTAATAGAAATAGAAATAGTAGTAGTAATAGTAATAGAAATAGTAATAGTAATAGTGATAGTAACAGTAACTTAGCAGTAACAGCAACAGTAATATTAATAGTAATGGTAATATTAATAGTAATAACAATAGTATTAGTAATAAAAGTAATAGAAGTAATAATAATAATTATAGAATAATACCCATGACTTTAAGAATTATCTGTCTTATAAATCCTAAATAAACATTACCTTATGGCCGATATGGCAGTGGTCATAGGCGTCTTATTGACAAGGCGCTAAAATGGATTTAATTGCGATTGATATTATGATTGAATTTTGAATTAAATGCCGTAGGTACTTTCTCATAGCGTTTTCAGCTTACAAGTCGAATGCGCACATTTTTGCACTGAGCGTATTTAGCTTGTCATTGAGTGCAAAATTTAGTCCGCTGATGCGTTTTCAGCTTAAGAAAAAGTTGCACCGTGCACTCAGTGCGATTTTTGTGCACAGCCTCCCTAGGCAAGTACAATAGTGTCAGTGCAAATATAGCGGCTGAACTAGCACTGCCACCGGATGAGGGCAGAACTCGTTCAGTATGGTCACGTGATATGTTGCACTCAGTGCGCACTTGCGCTGCGTAAGCTGAAGACGCTATCAACAACATACATACAACATAGTTTCCCGCATAATGCAAATAATAAATAAATTCTTAAGTACCCTATTTATATTTAATTTACTGTAGACATCTAGCCTCTAGACGTGTTCGTAAGCATCCCAACTTCAATTTCTTACCCTGTTGTTGTATTGGAGTCTAGTGTGTAGTCGTCAAAATGCTGAGAACTTTGAAGCTGCGCAACGTATGTTCCAAGCACCAGCAAAACCCGGGTCATTATATTAGTTTTTAAAATAAGTTAAAAACCAAATATAAGGATTCGATTTTTGTTCGTTTGGTATTTTTTTGTCAGGATTTTACAAGAAAATTCTTAAAAAATGAGTCTAATTTTCCACTCTAAACTCTTGTGCTCTAAGCTCAAGTATAGTTAGTTGTTAGTTATTGTCAATTTGTTTGATTGTATGCGAAGATAAAAGGTTGTACTCGATTTTTTAGTTGTAATTTTATGAGTTACGGATTATTTCATTTCTGTGGCTATTTATTTTTATTATAAACGTTCTCTATTATATATACAAACGAAGACGGATTTGTGAAAAATTCACGGACCCCAGCGGGATTCGAACCACGGCCTCCCATGAGTTTTTCACAAATCCGTCTTCGTTTATATATTTAATATATTTGATGGTAACTTTAAGTTACAGAAATTTCACTGTTGAATTACACCAAAACAGTCTTCTCTCGTTCTCTATTATATTTAGATCTTTTTATTTTACACGCGTGAACTTATAAAAGGCGCAGTTTTGTTGGATGACCATAGGCACCTTAATTGCTAGTTATGCCTCTGTTAATTAACCTTACAAATTTATAGTGATTACTAAAAGAGTATTACTACTAAATAACTTTTATTTTATTTTAACGATATCTTTCAGTGTTCTTATTTTTAGTAAGATTAAGAAATCGTTATTTTATTACTAAACACGTAAATTATATTAAATATCTAATTATCAATTGTAAAATACCAACTCGTATATAAAATACATATACAAATTTTTGTTTTTATACATTTATTCTCAATCCTATTCATAGTTAAAATTTGCAGTGCGACACAAAAGCAAAATTACTCCGCGAACGCATCGCTCGTCGCTGAGAAGCAACATGTCCTTAGTTCCCCTTAACACCGTCAATGGAAGCGTTACGCTAGTACCCAGTGATACCCCCCTTCTCTCCGCGCAAGCGTCGACCTTATACATTCGCGTTTTGCTATGCGTATTTAGGTAAACAATCTGTATAGTGTTTTGAATTTGTGCTTTTACGCATATCGAGTAAAGTAACTTGAAGTTTCGAACACTAATTATGGTGCAGATAGACATAATATTTAAATATCCGAACGATTCCAGTTAACTGAATTGATTCTCCAACGTATTCCAAGCAACGAAATTTTAATCAGGCAAAAGCCGAAACACGTTTTTAAAATTACATGTGCCCTAAAAACAAGAGGCGGGCCTATACGTGTTGCATGTATGAAATTAATTCTAGTGTTTTTCAAAAGGAATATTTTAAATTTTGTTTATATTTTCATTAAATTTCAATATATTTAAATGCAAAAAATTGTTATTTGGCATAACATCATTTGAAAATATCATGAAAAAAAATCGTATCGTGAATGTCCTCATTACTTTATTCTGAATAAATAGAATTTTTTTTCAAGCGTCGTAGAAATAGCATTTTTGTGACTTGATTCGCAAGGTAAAAATTTAATTTCTACGCCGCTGGAAATTTCTATGCCGGCGGCGTAGAAATACAATAAACATCCATAGAAACTACATAGAATTAGTGAATAAGAAGAAAAGAGGTGCGTTTGAAAAAAAAATAATGTCATTCGGAATAAAAGTGTCTTTGTGTGCCTCGCATGCAATTGTCCGATTCGCTTCGCTCGTCGTGCAAACTTCCATGCTCGTCACACAAAGTATCACTTTTACTCCTAATAACACAATATAGTATTGTTGTAATTTACTTGTAGTGTCAAAAATTACCATTGTCAAACATGGTCAGATAGCATGGAGCATACTTATGATTATAAGATAATAAAACTAGTCCATATTGTATCATCTGACATTGAATGTTTGGATAGGGAATGGAGGTAGCCCTGGCAGCTTATTCCAGCAACTAGTACAACGTTTCTATTAATATCAAAAAGAAGATATTGTTCATTATTATGCGCGCGCATAGACCCATCTACATCACTGTAGGAGGATTCACTCCTGTATCCGTCTCTACTTTCGAATCGGTAGGTTCAGTTTCACTAATTTATAGTTTATTTTTTGCGTCCTGGAGATAAGATTGGTGTAACAATTTTCACTAAATAGCTATGGACCGAATGCCACCATCTTAAGTTCAAAAATGCTTGACATTGGGCTTAATCTCCCAAAGGAAGTATCTTTGGATCCAGAAAAATAAACACAATCTCGTTTTCGAGGAAGATAATTACTAAATTGCTTATAATTTTTTCACTATTTTACAATAGTTACCATAGCATGATTATGAATAATAATGCAGAATAGTGACATCAAATGGTGAAATATTCAGCAAAAAGTGTATTATTTCAATCATAAATTGAATCACTTCTTGCTGACAATTTTTTATAATTCATTTCAAATATAGAAACTGTTAACTCACTGTTAATAATAAATTATTACTGTTAATACTTTTAACTTCTTTTCAGATTTTGAGAACTGCTGCTTCATATTTTACCGTTCTTACTACTATGAATGATGAAAGCTCTACACACGCCTCTCTACTATAAAATATTTTGTTCATCACTTTCATTCACACAAAAAAATATGAAACCTCTTTTCTGATATAAATAGTTATTAAACTATATACTGTGTTCATAGGGATGTTTTTTTTTTGTTTCTATCATAATTATATTAATGATGTTCATGAACATGTTGAATGTGGTATTCTATTACAAGCCAGGGTTGTCCCGTAATCCATGCTACGTAAGATGCGTGAAGTTACCTATATCCAAGTTTCATAGAGTATTTAAATAAACATATTCCTTGTGGACTTCTCGTGAACTATCGAGGGCCACTATTTATATATTTTGGGACTTTAATTTTTAAAAATTATTTAAAACCCTGAGTAATATAAAAAATGTTCCTCTCTAGAAATAGCAAATATTTCAGATTAATAAGGGCCATCAATTTCAAATTTTGAGCTTTCATCTGAAAGAAATAATTTTTTTAAGAAATGGGTAAATACAACTTTACGTATATTTACCTGAAGGGCACTACAATTTCCTTAATTATTTGTAAATATAGAATACGATGAGGGCTACTAAGTGCTACCAATTCCAAATTTTAGGCATTCATTTGAAATATTCTTTTTGAAGAAATAGTAATATATATATATATATATATATATATATATATATATATATATATATATATATATATATATATATATATATATATGAGCATTACGTCAACTATTTTGATCATGGATGATTGCGTCACCACCTGGACCTGCGTTTAATAAGAATTATTAATTTGTTTTTATGTGGTTGTTATGTGGTTGCTTAGGTTACTTAATTAATTAGCATATAAATATAAATGCGTAAGATTGTAGTAGGGCATTCTATTCTATTATTGCTCACGATACAGAGCAGTGAATAAAGATATTTGAATTGAATTCCACCAGTATTGTGTTTGCCTGTTTAGTTAACCCATTCCTACTCTAAATTCCGACATCAGAAGTGGAATTCGCTCACTGAAAGTACCACAAGTGCGTATATTTGGTCGCGTGTTGTAGTGTTGTAAGGTGTTATTAAATTCGGCAACATGGATCAGTTAGTGCAAGTGCTGGCCAATACTTTGAGAGAAATGCAGGAGCATAGCAATAGAACTGCAGCGCCTACTACGTTCATTAAGATTCCCAAGTTTGACCCCACTCACGACGACAAGGGGGCAATTAAGTGATGTGAAGAAATCGTGAAACTGGGTGTAACATATAAATGGACAGACTTCGAGCAACTATCTAGGGCTACTAGCGGTCTAATTGGAGAAGTTAGAGAATGGTTCTCTTTGTGGCAACCAGAAACGAAGTCCTGGGAAACATTTAAAAGCAAGATTTGTAATTTTTACCCACCGAAAAGAAATTTGAGTGAAAGCTAGCCGATACGTTAGCAGCGATGCCACCACATACGTGAGTATTCCAGGAAAAAGATCTCGTTAAAAGCTTTAAATTTTAATTTCTCAGATCAGTTGTTAGAACTTGTAATCGGTGATATCGTAGATACCCACGTAAAGACAGCCGCCTTTAACAGCAATGTCGGTTCCGTTGCTGAATTATTGGCTCTGCTTAATAATTACAAAATGAAACCCGAAAATCTGCCACCGCGAACCCATTTGAAACGGCCCTACCCATTTGACACAACTAATATAAGGACGAGAAACGATTCTGCTATCATTGTAAAAAACCGGGACATTAAGGATAATTCGAAATTCCTATCTAAAAATCTTGTATGTGATTTTTGCGACAAATTTGGCCATCATATTGACAAATCTTTTTTGAAAAATAAGAGGAAAAATGTACCTAGTGTTTCAAGAATTAATTATTTTTGTGTTACCTTGGGTAACGATTTTTGCATTTGCATTACAAACACAAAATTTGCCTATTTGATACAGGAGTCGAGTGCAGTCTGCTTTCACATAAAATCGCAAAGAAATTACAGTGCTATCTAGAACCTAGTTTTGTCACGCTGCAGGGTATTGGAGGCAATTTGATTCCGACCCTTTATAAAACCTCTTTAAATATTAAAATAAACGGTACACCTTTTGAAATCCACTCTCATGTAGTAGACAGCTCTATTATGATTCCGTATGCTATCCCTGGTAGAGATCTATTAACTTACAGGCGACCTCGTATCTGTGATTAAAAGAATTTACCACGTTACATTTTCTCCAAATTCTATTCACATCCCATTAAAAGGTGATGATCCTCGCTGTTTATTAGATTTGCTTCTAAAATTTAGTGACAATATCACTACAGGAAATACCGTGACGGCGATAACAACAACCGAATTTGAAATTAACTGAAAGAAGACAAAATCATTTGTTATAATCTCACCGCTGCCACCATTTTTATTTTATTTATTATAATGTGAATTAAAAAAGATGTAATAAAAAAAATAATATTAAAATAAACCGAAGAAAAGTTAACGAATGAATATTTTTGTCAAAATGACATTTTATTTCGAAAAATTAATCCTGGGAGAAATCCACCCATTTACCGAGCTTTTATACCAAAGGGCAGTCGTCTTGGTATACTGCGAATGTTTCATGATGAGCAATGTCATCGCATTTGCGAAAATAAACCACTATTTTTGGTTTCCTAGAATGGCAAGGTTTGTTAAAAAATATTGCGATCATTGTTTGAAATGTATCATAGGTAAAAAGCACACTGGCCCGAAACAGGGACTGCTACATCCAATTGATAAAACACCGACACCCTTCCACACCGTTCATGGTGATTGTGTAGGACCATTCCCCCTGACCCCAGAAGGTTTCAAACATATTTTACTTTTGATAGACGCTTTTACAAATTTTTTATACCTAATACAGTTGAAAACATTACATTCGTAAATGTAGTAGTGTGAAAAATAAAATCGTATAAAATTTGATTTGTAAAATTAATAATTGTATATTTTATTATTTATTTATTTCAGTGGGGTGGGTACCCTTATTCCACTGATTAAGGAATGGATCGAACCGGGCACCACGATAGTGTTGGATTTTTGGAGAGCCTACAAGTGCCTTGATAGGGTTGGATACATCACCTGAAGGTAAACCATTCGGTTACTTCAAGGATCCTGACAACCGGTGCTCATATCAACAGCATCGAGTCATCATGCAAGGCTGCCAAAGCATAAACGACTTCTTTGGGATGGAAGAAAGCACATATACCTAGCAATTTAGACAGGTTTACCTTCTACAAGAAATATTCACAGCTCAAGTTAAACCGAACTGAAGAGTTTTGTGTATTTAAAAATATGTAATATGTAATTAATTGTTGTTATTAAAATACATTTATTATTTGAATTTTGGTTAAAATGAAGTTTACTGTTGTATAGCCGTTATTTTGAAATTTCGCGCTATTTTTATGTAGACGGCATGTCGGTAAGACAGGTAGTAATCTGTGAAAAATTCAGTGTACTGTCTGTCAAATGTGCTTTCATATAAATTTTTCTAGCTTTGTTCAGTGTTATTTGTTGTGTGTCTAAAGTATTGTTTGCCTATAACGTGACGACTGGGGATTTTTAAGGTCAGTGACAGATTTAAGTATATTTAATTTGCAAATCTTTGATAGTAATTTGCATAACACATCCAGAGGTTAACTTGTCAAGAACTCAAATTTTTGTTTAAAAAATCTGATGTGGCCAGCACATTACCTTCCGTCAGTTCTATGTATTTTGTACAAATTTCATACGGAAAGTTCCTTACTAAATTTAATATTCTATTTCATTTACATTACCTTCCGGCAGTTGCATGTATTTTATGCAAATTTCATACAGAAAATTATTATTTTGTGATGTTTTCTATACACAGTGTAATGTATCTGCAGAAATAAAAGATTTATTATTATTATTATTTCTTGTACATTCCCTTAAAGCAGTTGTATGTATTTTATACAAATTCCATACAGAAAGCAAAAGATCCTATACCTATTTCCAGTAAAATTATAAGATAAACACACTATGTCAATTTCACTTGACACTGACATCTTTCAATCAAAATTTTCTTAATATAGTAGCTGTTTCCACAGCTATGGCTACTTTATGAAATTTAATTTCTTTATAATTTTTTAACTCTATATCCATTTAATATTAGGTATAAAATGCAATCAAATCGTATAGAGAACAAAATATTCTTTAATATTTATAGTAACATTAAATGTGATAAAATGATATTTAACATCGTTTTTTCAAGAAAAACAGTTAAAATCTTCAAATTAGAGTACTTCCGGTTGACCAATTATAACCAAAATCTAATCAGCTCTTCATATGGATGCAACGAAGAGGAATACGACAGAATTATAATTTTTGGAGTTGTAGTATTAGAGTTATCGCAGACGAAAATTTTGTTACACACACACACACACACACACACACACACACACACACACACATCCACACACACACACACACATACAGACATCATCGTAAAAATAGTAAAATCGTATTCTAGGGACATTAAAACGTGCTTATTCATTAAAAACTCACCACCGAATTTTTTGACCAAAGACAATACCTTCCTTACCTAAAGGTGACGGAAGGTAAAAAAACCTATTAAAACATGTTTCCGAGCTCCAATTTCATATTTTTATATGATATTTTACATAAAAGAATAGAGTCCAATAAAAAAAATGCATTTTAAAGCTGGACCCTATTCTAAACTCTGCCCAAATATTTAAGTAAATGGATAATTTTAATTTAAAAATAGAACCATTCAATTCTTCAAATAATGGTATATGGGGTATCAAGATGAAAGCTTTCCTTGACTCAAAAGGTCTTATGGAAGATGTTATTGAGGCAGAAGAACCAAATGAGGAAGATAGTTCGTTGACAGCAATAAAAAAATATAAAAACTGGTCAAAAAAGAATAAAGAAGCTTATAGTTTTCTTATACTGAATTTATCGCCGGAACTAGCCATAGCATATAAGGGAACAAAAAGTTTCTAAAGAATTATGGAGCAAAATAAAAGAAATATTTGAAGGTTCGACGGAAGAAAAAACAATAGACTTAACATTGGAATTAACAAGACTAAAAATGAAATTGAATGAAACTATAGATGAATATACTACAAGAGCTCAAGGTTTACAAAGACAAATAATAATTCTAGGAAAAATAATAACTGAAAGGGAATTTATAAGATATATTTTAGAAGGGTTATCTGAACAATATGAAGGCATAATAACATCATTATCAGTTCACAAAAATATTACTTTTAATGATTTAATACATTCTTTACTTTCATATGAAAAGAAAATAAAAGAAGAAAATACAAACAACACAAACGTATTTAAAACAAGTTATAAATTAAAAGAAATAGTAAAAGTATGTTTTCATTGTCAAAAACCTGGTCATGTCAAAAAATATTGTTGGTTGCTGAAGAATAATTCAAGTAATTCAGATAGAACCAAAAATAATTATGACAAGAAGAAATGGTTTCGTAAGAACAAGCAAATATTGTTAAAGAAAATACTGCGAATGAATTTGCTTTAAGAGTTAATGGAGAGAATCAGACCACAAATAAAGAAAAATGGTATTTAGATTCTGCATGTACGTCACATATGACTTTAACGAAAGAATGGTTAGAAGACTGTTATCCACAAAAAGAAATTAAAGTGACTGAAAAAGGAAGAAAAATAGAAGCTGCATCGTGAGGAACTATTAATCATCTGTTCAGAATGAAAATGAAAAAATAAATAATGTCAAAATAGAAACTGTCCTTTATGTACCTAAACTTCGAGATAATATTTTGTCATTACTAAATCTGGTAAATAAGGGTAATACTGTAGTATTAAAAATAGAAGGCGCATTCATTTATGATAAATATGGAATGATAATTTGTAAAGGTAAATTTTCTAATAATATGTATAGCATAATTGAAAGAAAAAGCCAGAAAGAAAACAAAAAAGAAGAATGTTTCCGTACAGAAAATAATACAAATATTTGGCACAAACGATTAGGACACATTAGCGAAGAATATCTGAATAAATTGAAAACAAATCAAGCAGTAAGTAATTTAAGTAAATTACAAGGAAATCTAACAATATGTAAATCGTGCATCCAAGGTAAAATGACAAGAAGCAAATACGAAGAAACATTCAGTGACACAACTTCGGCAGCTGTAGAAAAAATATATGTTGATTTATGTGGCCAATTTATTTCTACTTTAGGTGGCAACAAATATGCACTTATAATCGTAGATGCTTATTCACGATACTTCTTTATCGAATTGATAAAAACCAAGAAAGAAACAATAATGAAACAAAGAAGTTATAGAAAATTTACAAAACGAACAAACAAGAAATCTCAAGATTCTTTGAAGCGATAATGGTGGAGAATTTATTAACAAAGAATTAGAAAATTATATGAAAAAAAGGAATAAAACATGAAAAAACAACTTTTTATTCTCCAAGAAGTAGTGGTGTAGCCGAAATGGCAATTAGAACAATATCAGACAAGACAAGAAGTTTATTAGCAGATGGTGATCTACCTTTAGAATTTTGGGGAGAAGCAATGGTCACAGCGGTTTATCTCCATAACAGAACACCGACAAAAACTAGACAATTTAAAACACCATACGAACTATGGAGAGGAAAAGAAAGAGAACCATCTGTAAAACACTTAAAAATATATGCATTTTTATGTTATTACAAAAATGTAAGTCAAAGAAGATGTGATGTCCGAGGGTGTATAAAATAAAACACATAAGTATTTTAACCCGGTTTATTAAATGGCTACCGACGAGTGGTACCTATATACTTCTGCTTACAACGACGACCACATGTGAACTGCACAGACAGCAAAAACGGAAACTGCCAGTTCAAACCAATATTTAATAAATATACAAATGTCCCTAACTACCCATACAAAATATAAAATACACTATAGAAGACTAAAATTGGAATTAAAATAAAAAGAAGGAATTTTTGTTGGTTACTCCAAAGAAAGAAAACGTACAGAATACTTGTGCCAGAAGAAGGAAAAATTTACGAATCAATGGATGTAAAGTTTGAAGCAACAACTCAAGGTTCATGTTCAAAAATAAAAAGGAAATACATACATACATAAAATCACGCATTTCCCACTTAGTGGGTTAGCACAAACCCGAAAGAATAACAATAACATCCTCCAAAAAATAATCAGTCTCTCATTCAACTTTGAGAAAATTAGTACAAAAGAAAAAGTTATTTCACAAAAAGAAAATAAAGATATATTTCAGAACTGTTATAAAGAACCCAAGAATTTCGAAGAAGCTATTAATCAAAGGAAGCAGATAAATGGAAACATGCAATGAATGAAAAAATCGAAACTATGAACCAATATCAAGTATGGAGAAAAGTTAAAAGACCGAAAGACAAGAAAATCCTAAAAAGTAGATGGGTTTACAGAATCAAAAATGATTTAATTAACAATATAAAAACTTATAAAGCACGATTAGTAGCTGTTGGATCAGGACAAAAATTAGGAATTGATTACAATGAATCATATAGTCCAGTAATAAAATGGGAATCTGTAAGAGCATTACTAGCATTATCAGTAATTAAAAAGTCAGTAAGAAAATTATACGATGTAAAATCTGCATATCTAAATGCAGATTTACAAGAACAAATATTTATAAAACAACCACCTGGCTATCTCCGATTTATGCGTATATGTATATGAAAAAAGAAAAATATTTATATATTGGCGTATAAAATAAATAATGATACCGAAGAAGTTTAATTTTAAAAAGATTTTATTCGATGTGAATCGATACAAGTCAAGACTACAATTGACTTTGGATGGTTAATAAGTAACTTTTATACTACATGATGATTAACAACTAGGCACGTCCTGTTTACTTGTAATATGAATAATAAGATAAGATATAAATATTGTAGACAGCACCTACGTGTAATAATGTATGTCTGAACAAAGGAATTCACATAATATATATATATATATATACGCGCGCTTAACTGGTGGGAAAAAATTTTAAAAATGAATCGTAACAGGTACCCCAGACTGCTATATGATCGTTTGTTGCAATTAGATAAATGGTTAGGGAATAAAAGCGAATACAACTGGTGTACTCAATTAAAACTCATACTTACAGAGTTAGGCTTTGAGAAAATCTGGGAGGACCAATACGTCAATAAGAACATAATTCTCCAAATTATCGACATATTCAAAAATTCACTCATAGAAAAAGACATCAGTAATTCAAAGAACTCTAAATTCAACAATATATACAAAAATTTCGATATAAAGGATAATGATTACTTAAATACGAACATTAACTTTACAAAAGCTAGGGTCATTGCTCAAATTAAACTCTCAAGTAAAAGAGGTTTACGAGTAATTTTCAACAATATAAAATACGAACTGTACTCCGAGCAAAATTGTACACTATGCAACTTACACAAAGTGGAGGATCTATTCCATTTTTACTCTGAATGTCCTATTTATTCTCCTATGCGAGAAGCGTTTATAAATTCTTATTTGCGACCAATAAAGGTCATAGACGATATATACATACTATTTAAAAATCTAAATCATGAAAAAATTAATAACATTTTTAACTACACTGTTAATTGCTTCAAACTGCGGAGTTTTATACTTAATGAGTAAACAAAATTTGAAATAACTTTTCTACAAACAGTCCAGTCACTTGCTCTCGCTATTGGAAGGTTTCTTAATGGGGAGCATTAACTATTTTTTTATAAATTCCTACTATTGTTTTTTGTATATTTATCTCCGGTCACATCAATGTTTCAATAGGAGGGCGGGTGAGGTTTAGATATGCCTATTTATGCTACATAATCTTCTACTTAAAGTTATTTAAAGATAGCGTAGATCTTACTTGTTTACTTTCTGGCTGCAACATTGAGGCGACCGGGCCTAGTTTGGTTAATGTTATTATTTTCTGTTAGTATTGGGTGTCCATAATTTAACCAGACATCAATATTTTAATTTTTTCTCTTGTCTGTTAGTTTAAGGTATCTACTTTTGCCTGTAACATTTAACTTAATTTAAGAGTAGTCAAAACAAAGCTTTATCATAAATTCCACTTTCATATTTACTATTGTTTTTCTGTTACCTAATTGAGTATTTAAGGGGCAGTACAAATTGTTAATTATATGTAATCAAGATTCTAAAGTAGTACATTTCCATAATTTTAAATTTTTGTGCCAAAACTAATATTTGTATTTATTATACTTATAGCATACTGATGTTATTTAGATGTGTTATTTTGCCAACCGATTGTATGGGGATTGTATCTTTACAACAATTAAATATATTATTATTATTATTATTATTATTATATATATATATATATATATATATATATATATATATATATATATAACTCCTCCACCCTTAGAAGGGAACTTCCTCTGGAAGTTTCTTAATTTCTTTTGTTTCTTCTACAATATGCTTATTTAATATTTTATTCTTATATATAACATAACATATAAATATAATAATGATTATTACAAATAAAATCTATTATTACATAATGTATTGAGGGATTATTATTGTATATTCCTTCTATTGTAGGTAATACATATTTTGTCACAGAAAGTGTTTTAATGTCTTTTAATTGAATAGTTTTATTTAACACTGGAGTCTTTTCGAAAGTGGAAAAATCAAAGTTTTCAAATAATATTTCTTGTCCATTTATTTGTTTATCAAATTTTATATTATCTATTACACAATATTTTTCATTGTTGAATTTATAAATGCCTTTAATGTTTAATAATGTTTTATAATTTGGACATTCTATGGTTATCTGTTTGTTTGTGGGACTAATTATAATTACGATATGAGAGTTTTCAATTTGGAATATATGATATTCATTTGTAATTTTATTTGCATTACAATTTTTCAAATTTATAAGGTTTTCGAATAGACTCATAATACAAATATTAATATGATCAAATTTACTATTACAATAATAGTTATCTTTTACATTGATACATGATTCAATATAGTATATATTGTCTTTATTCTTTCCTACAAGTTGTTTTATTTTTAAAGATACAAAGGTATTATTTAACAATGTCGGGATTGGGGTTCATTGGTGCAGTTCGTAGTTTACATCATGATAAAATAGGATATCAAGCAGATAGATTATTACGTCAGATTGTACAGTACAATATGTTTTGATTAATTTAGTCATATCCCAAAAATTAGAGTTTTTATTTCACTTTCCATTTCTATGCTTTCTAGTTCAGTTTTTAAATTAGTTTTAATTATACTGCCATGAAGACTTCCCAGATTACAAAAGGACAGAGACGTTTCAATTTCGTGTAATATTTCTATTAGATTTGTTGCTAGAAATGTGATTTGGTTAATTATTTCTTTTACAAAGAATAATTGTGCGTACTAAAGATCATTTTCTATTAGCGTGATTCTAGTTTTTAATAATAATTCATTATGTTGGATATTTCCGATATTAATATTGAATTTATTAACTAATTCTGAATTAATTTTAATATATTCGTTTTGTTTTTGTAATTTAGCTTGTTTTTGACTTATCTGATTAATTAAATTTTCATGTTTTTCTTCATCATAAGCATCTAAATTTCGTGTAACTTGTTTTACGATAGAACCAAGGCCATTTATTATTCCACGTTTTTCTCTATTTTGGAAGAATTCTTGTATATTTGTTTCTAATCTGTTAAAGTTGAAGTCGAATATTCTTTTATTGTTTGACAATTTATGTTTCATTACGTTTTGAGTATTATTGTATTTTTGATATAAATTTTGTTTTTGTTCTTTTAACTTCAAAAATTCGTTTTTTATTGGAAATAATTTATAAGCATAGTAAACATAATAAGACAGAGTATAATTTACAGTTGCCAATTTTGATAATATTTACCCCAATATTTTTGTCTATGTTTTGTAGGTCTCGGGCTGTGCATTCTGAACACCATCTGAAACAATATTATGTTTCATTTTTATAACGAGGTTTCTTATTTTTGTCTATTCTATGTTTTTTATTATATTCGTCAAATATTACACCAAAATTATTATTATATCTTTTTACTTTTATTTTCTTATATTTGGGTTTTGAAATTTTTCCACAATGTCTTTGATGTTCTTTTAAGTATAAATTTTGAGGGAGAGTAACTGGGTTTTTATGGTCTTTAAATCGCTTTTGTTTTTCATTATTGATTTCATCAATTATTTCGTTGTTTATTATTTTCATTTTCTTTATGATTATCAACATATTCCTGAATGCATATGTTACCGTTAATTTCTATATTTCGACTAGGTATATGCTCAAATAAAATTTCTATAGGTGTTCTTGACGTAATTGAATGGATAGAATTGTTATAAGCTAATATTGCTAGATTTAATTTTCTTAACAAATTTTCATTTTTAAATTCATGTCTTAAGTTTAGAATTCTTAAATGTTTAATAAGTGTTGAATGAAATCTTTCTACTGGACTATTAGTTTAGAGTTATCAATACTTGTGATAGATTTATTTCTTGTTCAATTTGCAAACTGGGTTATAATATTGACTGTGTTGATATATCTACTTCTGAAGTGCGGAGAATTCAGAATTCCAAAACTGGGATAAAATGGGATTGTCTTAGCTGCAGAAATAAAATAGGAAGCGACTTAGATGGTTTAAAAGCTGTCATAATTCAATTGCAAAAGGAAATCTTAGAACTTAAAAATGCGAATCTGAATAATATATCCGTCGAAAGTCTACCACCTTCTGTTACTGAAACTATAATAAATGAAATTTCTGAACGGGAAAAACGTTCCCGCAACTTAATGATTTTTGGTTCAGCTGAAATACACACTCTTGCTAAAGATAAACAAATAGAACGTGATAATAAGCTTGCTAATGATCTTTTGACGGCGATGGATGTGAACACCTCGTTTGTAAAATTATCACGTGTTGGTAAATATGACGCTACATCCACCCGTCCACGTCCCATAAAAGTACAATTGTCCACTACAGAAGACTTGTACACAGTTCTTAGAAATTCAAATAAAATAAAGGAAAACAGATCGTGGTCAAACTTATCAATTTCTAGGGATAAAACTCATATGCAGATAGAGTTTTATAAATCTGTGAGAAATGAGTTAAATAATCGCAGAGCCCAAGGTGAAACTGATATTAAAATACAGTACTCTAAAGGAATTCCAAAAATAATCAAGACGGGAAACTAAATATGTCCAACAGTTGTCCTATTACGCTAAATTGTTTTTACCAAAACACTAGGGGCCTTAATTCTAAAACTCATTCATTTTATGTTAATTGCTGTTCTGAATCATTCGACATTATTATGATTACTGAAACTTGGCTTACTAGTTCTTGTAATAATGAAGAATTATTCCCTTCAAATTATAATGTAATACGCTGTGACCGAAATTTTTCTTTAGTTGGTCGATCTGTTGGTGGTGGGGTATTATTAGCTTTGGCAAACCATATTAATTATACAATTTTAGATACTACCAGCCTCAGAAATATTGACATTGTTGCGTGTAAGTGTTATTTTAGTAATCGATCTTTTACTTTATGTGTAATCTACATTCCTTCTGATATTAATAGCAATGATTTAAACATTTACTCGGATGCATTACAGATTTTTCTTATCAATGACTCAGCTCTTCTCGTAGGTGATTTCAATATACCAAATTTTTTAAATACAACAATAAACTGTTCAAAAGCTACTTGTTTTCTTAATTTTTGCAAATCATTAGAATTAATTCAATACAACACCGCTAACAATATTAATCAAAACAAATTAGATTTAGTTTTATCTAATATAAATGCATCCCTAAAAATCGAAAAATCTGAAAATCCTTTAGTATGTGAATTTTCCATCTTCTAATAATGTTGGCTATCATTTTCGGAAAGCTAATTTTAATCAATTGTATAATGATATCTGCAATATTGATTGGTCATTTTTGTATGAGTATCAAAATGTTGATAACGCTACTGATAAATTTTATGAAACCCTACATTCGACATTTGATAATTCAGTACCAAAATATAAACACGTACAATCTAAACATCCACCTTGGTTTACACAAGAAATTAAGTATAATTTGACAATTAAGCAGTACTATAGACAAAAATGGCTAAAATTTAATAACATTTAACATCTCAATGAATTTAAAAGATTGAGAACTTTAATGAAACAACAGGTACATGAAGCCTACAATTCCTACACTCGTTCTGTTGAAGAGAATATACAATCAAATCCAGCTGATCTGTGGAAATTTATTCGCCTTAAACAAGGCACTACTAGAATTCCTGGGAAACTTATGGATGACAATAATACATATGAATCACCACAAGACATTGTTAATGCTTTTGCGACGTATTTTTCTGAATTCTTTATTCAAAGTTCTTCTTGTGATACTTCAAAGGACTTCTCTAATCATTCATCATTTGCAATGACTCCAGTTTGTGAAAATATGATTATATTTAAAATGGCATCTTTGTCGAATAAAACCACATGTGGAGAAGATCACATTCCTAGCTATGTTGTTAAAGATTCTAGATATACCTTATCCTCCCCCATCTGCTATATTATCAACATGGCTATTAAAACTAACACATTTCCTAAACGCTGGAAGAGATCTAGAATTGTGCCAATTTTCAAGAAAGGTGATAAATTCTCTCTTAAAAATTATCGTCCTATTTCTATTCTTAACAATTTTGCTAAAGTCTTCGAAATGATAATTTTTGATAAAATTTATAATCATACTTGGTCCTTAATTTCACTTAACCAGCATGGGTTTATGCAAGGACGTTCAACCACAACTAATCTCGCTTGTTTCTCGCAATATGTCTCTGAAGTCTTAGATATACGACGTCAAGTTTATGTGATCTATACAGATCTCTCGCGAGCGTTTGACTCAATTGATCATGGTCTTCTATTGTCCAAAATAAGTTCTTTCGGTGCAGCTCCCAGTTTACTGAAACTATTACACTCATATCTCATGGAACGCGTTTGCTACATATATTATAATGGTTTTGTTTCAAAGGAATTCATTGCGTCAACAGCAGTTCCACAGGGTTCGAATTTAGGGCCTTTATTATTCATTTTGTTTATAAATTAATTGCTAGATCTTTTTACCTGCCCTGCATTGGCTTATGCTGATGATATTAAAGTTTTTTGCAACATAAATTCTAGTAACGACGCTCAGTTATTGCAGAAAAATATTAATGATATGCTAGTATGGTGTAACACAAATAAATTAACGGTTAATATTGATAAATGTAGTGTAGTATCATATACTCGCCGTAATGTTTCATTAGAATATCCGTATAATATGAATAATATTTCAATCTCACGAAATAAATCATTTAAGGATTTAGGAGTCACTTTCTGCGTCAACTTCAATCACTTTGAACATATCAGTACTGTCTGCACGTCTGCAAATAAAACTCTAGGCTTTCTATTGAGAATATCTAAAATGTTTAATGATATTACCCTATTAAAAACACTGTATTTTGCATATGTTGTTAGTAAATTGGAGTACGCTAGCTTAGTTTGGTACCCCTACTACGACTATCAGTCTGTAGCTCTGGAGCGAATACAGCGTAGATTTTTAAAAATTTTATCTTTTAAAGAAGATAAGGTTTATCCACATAGAGGTATTGATCAAAATTCATTACTTGTACGTCATTCTGTAGCTTCTTTAACAGCCAGAAGAGACGCATATGCCGCTAGGTTTGCATGGATGCTGCTCCACAACAAAATTGACGCGCCGCAACTACTATCCCGTATTCCACTTCATGTTCCACGCCCGGGGTCGACATCAGAGAACGTTCCATCTACCAATCTCCCACCCGGATATTTTGCATCGCTCGCCAATTTTTATTATGTGTAATAATGCTGAGCTAATGTATGATGATATATTTCTTTTTTCGTAAATGATTAACAATTTTGTTTTTTTTTTCTTGTATTAACCTATATATATATATATATATATATATATATATATATATATATATATATATATATATATATATATATATATATATATATATATATATATATATTTATTTATTGTGAATATTATTTGTCCTGTAATTGGATAACTGTTGGACAATAAATTTATTATTATTATTATATGAATTTTAATTTAAATTTTTTTAATAATTCTTTAATAATTTTATTATTAAACTCTGTTCCATTATCGCATATTATTTTCTTTGGAATTAAAAATGTTGAAAAGAATTGAATCTATTTATTACTTATTTCAATTGCACTGTTATTCTTTATGTGATATATTTGTCCGTATTATGAAAATTGATCCATAATGGTTAAGAGTTTTTGTTTTTCTAATGATAAAAAATCGATATTAATTATTTGCCTAGGATATGAAGGAGTAGGTGTTAAGTTATTTTGAATTTCGATAGGACTTCGTTCGTATTTTGCTTGAAGGCAAATTTCACAATTATTTATGTATTGCTGAATTGTTTTTACCATGTTCGGCCAATAATATTTTTGTTTTAATTTTTGATAGGTTTCTACTATTCCGCGGTGGTTAGTTTTTCCCTCATGATAATTTATTATGGTTTGAATTCGATATTGCTTAATTTCGATATCTTCTATTTTTATTATTATTATTATTATTATTATTATTATTATTATTATTATTATTATTATTATTATTATTATTATTATTATTATTATTATTATTATTAATATTATTATTATTATTATTATTATTATTATTATTATTATTATTATTATTATTATTATTATTATTATTATTATTATTATTATTAGTATTATTATAATTATTATTATAATTATTATTATTATTATTATTATTATTATTATTATTATTATTATTATAATAATGCTTCACCCATGGGGTATTAGCATAATATGTATACATATTCGAGTTTACATTTACATTTCGTTGAGTATTTGGATATTTTTAATGTATTTCATTATTCGGGTGTAGTTCTTCATGTTCAGGGCTTCTTTTATTGTTTGTGGTATCTGGTATTTCCTCCTTTGTTCATCGTACTTTTTACAGTGTAGTATAATATGTTCTACTGAGATCTGAGTATTACAATCAGTGCATATTTTGACGCTTGTTATTTGTTGCTCTGATATGTCCAATTCTTATTCTTGTAAATGTTATTTGTTCTCTTGTGGTAGAGTTTTCGGGGTCTTGCCAGGGTTGGTTTTTTCTTGTATGTTTTTTAATTTGTGTGATTGGAGATTGCTCCATCGTAGATTCCAGTTTTCTCTGATTTTGTTTTTAAATGTTGCTACTATATCTCTTGCTTCAATGAGAATAGGCGTGAGAGGTATTTTTGTGGCTTCCTTGGCGGCTGTACCTGCTTTTTCATTGCCTGGTATACCTATATGGGATGGTATCTAAATGAAATTTTCTTGGATGTTGGTTGTAGTGAGTTGGACTATTGAATTTTTACATTGAATTAATTTTATTGTGTTAATTTGGAAGAATATTTTTATTATGTTATTAAATATATAATATCAATTGTTATTGAATATACAATAATATTTTACTTTCGGAGTTAGATATTCTTTAATAAATTTACAAATTTCACTGTTTATGTCTCTTAGGTCAAAAATAACAATAATTCTTTGTTTCTCGTGGTTAAACAATTTTTAAATTTTTATTTCAGTTTTATTATTATGTCCTGATACAATAATTTGATTTTTATCTATGTTTACGGGTGAGTCAATACTAGTAATACCGTTTACAGGGTTTTCGTCTGATGAATGTATAGTGTCTAGTCTAAGTCATTATGCTCGGCCTGGACACTTTCTAAATCGTTCATAAAATTTTCGATTTGTTCTAATTTGTAAATTGTTAATTATAGAGATGTGTTTACGAATATTCTATTAATTAAAAATTTTACTTCCTCAAAGTCTAGTCTGTCACAACCTGAACCAATTTTTGGAATATCGATTTTATTAATTTCGTTTTGTATTATATAAAAGTTTAAATTTTGTAAGGCTTTTTTTAAATCTTCAATTTTAGGAGTTCCAAAGTATTTTTCTTTAGTAATTAAGTGAAACATAATGCGACTATTTTTAATATGTTAAAGTACTATGTCACCGATATTTTTGTTTTTACAATTTTGAAGAAATTGTTTACATTTATATTTTTCATTTAACTGTGCAGGCTCACCTTTCCCTAATTTCACATCTGCTTAAACGAAATGTGCTATATGATTTTATGAATTTAAAATATCGTCTGTTACTTCTTTTATTTGAAATTTTGGTTAAGACAAAGCAGTAAACAATCTTAACTCAGTATTAGATTTTGTTCGGATGGCATCTAAAGAAGCCAACAAAAAAAGGAAGACTCCAGCAAAATAAGAAATCAATAGCAGAAAGTTGCAGAGAATTCAGAAGTATCCTTACATATTAAGATGTATAGGTTAAGATAAACAAGTTATCAATCTTAACTCAAGTATTAGAATCCGTTTGGGCTGACATCTATCGAGTAAGGTAAAATACCGCAGTGGTGCGGTGCGGTGGTTAAGCGGGACGAAAATAGCACAGTGACCTGTAATTAACCTGCACAATCAACTACTCGAATTTGTTGGGTTGACCTCTAGTGAGCAGAGTGAAATGCCAAGTGGTGCTGCCATCTACTGTCAAGCAGGACGAAAAGAGTACAGTTACCTGTAATTAACCTGCATTAAAAAATGTCAGATAGTGAAGATTCGAATCAACATAACAGAAACCATTCCTACAGCTCTGGAGATATTTTCAGCAAAAGTAGGAAAACTGCACGTTCCCCGACGAGAAAAAGGAAGCAAACAGAGACTGATACGGAGATGATGTCAATTCTGTTGGATCTAAAAAAGAAGATAACAGAGGCAAGAAAAGAAAATGCAACAATCAGAAAAGAATTGATGAATGAAAACTCGGCACTAAAAAAAGAACTGACAGACAACAAAAAACTACTAGAAGATATAATGATGGACACAAGAAGAGATATAGAACTCATCAAAGAGAAAGGAAGAGAATGGGAGGTAGAAAAACTGGAAATGAAGATGCAAATCCAACAATTAGAGAAATTCAAAGAAAAACAACTTCAACAGGAAAAAATCTGATGTGGCCAGCACATTACCTTCCGTCAGTTGTATGTATTTTGTACAAATTTCATACAGAAAGTTCCTTGCTAAAGATTATATTTCTTGTACTTTACCTTCCGGCAGTTTCATGTATTTTATGTAAATTCCATGCAGAAAATTTAAAGCAAAAGATCCTATTTTTTCAATAAAATTATACGACAAACACAATTTCACTTGACACTGACATCTTACAATCAAAATTTTCTTAATATAGTAGCTATTTCCAATAGCTATGGCTACTTTATAAAATTTAATTTCTTTATAATTTTTTAACTTTATATCCATTTAATATTAAGTATAAAATGTAGTCAAATCGTATAGAGAATAAAATAATCTTTAATATTTATAATAACATTAAACGTGAAAAAATTATATTTAACATAGTTTTTTCAAGAAAACTGTTAAAATCTTCAAATGAAGGTACTTCCGGTTGTCCAATTCTAACCAAAATCTAATCAGCTCTTCACATGGATGTAACGGAAAGAAATACGAAAGAATTATAATTTTTAGAATTGTAGTATGGAAGTTATCGTAGACGAAAATTTTGTTACATACACACACACACACACACACACACACACACACACACATACACACACACACACACACACACACACACACGGACACACATACATATACACACACGCACACACACACACATACAGACATCATCGTAAAAATAGTAAAATCGTATTGTAGGGACCCTAAAACGTGCTTATTCATCAAAAACTCACCACCGAATTTGTTGACCAAAGACAATACCTTCCTTACCTAAAGGTGACGGAAGGTAAAAAGGAATAACATTGTAATAAAAGGCCTTGCAACAAAAAGAGAAACTGTATTACAAGGCACAAAAAACTTTATAAAAAATGTGCATATAAATGCAAACATAGTTGAGGCATATCTAGTGGGGAAGGTCGAAACTAAGAAAGCAATTATAGTTAAGCTTGCGGATAGAAAAAATGAAGAGGACATAATGAAAAACAAAAATAAACTCTAAGGAGAAAAAATATACATAGAGAACGAGCTAACGGAAGAGGAAAAGAAAATACAGGGCAAATTAATAGAAATTGCCAGAAAAGAGAAAGAGGAGAATAATTCACACGTAAAAGATGCCTACAAAAGAATTATAATAAACGAAAAAGTACATAAATGGAATGCTTCTATCAATACAGTAGAATTGCAAGGTGAAGAAAATGAAAAATTTCGGAACGGAGAAGCAGGCAAAGAACAGAGGAAAAAATAAACACAAAAATTAAGATTGGCTTTCGCAACATTGCAGGCATAAAGAACAAGGATGACGATTTTTGGAATATGATCAACAATTACGAAATAGTGGGATTCACAGAAACATGGCTGGAAGAAAAACATTGGGAAAAATGGGTAAATAAATTTCCAGATAATTTTAATTGGAGTGTTAAACACGCAGCTAGAATAAATAAGAAAGGTAGAGCAAAAGGAGGCATTATCATGGGAATAAAAAACTATATTAACAAAATTTTTGATTAAAATGTTAACTATGGGGAAAACATTTGCGGACGAGTTATCAAAGTTGAGGAGGAAATTTGGAAAGTATTTACGGTATATAATAACAACAAACTCGAAGATATAATAGTAGGACATAGAAAAGCATATAGAAGAGACGGGAGAAGAAAATTTAATAATAGGAGGCGATCTCAATGCGAGAACAGGCCAGGAAGGAGGACTGATAGATTTACGCACTGGTGAACAAATCACAAGAAAATCGAAAGACAAAGTGATTAACAAAGAGGGAAAAACATTAATAAGATTTTGCGAAGAAAAGGAATGGAATATACTGAATGGAAATATCACAGGAGACGATAACGGAGAATACACTTACATAAATAGTAGAGGAGAAAAATCGGTCATAGATTACATAATTGTCAATTGCGATGGTTTTAAAAGAGTAGAGAGAATGAAAGTCAAAACTAGAACGGAATCGGACCATATGCCGGTAGAAGTAGAACTAAAAACAGTGATAGGTAGATCAGTTAAAGGCAAGCAATACATCCAATACACAGTGTGGGGTGACAAGGAAATTAAAGCGTACAAAGAAAATATAAAAAATATAGGCCCGTATTCTCACCTACCTTGAAGTAGCACTACTTCGAAAAACTGGAAATAAAGAAACGTGCTAAGCAGTGATCTAATTCTCACCTCAAAAAAGTGCGCAAAGTAGCGCTTCTTCGTTGTCACGAAGTAGTGAATTTAAGAAGTGGTTAGTACCATGTTTTCGCGCGCTACTTCGATGTCTGACAGTTAGACAAAATGGCGAGTGAAGTTTTTGATCTGTCAGAGTTAAACGAAATTAATGAAGTCGTTAATGCGAGAAGACGAATTATTACAAATAGAAGAGTTCTGTATGATCCCTTTATTGATCTTTCTGAAAAACAATTTAAAAACAGATACAGGTTATCAAAAAATACAGTAAATTATGTACTACAATTGATAAATAACCAATTAAAGCCATCCAAATTTTGTAACAAGAATGCCATTTCCTCGAAATTACAATTATTAATAGCTTTACGATATAATGCAAAGGGAAATTATCAAAGTGAAATAGGTAAGTACTATTTAATTGGATAATAGCTAATAGTAATATATAGGTTATCTTCAACAACTTCAAGTTTATAATGTAATTAATAATGTCAATAAAGTATATGTATAATATATATATATTAATATTATTTATACCTAGTATACAATAATCCCTCCTTTATCCCAGTCAAACTATACATTTTTCTACATTTGGCGCCATAACTTTCATATATGAAATTTATTTTACATAGAATATACAACTAATTTACAGCCGATATTCATGGAGTCACTCAACCTACTGTGTCCAAAATAATAGGAAAGGTTTCACGAGTCCTAGCTGCCCTTCGACCTCGTTTCGTAAAATTTGAAACAAATTCCACAGCAAGAATGAAAATGGAATTTTACGGATTAGCACAGTTTCCTTGCGTTGTGGGTGCAATCGATTGCACCCATATAAAAATTAAAAATCCAAATAAAATTACTATAATAGAAAAGGATTTTATTCCTTGAATGTCCAAATTGTCTGTGACGCGAAATGCAAAATAATCGACATTGTTGCACGATGGAGAGGAAGTGCACATGATTCGCGAATTTGGTCCGGTTGTACATTAAAAGATAAATTTGAGGTAGATTTTACAATTTGTTATTTATATGTCCTTGCCATTCAATATTCAATCAATTTATCCCTATTATTGCAGAATGATGAAATAGATGGGATTTTACTAAGAGATGGAGGATACCCATGTACCCACTGTTTATTGACCCCTTTTTTAAATCCTCAAAATAATTGTGAAGAAGCGTATAATCGCGCTCATATTAAAACGCGTAATACAGTTGAAAGATGTTTTGGACAATGGAAGAGTATGTTTAGTGCTCTATATAGAGCCATGGATTTATCCTTGCCTACTGCCAAAGCTGCTATAATAGCAATGGCAGTTTTATATAATATTAGAAAGAATAGTGTAGAAGAGGATACAACTTACGGTAGAATTAAAGCATTGGATAATAGATACACAAAACTAATACACGTTTATTTTAATCTTCCTAGAGTCTAACTCGGATTCAGATTATAGAAGATGACAATGTTCCCGTAAACGCTCAACAAAATATAGCGTCGAGACGTGGAAATATATTCCGAGCGCAATTTGCCCAACAACATTTTTAAATTTTATTTATTTTTGCCATATTTTCCATTATATACCTGTCAGCCTCAAGTACTCAATAGCAATAACTCTTTATTATAGTGCAACCACATTTTGCGTTAATGCTTTAATAGTTATTTGTATACTTCGGCACTAAAGTATAATTTAGCCGAGGAATATATACCATATGATTAATAAAAATCTGATGTGGCCAACACATAACCTCTCGCCAGATATTTTACCTGGTTGTACGCATTAAACGAAAAATATTTTTAAATACAAATACATATATTCATGTCTCACTACAAAATAATTCTCACATATTTTTGCAAAATCTATGGGATATTTTAAAATAAATTATGTACAATACTTACATTTTCTTTATATTCAATATCCTGAAATTTTCTTTTTCTACTTTCCTTTTCTTTTTCTTTATATTCGTCATTTTTTCGCAAATTCCTTTTATATTCTTTTTTACGTATATTCTTTTGCGTTGTTGACTTTTATTTATTTTCATAATCTTCATAATAATATACAAATATTGTTGACAGAGGCATACAAATATTTTTGACAGTGACATTTATGTGTCAATTACAAACATTTGAATTTCTTGCCTTGTAGTAGTTTGATCTGAGATTTTTTACATCAAATTATTTTATATGCCTTTCTTTATCTCTAAATCTATAGAAGATATAATAATGAATTTATATTTATCGAATAAAGAATTTAACGTTCTTTAATATAAGTATTTACATAAATTTTCGATAAATAATATTTAGACGATTTTTTTCTTGTAACTACTACTTCCGGTTGTCCAATTGTTACCAAAACTGACTGGACTCTTCCCATTATTGTTAGATTGAGGAATCCGTAGTTAAAAATGTCTTAAGTCTCATAGTATTTGAGATATAGTGAATCCAACATCCACACACACACACACACATCCACACACACACACACACACACACACACACACACACACATACGGACATCATCGTAAAAATGTTATAATCGGATACTAGGGACCTTAAAACGTGCTTATTCATTAAAATCTGGATATGCGATTTTTAGCATGAATACAATACCTCTCTTAGCGAGAGGTAAAAAATACTTGAGTACTGAGTTATACATATTTTTTTCCGAAATTGTCACAATATCACTTCGCGAAGTTAGCCAAATTAGTAGCTAATTTTGACTTGAGTTTGTAAAATTTTACTTTAGCAATTATTTTTGCTAACATCGTGGAGTGATATCGTGTACGTGTCGATTTCGAAAAACACTGTATTATAGTACGTTGTGTAGTTTTTCAGTAAAACCAAATCTGATGTGGCTAACACATGACCTCCTCTCAATTCCATGTTTGAAATACTAATGAGCTTTAAGCAAAGTATCATTTCCGGTTGATCGTTTGTAAATAAAATCTAGTTTGTTGTTCCAATAAATAGGAAAGTCTGTAATACTAAATTTTAGATTATATTTTATGTTTTTCCACGAAAATCTGTTAAGAGCTCCAAATTAAGTACCACTTCCGGTTTATCATATATGTATAGTCAAAATATGTTGTTTCAAATTATACACGAGTTTTAAATACCAAATTTGAGAAGTTTTGAATCATGTTTTAATATATTTTTTCAAGAAAATCCGTTTATAGCTTCCTGTAAAATAGTACTTCTGGTGTATCAATTTTAGGAAACATCTAGTATGTCGTTCTCATTAATATAAGTCTTAAATACCAAATTTGAAAATTTTTGGATTGTATCAATTAATTTTTCAAGAAAATTTGTTCAGAGCTTCAAATACAGTATCACTTCCGGTTTATCAATTTTAGCCAAAATCTAAAATGTTGCTTTCCTTTATATAAAAGTCTTAAATTCTATATTTGGCAAGTTTTGGAGTATATAATAATATATATGTTTCACGAAAATCTGTTTAGAACTTTAAGTAAAGTATCACTTCTGGTTTATTAATTTTAGCCAAAATCTAATATGATTTTGCCTTGATATAACAGTCTTTAATACTAAAATTGAAAAGTTTTGGATTATATTTTAATATAGTTTTTCATTAAAAACTGTTATTGTTATTGGCTTCATGTAAAGTATCCAATATATGTATTACAAGAGATACAATACTTGCCCCAAGAATGAGTTTAACTACGACAATTGTTCAAATGAATTTGGAGTTCTTTCATCTGATGATCGTAGGAAAATACTTTCTTGTTTATATCTCCATAAGATTATAAATAATATGATAGATGATACCATGATTTTGTCTAATTTTAATTTTTACGTTCCTCGATTAAGAACAACATTTAAGATAACCAATGACAAATTATGAGTTTCAATCACTTATCACACAAATGTGCATAAATTTAATAAACTTGTATCCGTTAATAATGATCTGGATGTATTTTTCAATAACATTATTAAATTTAATTAAAATTTAGTTCACCATTTCTTGTAAAAACGGTGACATTTTGTAAAGTTAGGTTATATTCCTTGATTATTTACTGTATATTCAACATTTTCTTTACTTCATACATGCAATTTTACATTGGTAATTGTATATTTTGTGTTAATAATTCATTTCTGTATTTGGGATTTTTTCCTGCTGAGCACGAATCACTATTGAGTGAATAAATAAATAAATAAATAAATAAATAAATAAATAAATAAAGATCTTAACAATGATTACATATTTGTAATGTAAAGGGCGCTTACCTGGATGTCCTGACAGGTACGCAAAATGGCATGGAGAGTGCATTATGTGCTATTAGAAACAGAAATTATTTTATGGTAAACAAATTAACAAGGAATATCTTATGATACATGAAAGAAGCAAATAATACACACGAATTTATACTATGTTTATATTAATTTATTTGTTTTTTTAATATTCTAATTCTAATTTTTCTAAGATGGATTTTTTTATTTCTAAATCAATTTTTTCATTTTCTTGTTTTAGTTTAATTCTAAATTCGCCGTTTCAATTTTCATGCGAAGGAGATGCAAATCAGTTTCTCTTTTGTTCCGTGCACCAAAAATAGTGTTTACTTCCCCACAAATTGTCTCATTAAATTCTGCCACCTTCCGATTTCTAGAACGTTTAGGAGGTGTAGGACGGAAATTCTGTTTTTCTCCTGCTAGAGCTCCTTCACTTAAAATTTCTATTTCAGGATTTGGAATTGGTATATCTGAATATACAGGAATAGATGGTGGTTCCTTTGGAGTAGTAGGTATAAGAAGTCTATAAAAACTGTAATTCATGTATTATATATTTATTTAACTAAAGTAAGAACAATTCTGAAATTATAAACATTGTATATAACTTTAAAACAAGTTACTAAAAACAGAACACATGCATCAAAGTCTCTCTACATAATCCAATTTATTCATTATATACAGGAAGACCATTTTATAAGTTGCCGCCTGAAATTTTAAGAACAGGCAAAATACATTTCATAATCCACTTGGTAAATATTAGTACTATAAATCGAATAATCACAGTAGGTATAAGAGCAAAACAAAATTTTAAAAACCAAGTCACTTGTGAAATGTATCATGAATTGCCTATTTATGAATTTTCAGGCAGGAACTTTTAAAATGGGCACCCTATATATATATATATATATATATATATATATATATATATATATATATATATATATATATATACTACTTCACATACTGTATTAGCACGTGACTGATATTTGATAAAAAAAAATTAACCATAATTATATTACTTTGTACCTGTAACATGCTCACCACCAAAGCATTATTTTATTTTATAGAACCTGCCAGTCACTTAAGTAAAATAAAAATTAGAGAAAAGTATTTGTTATAGGAAACAAGAGCATAATTTTCTGTTAATAGATAGTTTTAGTAGGGCCCAAAAACAAAATGGAAGCGAAAACGAAATAAATCGAAATTTTTATAAAGAAGAATATGGAAACGAATTTTAATAATAGCAAATAATTCATCCGCAAATATAGAATTTTTAGATATCTATCACAATATGTTAAAACGGTTGTACAATTTGTACTTTCATCTAATTTTTTTTTTCGGTTAAAATATAACAGTATATTATAAATTGGTGTGAAATTGTTTTATTAATAAACAAAAAAGAAATATGTACTAATAACTCTTGTTTTTGTTATAAATTAAAAAGAAAAGTTGAATAAAATAAATATATCACGGCATATTATCCATTGCTGGGTGTGCCAACCTGCTTTGTATACAGATATCGGTAATGATGAAATATTTGTACCGTGCGGGCGCTTACCAGGCATCACCTCACTGACACTCTTTTCTGACGTGAAGAATGTACCAGAAGAGTCAATTTTATGTGAATTTAAGATTTGAAATAATTTTTAACGTTGGTCGGAATCGAATCCGGGTCTCATTTGCGACTAGACACTCGACACACGGCCACGAGACCCCAAGAAAAAGATAAATCGGTTTTAACTGGTTTTGCACTTCACTATTCACGAAAACGAATTTTTTTATAAAGAACGAAATGAGTGAAAACGAAATATCGCGTTTCCGTTCCTAGTAGAAACGAACCAAATAATTTTCGTTTTTAGTCCCTGGTTTTAATGGTTTCAAATTAGTAATATACATGTTAAAAATCGATGCTAAATGAGGTTAGAAAATAATGGCGGGAAAACACTTCAGAGAACGGGGAACCACATTTCCAAAATAAACTACTTACAATAAAATGAAAATAAAAGTAACAAAAACGCATACCCAGTTTCTGCATCCAATATATACTCCTCTGTTACAGCATCGGAATCAAAGTCGTTCTTGTCCTCCGTAAATTCTGATGGGCATAGAGTGCTGATATACCAGTTAGTTTCACTTGGTTCTTCTATTGCTGGCCCTCCTCCGGTCCTTTAATGTGTTTTTTATATTTGCCAATATTTTGCTTTGCGTGTCCCTTCGACCTGAACCAAAACTAGCGTAATCGTTTTGAACATCTGGTGAAGCCCAAAGCTTTAAATTTCTGGGCCAGTTCCTCCCACAAATCCTTTCTAGCTTTTATACCTCGGCCATCATTGGATTTATTTTCTAATATTTTAATATTTTTCTGTACGAATCCGAAAAATATCTCCTTTTCCGTCGATGAAAACGGAGTTCTATCAGTTTTAGGCATCTACAGTATAATGTCATTTTATAACTATATACTCGTAGTATTAAATAATATTATACATTTTCAAACATATATAAATGATGTAAATTATACTTACATTATTACTAAAATATTGCAAAAATATAATTCTAAATTTCTCAATTTGACAACCACCTTGACAGCCACTACCACAATACCAGCACAATACAAAAATTAATGATTATGCGCAGTTGCCAAATGTAATTTGTCCGAAGTAGCGCTACTTGTAATAGCGGGAAAAATTGAAGGTGAGAATAGTATTGAAAAATCGGTACTTCGCGAAAAAGTGCTTTTACAAGTAGCAGCTGAAATAGCGCTACTTTAATGTAGGTTAAAATACGGGCCATAGTCTTTGGAGGACAAAGTAGATGACTTAATTGAGAAAATAGAGCAATCTACACGCAAAGTGCGTAAAGAAATAAAACCTAATCATAAAAGGAAAAACCAATGGTGGGACAAAGAATGCCATGAAAAGAAAATAAATGCAAGGAGAAAATTACGTTTATGGAAGAATGGCAAATGCACACAAGATGAATACAAGTAAGAAATTAAAAAATCCAAAGAACTTTGTGAAGTGAATGAAAAGAGGCAAAAGATGCAAGGACAATTAGAGAATATAAGAAATGAGTATGAAGCATGAAAATTCATAAACGAAGAGAGAGAAAATAAGTCAGAAATATCTTCAAAAATCACAGAAGAAGAGTGGAAAACTCACTTTAGAACGTTACTGGAAGGAAGTGAAACACAAATATTATGATCAGAAGAAAGTACAGAGATAAAAGAGAAAATAGAAGACAACTGTTGAAGACATTAAGAGGCAAATAATAAAATTAAAGAAAAATAAAGCTCCCGGAGAAGACAAAGTAAGTAATGAGGCATAGATATTTGCAAACGAGGACGTGATCGCGAGGATTGCAGATCTGCTAAATAAAATTTGGAAAAATAGAGAAATACCATACCGTTGGAGGAAAAGAGTAATAGTCCCAATACATAAAAGAGGGAATAAAGATCAAGTTGAAAACTACCGAGGAATTACGCTATTAGATATATAATTTAAAATATATTTAATGATAATAGCGGAAAAACTCAAAGAAGAACTAGACGTAAAAGAGATTATCCCGGAAAATCAAGCCGGATTCAGAAAAGGTAGGCAAACAATAGATAATGTTTATATATTGAATATTATAGCCGAAAAAGAAATTAGGAAAGAACGAGGAAAAGTTTTCACATTCTGCATAGACCTAAAAGCGGCGTTCGACAGTGTAGAAAGAGGAAAGCTCTTCATACTCATGAAGGAAAAAGGAATTAGTAAGCAGCTCATAAGTGTCTTGGAAAACATATATGAAGAAACAGTATCAATAATCAGGACAAAGGAAGGACTATCAGATCAATTCTGGACAGGAAAGAGTCTGAGGCAAGGATGTCCATTAAGCCCGCTACTGTTCTCGTTATATATATATATATATATATATATATATATATATATATATATACAGGATGGGGCAGAAAAACCTATCCGATTTCAAAACGTTATAAAATTAAAACCACTCAACTTGTCAAAAAATTTTTTTATTAACATATCGCAAATTTTATGCCATTTTTAAATTTAAGTTTTGAAAAGCACATCACTCAAATGTCGTCCTTGGGAGCGGATACACTGATTTAGGCGCTCGCGGTAGCTTTCCATGACTTTCACCGTCATTTCCACAGGAATTTCTTCAATTGCCCGAGCAATTTCCCTTCGTAAAGCAAGAAGGGTCCTTGGTCGATGCTGGTAAACCTTCGATTTGAGGTAACCCAAAAGGAAGAAGTCACATGGAGTGAGATCCGGTGAGCGCGGCGGCCAGCCAAGATCACCTCTCAGGGAAATGAGGCGACCGGGAAACAGTTCCCTGAGAATGTCCATTGATCGTCGCGATGTGTGGGCGGTTGCACCATCCTGCTGAAACCACACATTTTCCACGCCATTTTCTTCCATTTTGGGTCTAAGAAAATTTTCCAGCATGAAACAATAGCGCTCGCTGTTGACCGTTACGGTTTGCCCATTTTCTTCAAAAAAGTAAGGCCCCCAGACGCCTAGGCGGGAAAGAGCACACCACACAGTCACTTTTGGGCTACGGAGGGGTTCCTGATGGATTTCTCGAGGATTTTCGTCACTCCAATATCGAAAATTCTGCCTGTTAACGGCACCACAAAGGTGAAAATGGGCTTCGTCCGTGAAGAGCACAACATCGTCGTTTGGGAGTTCTCGGAGATCGCGACACAGGTTCGTACGGGTTTCAAAATCCCTTTCACTTAATTCCTGTGCAACAACCATTTTGTAGGGATGCATTTTGAGGTCCCGGTGCAAAATGCGCCGAATACTGCGGTTGGAAATCGCCAAAGCGAGCGAATGTTTTCGCGCCGAACGACGCGGGGAACGTTCAATCGCGGCTCTCACATTGGCCACGTTTTCAGGTCCTGTTGCTGTCCTGGGACGTCCAGGCGACTTCTTTTTCAATGCTGAACTCGTCTGTCTAAAATTTGACACCCACACTTTAATCGTAGCGTGATGTGGAACAGGATCATGACGCCCGAGTCCGAAATGAATTCGAAAAGCACGTTGTGTAGCAATTATCGAACCGCCGCATTCGATAAACCGCTCAATAACAAAAGCACGATGTTCACCAGACCAAGGCATGTTGACTACTGACAAATGGCATAAAACCGGCTTTCTAACGGTTTTTACCCCACTACTCTACCTGCTCCCTCTTCTGGGAAAAAGGGATTTGAAATCGGATAGGTTTTTCTGCCCCACCCTGTATATATATATATATATATATATATATATATATATCGGATTTGAAAGACTTCATGGCAATAGATCAGGAAAGTGGCATCGTGGTGGGAAATAAAAAGATCTGGTCATTAGCGTACGCGGATGATATTGCTGTACTAGCCAAAGACGCAAGAGGAATGAAATCGGCAATAAAAAGGATGGAGAAATATTTGACAGGAAAGAAATTAATATTGAATGTGGGTAAATCCAAGATATTAAGGTTTAAAACGGGAGGCGGTAGGGAGGTAAAGGAAGGCTGGTTGTGGCATAACCAGGAAATAGAAGAAGTAAAAGAATTTACTTATTTAGGTTACACATTTCAGCAGAACAATTACCCCACAGCGCATATAAGAAGAATGAAGAAGAAAAGTATGGTGGCAATGAGACAAATATGGGGAATAGGAGACCGAAAATTTAAATACGATGTGAAAGTAAGATGGATGATGTTCCAAACAATAATTAAAAGTATTATGATGTATGCAGCTGAGATATACGGATGGGAAGAGATAAAAGACCTGGAAGACCTGCAAATCAAGTACATTAAATGGATATTAGGCCTCGATACTACAACACCTTCATTCATAGTATTAGAAGAAATGAAAGCACATAAAATAAGAATAGAAACCGGAAAAAGAGCAATGAAATATGAAATGAAACAAAGAAATACTGGAAATTCAACAATACAAGAAAGTATAAAAGAAGTAAAATGGAAACGATTACGAGTACAAACAAACACGATGGGGACGGAAAAGGCAAGCGTACTGTGAAAGAAATGGATATTCAGTAATGGAGACTGAGAACAAGATAAGAGAGGGAGTGAATATGGCAGATGTCTTAAGCACAAGAGACATAGAGACCCAAAGGCAAATACAACAAAATAAAATAAAAACATCGAGGTACAACCAGAGGTATGAAAAAGTAATTACACTAACGATGCCCCGATATCTGACAGAAAGAAAAAGGAGACACAGAGTTAAAATGATAGCCCGTTTCAGGTGTGGGAATGATGAAAATGGAAACAAGTTTTAGCTAGCAGAAGAAACCAGATCTGCAGACTATGCGGAAGAAAGAAGAAAACCATCCACACCTAAAGAATAACTGCAGAGAGATGGAAAAAGATAGAAGAAAATACACAGAAATACTGGATGATACAGGTTCAGGAGAAGAATGGATGAAAAATGTGATACAAAAAAGAAGAATCTAAAGTAGTAATATTAAATAAACATAAACCTGACTTATTTATTAGCACACTAATGTCAATAATTTGTTATAGAAAAATACTTTGTAAGATTCAAAGCCAGTTAGGCAAGAATAAATAAATAAATACATACATACATACATACATACATACATACATACATACATACATACATACATACATACATACATACATACATACAAGTAAAACTGCTAGATCTCAGCTTGTGTTATATATAACTTTGTGTTGGAACTTGAGAACCACTAGTTTAGAAAAATTTATTTTATAGTTTTTGTATCTATCCGTCTATCTATCTATCTATTTAGCTATCTATCTATGTATATATATATATATATATATATATATATATATATATATATATATATATATATATATATATATATATATAAACGAAATTAGGAAACGCGATTTTTCCCGGAAGTTATTAAATATACAAAAAAAGTACTGTAGAACAAAGAGAACATCCCATAACAGAATAAATATTTTTTTAAAACCAGTGATTCTCAAGTTACGACATAGTTATATTTTCTGGGATGGCATATATTTTTTAGGCCCATTCGAACAATTAAAAAAGTAAAAGTGTTAGATCTCCGCTTCTGTTAATAATTAAGAATTTAAATTTGGCATGTTGATTCAAAATGTAGTTTTAATACAAAATATTAATTATTTTTATTTGAAATTGATTTGTTTGATTTTAATATTTTTTTTACTCTTTTCATGAGCGATCGCATGGTGCGCTTTTAATGTGCTTTAATCAAATTAGAAATAAATCGAAAAAAATTAAAGTTAAAACTATTCACAAAGCCTATGGTTAAAACATATGAAAATTTTCCCATTCATGCATATTGACAATAGACATCAATGAAGTTGAGCATTACTTCAAACGCGCTAAAAATGGGTATCACTTTTAATTTTTGTCATTATTTTTATATTAGTTAATTTAAAAATATGAAATATGGTTGTTATACATGCATTTCGGCGATTGGTTTGAATTCAATTCTAATTATTTTCGAATATTTTAGAAAGAAGATTATTAAAATCAGATTTGTGTAGATTGACTTTAAAGTAGGTATACCAATGTTAATTGCATCTTGCATCTTTAACAAACTTGTCTACATATTCGTTATTATGAATATTAGCATGCGCTTTAACCCAGATTGTATTTACTTCCATGACCTGACTAGTAAGAAAGTAGTTTAATTATTTTGTATATAAATTTGAAACCTATATTCTCAGTTGTCCAAACGTTGCCTTCTACAGTGTGCTCTGTGCTCGTACTTTGAGTTTACGTATGCGTGGCAACTGTCAATTCAAAATTGATTCTTTAGGTAATAATTTTTGTATTTTTAAGCTTTATTTGTGTGATTAATTTAAATAAAATACTTTAGTTCACAGAAAATTCAATTTTGTGTCAATTTATTAAAAATACTAAAACTAGAATTACATGTATATAAAGGTGGATTATTTTTACAAAATTTTGGGTATAAGAGACTTTTACTGTCCGTAGTTGATTATTATTTTAAATATGGTAACTATAATTATTGTTTATAAAAATAGTAAAGTACATATTATTAGTAATTAGTTAACGTCTCTCAGTTGCTATTTTGTCAGCTTTATTCGTGAATTGTGCGGCAACTAACAAAATTGCATATAATAGACCGTATTACGAACTCGCTTTTAAAGAGCAATTTTGTGTCGCGATTTTCAATTTCATAGCGTTATTATTAGTAGGTATAGTGAAATGAAAATATATCATTAGGTAAAAAACTAACGTTTAAAGACGTTCATAACTTGTCCTTATGAGACGCCTTTGATTGAGATACATTAACAAAAGGAAGTATAAATATGCATCTAAATAAGTAGTACCCTCATACAAAGTTTTTTTTAAAAAAATTAACTAGTACCAAAGTAATTAATAAAAATGTGACTGATGAGATAAACTTTCAAAGGACTGTAATTCTGTAACGAAAAGTTTCCGGACTTACCTTCATAAAAACTTTTTTACTCAGAATAACTCCCCCAATAATGGTTTTATTTAGACAGATTCTTCATGAATCACCCTGTATTTAAATTTGTATATCGCCAATAATAAAAGCAATACATTAAATCTAAGGTATTCATGTGTCATGAATTTTTATGAAATATGAGACTGTAATTATAGCCAAGATTTACCTTTTTTTTTTATAAAAGTCATACGAAGTAAAGTTCGTAACCTTCAAAAAATAAATAAGCTTACGTTACATTGTAATCATTTTAAACATTTTCAAAGGCCAATTTGTTTCGTATCGCGCTGAAATTTTCTGTAAGTTCTTATATTAGATGAAGGTTTAACGATCCATTAAACATATAAAATTTCCTTTATAACCGGGTAAAAGCCTTTGTAGCACATTTCGATGCGATGCCACTGAAGTATTGTTGTTTCTGTTTGAGAAAATATAAAAAGAAAATATTGCCTTCATTATTAACAACTTTTTCAATTTTAATAAATTTTTGTATGAATAAAGAGTACAATTTGAAAACAGTTTTTATGCCATTATAGATTGCGTTATTAAGTATGCTTAAATATCAATAATGGCACTATAATGCATACTAAATGACCAAAACCGCGATTAAACTTTTATGTGATTGCCATATTTATTTATGTTTAATTACTTCAGAATTAAATTTACCGATATCTCATCGCATATTATGTTTACGATTTGGTTGTAGGTAGTAGGTACAGTAAGGCTCAGGCTTGTTTCTTTCAAATGTTTCAAATTCAGTTTCGAAGTAAGTATATGTATCCATACTCTTGTAACTAAACCACATAGCTATGTGGATTACCAAGTAGAGTGTTTTATATATATTATATACATTTAGGAATTGTATTTTCGGCGTTCGAAACAAATGAACATATACAAATTACATATGGTTGGAAAGCTTAAATATTCACTTTTCAATGGTGAAACTTTCCAATATGGCGTCCATATAAAAATTAAAACTTTGACATCGTAACTCGAAAACTATTAGTACTAAAAATATTTGAGCATCTTTATTAGAAAGAATATAAAAAAGTGCCTTAATGTGAAAATTAAAATCCAATATTATTTCACATTTAGAAAATATTTGCTAAAATAAAAAATCTGATGTGGCCAGCACATAACCTCTCGCCAGATATTTTACCTGGTTGTACGCATAAAACGAAAAATATTTTTAAATACAAAAACTTATATTCATGTCTCACTACAAAATAATTCTCATATATATTTGCAACATCTATGGAATATTTTAATATAAATTATGTACAATACTTACATTTTCTTTATATTCAATATCCTGAATTTTTTTTACTTTTCTTTTTTTTATATTCGTCATTTTTTCGCAAATTCCTTTTATATTCTTTTTTACGTATATTCTTTTGCGTTGTTAAATTTTATTTATGTTCATAATCTTCATAATGATGTATAAATATTTTTGACAGTGGCATACAAATATTTTTGACAGTGAAATTTATGTGTCAGTTACAAACATTTGAATTTCTTGCCTTGAAGTAATTTGAGCTGAGAATTTTTACATAAAATTATTTTATATGTATTTCTTTATCTCTAAATCTATAGATGATATAATAATGAATTTATATTTACCGAATAAAGAATTTAACGTTCTTTAATATAAGTATTTACATAAATTTTCGATAAATAATATTTAGATGATTTTTTTCTTGTAACTGCTACTTCCGGTTGTCCAATTGTTATTAAAACTTAATCAACTCTTTCCATTATTGTTAGATTGAGGAATCCGTAGTTGAAAATATCCTAAGTCTTATAGTATTTGAGAAATCGTGGATCCAACATTCACACAAACATACACACACATACGGACATCATCCTAAAAATGTTATAATCGGTTTCTAGATCCCTTAAAACGTGCGTATTCACTAAAATCTGGATATGCGACTTTTAGCATGAATTCAATACCTCTCATAGCGAGAGGTAAAAACTGAAAAATGTACATTTTCGCCTATATCTAGTGACCTTTGTATTTTATCTCAAATAATAAAACACAAATAATGGGGCAACTATTGTCTGATTAACCGACTTCGTATGTTATAGTTCTCAAGATCCCATGTTGGAAAAGTTATCCTGGACACGCTGTATATTGTTAGCTATCTTTTTATTTTTCCAGGCCACAGCACAGATCTAAATAAACTGCGCTTTATTTGATATTCACCTATTTGATTCGACTATTTTTTTTCGATGCCAAGTAGGTATCGAGATTTGAGGTATCGATACTAAATGTACTTTTATCGAAACAAAAGTATCGAGTATTTACTTGTATCGATTTATCTCTTATTAAATTATTACCACATGAAGCATGTTCTGTCAGCATCACCAAGTGACACTCATATCAAATCTGAAAACGCAGATATAACATTTCTTCCACTCTTATTTTATTAATTATTTATAATGCCTTTTAAAATTACTATAATATAAAATACCCATATTTTACAAAAAAAATAAATTACATATTTCAGATGCTTTTTTCCACTCATCACAGCTAATTTTGACATGAACGTCAACGTGACGTGTACGAGCTTAGATGTGAGTGACAGTTTTGTGAATATTTTAATTAAAAATGTGCCTATTCTTTAAAATATTTATTGTTGTTGTTTCCATTATATGTATTATTTTATTAATATTATGTTTGGTACATAAGTTTGGAGGCTCTAAAGAAGAGAATAAAAATTCAACGTTACTCCCTGATGACGAAATAAAATAGAACCGACAGATACAGGTGCGTCCCCGTAATTCGAAGGAACTACAGCCAGAACAGAACCAGATAATCAAAAAATGTAATTTTTACGTTATTATTTATCCTTATAAATCTGTAAACCTTAACTGCAGGTTGACTTTGTTGAAATATTCTTCACTGTCAGGGTGGTTGGAGTTGGAGATCGTGATTGGTCTTACCTTAACATAAATATTTGATATTAATCTAAGGAATAGTTGTATACTGCTTATAATATTATTTTCTTTGTACATACATATATAATATATTTTTTAAATGTGATAGTTGATTTCGAATATTCTCGTATTTAAAGGAAGCTCCTTGATTTGAACGAAAGAAGCAGAAGCAGACAATTCACACGGTGGGAAGACGACATGAAGAAGAATACGGACAAACTATGGCCGTGACTTGCCAAGGGTTGAAGGCTGGGAGTAAAATGAGAACTTTATTATCATTATAGCCGAGTCAATAAAGATTTTTACTTCTAAACCCACAAAAACAGTTCCAATTTTAATGATGTTTTTTTTAAATGTTTGTTATATTTAATTATTCAAAATCAGAAACATTTCAGCTGGGGCGCTCAATTATTTATACAGAATGGCCGGATTTTGAAAGCCACCAGTGGGGGTCTCGGGAACTATAAGAGATACGATTTCAGTTATATGGGCCATGTGGTACGCCTTTGGGAGGCCATCTTAGATGTGCTTTTGTTTTGCCAAAAATTCTCATAGGTTATTATATAATGGGGGAGTATGAAGTAGGTCGATTTTTTAAATGGAAGCCATATTTGATTATTACTTTATGAAAATACATATGTTTTATTTCTTTCGATTAGTATAAAGGTTATTATATTTTATATATGTTTCACGCTTCAAACCTTAGATTTTTCGCATTTTTTTTATAATTTTGTATTGCTAAGTAATATAAAATATAACGGAATAAAATGTTTTTTGTAGTATATACTTTATGTACAATTATAGGCTTACCGTTCCGATACCGGAAAACCCCAATACTCAGATCTGGGTAAAAAATAGCTATTTATGTATTAAGAGCGCAAAATGGGACATTGTCCATTTGCGCTCGAAACACACACAAGATTTTTTCTACAGTCCTCCACTATAACAAAATATAATAAAATGAACACTTTGTACATTCAGTACTACTCAATAGTTTTGCAGTGAAGATAGCAACGTATTCGAATATGACTTCAAGATATTGTTTTGGCTTTCGTTTTTACAAAAAAATTAATGCCAATTTTGTAATGAATATTATAAGTTTTTGTATAATTTGTTTCATGTACATTCAACTAGTTTAGTGGAAAAGTAGATATCCATTGAGAGCGTTCACGCTAAACTTTTGCAGGTGGCAGCACTACTGTTCACACAATTTATTTTATATTTAATTTTAATTTATTGTTATTTTCCATTCTTCTTGAGCTATTGCTTCAATTTAATCTAATCATTTAATACTTTCGTTTTTGTAAATAAATGCCCTATTTTATTTTCCCAGCAGTGCGGCATTTTGTTTGGTTATGTAATATACCGACAGAGCAGTTCTGTCAGATTGACTTGTGAAGGTGGTAAATGTGTAACTACAGTGCCATTAGTTCCTGACTAAACGTTTCTATTAACAATGTAGACAAGTGACATTTCTCAACATTGTATAGTTAGAAATATGGACAGCGAGCGTTTTTTCTACTTTGTCACGCATAAGCGGCAAAATGACATTTTGCGTTTACAAAAGAGAGCGGAAATGGCTACTTTGTATATAGACTATAGAAAATGTTTGTTATATTCATTTATTTAAATTCAGGAACATTCAAGCTGGGGCGCTCAATTATTTATATAGGATGTCCGGATCGAAGGGCACTATTGGGATCTCGGGAAATATAAGAGATACGACTTCAGTCATATGGGACATGTGCGACTTTAGGAGGCCATCTTATATGTGCTTTTGTTTTGCCAAAAATTCGCATATGTTACTAGATAATGGCGGAATACTGAATTTGATCGTTTTTTTTTCAATTTCAAATTATTTCTAAAATATCAGTAATCGAGAAAAATGTTTCAATTAGAAAAGTTAGATTATTTCACTGTCTATTCAGTTGTGTACGAAAATAATATTTCTATCGCAAATTTTCGAGATATAACACATTTTTTTTTAAATGTAAGTCATATTGGATTATTACTTTAGGAAAATATTTTTTTTCTTTCGGTTGTTATAAAGGTTATAGTTAGTGTTCTAATAATAGCGTTATGCCGATGATATTATCATAATGGGCAGAACAAAAACCAATATCGAAGATTCCTCTGCTAGGATAGTGGTCTCCTAAAAAATGAAACTAACCGTATAATATATGCTTCTCCATAGAAGTGAAGCATACCGAAACCAACGAAATATTCACCTTATTAGCAAAACTTTTGAAGTGGATAATTTTAAGTATTTGGATTCCACAGTCACAAACAAAAATGAAATGGATATTGAGATTAATAACAGCATAATAAGAGTTAATAAATGCCTATAGTCTGAACAATGTATTAACTTCCAAATTGTTATCTAAAATATGCAAAATCTGTTTATACAAATCAATCATTAGAACAAGATAGCTAGAATATGTGTGGAGTATGTCCAATGATAGGAACACCAAAAAGTGTTTCACACAAAATCCGTATGGAACTTGCCAAGAGGAAGACCATGACTTAGATTTAATTTTTTATTTGTAATGTTTTTACATATTTAGATTTATCTTTACAGCATAAAATTACCTAACTTTTCTATTAAGATCATTTTTCTCTATTAGTAATACTTTAGAAATAATTTCAAAATGAAAAATCGACCAAATTCACTATTTCGCCATTATTTAGTAACCTATGAGAATTTTTGACAAAACAAAAACACGTCTAAGATGCCCCCCCTCCCCAAAGGCGCAACACATGTCCCATATAACTGAAGTCGTATCTCTTATAGTTCCCGAAACCCGGACACCTGTATAAATAATTGAGCGCCCCAGCTTGAATGTTTCTGATTTTGAATAAATGAATATAACAAACATTTAAAAATAAATTCAATAAAATCGGATCTCTTTTTGAGGGACTAGAAAATTTAATGTTTTTTGTTGCTTCATTGACTCGACTATATTAGACAAATCTTAAGCATATTATGAAAGAAAAATTATTTTTTTGTACCCAGATCTGAGTATTGCGGTTTTCCGGTATCGGAACGGTAAGCCTAAAGTTGTACATAAAGATAGAAAGTACATACTACAAAAAACATTTTATTCCATTATATTTTATATTACGTGAAACATATTTAAAATACAATAACCTTTATAATAATCGAAACAAATAAAAAATATGTATTTTCTTAAAGTAATAATCAAATATGGCTTCCACTTAAAAAAAAGTAATTTTGTGTTATATCTCGAAAATTTGCCGATAGGAAAATTATTTTCGTACAGCACTGGATAGACAATAAAATTATCTAACTTTTTTATTTGAAACATTTTTCTCGATTACTGATTGTGTAGGCATAATTTTAAAATGAATAAAATCGAACTACCCCCATTATCCAGTAACCTATGAGAATTTTTGGCAAAACAAAAGCACATCTAAGATGGCTTCCCAAACGCGCATCTCAAGTCCCATCTAACTGAAATCTTATCTCTTATAGTTCCCGAGACCCCAATTGTGGCTTTCAAAATCCGGACATCTTGTATAATTAATTGAGTGCCCCAGCTGAAATGTTTATGATTTTGAATAATTGAATATAACAAACATTTATTCAAAAAAATCGTCAAGATCGGATCCGTTTTAGTGGGTTTAGAAGTTTTTACAATTTTCCGCTTCATTGACTCGACTATTATTATTAACTACTATATAATAATTATTGATAGTCAAAAATGCTGAACAAAAATAATATTAAGGTTAATAAAATTCTGAAATAAATTTAAACATTTTGTGTCAGTTTCATAAACGTCCAGTTAAATTTGCTTTCAATATAAATTTAATTATCTACGTAGGTATATGACCAAATTCGAATCAATTTCTATGTTCTTATGACATTAAATTCATTGCTGTCAAAGAATTAAGTTACAATTGTTCAGTTTTTTAAGTTAGGGTGGAATTCATAGTAATTCCTCCATGTATCCTCGAAAACGTGATTAGTGTTTCGAAGATAACGTTGACTTGTAATTTTTATATTTATGTTTGTCACACGTAATCGTTTTATAGTATATTATTAACCAAGGTAGGGCAGACTATCATTATTGACCTAGCTTCAAGATTGTCAACAATGGTCTTCCTTACCAAGGTAAATATATTATTTTATTCACTACTAGCACTTAATATTTTCTAGTTAATGATTTTTAAATTGACTATTTCACTCATAAATATATAAACCAATCCACATTCAGGATTCTACCTAGTCACCAAGTTTCATTTCGACAAAACACAGCCACAAAAATTTTATCGCACCTTTTAAGCCAATAAGATGTCGTATTATATATATTACAAGTAAGTGAGTTTTGATAAGCGAAAATTTTTTGACGTTTTAGAAACATATTGTTTACATACCTGTCAAAGTCTATATATTTTCAGTGTTATCAGTTTTTATTAAAAACGAGTCGATTCGGACAGGAATCTATTTAAACCGTTGAAAAAGCAAACTGAAACATAATACCTCTAAACACAATAAAAATTATGATTTGTGTCAAGAAAAAAATTATATAAATGATTACCTGATTTTTATTTTGGAAATAGTCATCCGAATACCATTCGTGGTTAAATTTTATCCTGGAAAAATTTTCCGATTGCTTACCCGTTTGACAACTCGTAATTTTTTTTGTCAATGCCACTCAATAAATTGCTAGGCAACCGGCTCTCGTAACAATCTGAAAAAATTTCCGGCAAAAATTTACCACTTATGATATTATATATGATAATAACGAAGCGTATTGAAATGAACATTTGTTTTGTAATATTTCAAAATCAAAGTAGGTCTCAACTGTTTTTTTAACGTTTGACGTTTCTTCAGTTTGAATAATTTGAATCTTGTGTGAATCAAATTTTACCATTAATTATGAGTAGTGAAAGTGACATTATCTGCAATCCTCCAGAATTAAGGCAGCAGGCTGAAAATGTATATAATTTATTACTGCCAGAAAAATCAAAAAGTAAATATATGAAAGTGTATACCATATTTAAAGATTGGTGTCTGAAAAAAAAGGTAACTAAAATCTCTGAAAATGTGTTGCTGGCATATTTTCAAGAACAGTCATATACTAAGAAGGTTTCGAGATTATGGGCTATATTTTCTATGTTAAAATCAACTATTTTACTTAAAGATGATACAGACATATCAAAATATTTTAAATTAATTTCAAAAAATCAAGTGTATTTTCAAAAGATGAAATCAACAAATTTTTGACAGAAACGCCAGATGAAGCATTCCTCTCAACGAAGGCATTTTTCATGTTGTGGTAGTAGGTAAACAATGTGGTTTCTGGACCACTGGATGGCATGTGTCCATCGACATCTACCATGGGGGTTAATTTAGTAGCTATGTGGTAGTTCTTCAGCAACTTTTTGTGTGTTGCGGGGTAGTTTTTTGGCAACCCTTATGTGTTTTGAAGGCTGAGGGGGTGTGTGGCTTTGTAATTATTATTAACAGAGAGATACAAGAACAACACCCCCCACTGTGTGTGCTGGTGATAGTGTTTTATTAGCAAGGACAGGATGTTTGTTTTACTGCAGTACGTGTATCCGGTGATAGTGTTTTTTTTTATCAGCAAGGACAGGATGTTTTGTTGCGTTTAATTGGCGTTACAGCGGATGTGGTGTGATATTGTTATCTGCACGTGTGTCCGGTGATAATATTTTTATCAAAAAATAACAGGATGTTTATTGCTGTAGCGTTGGTGATAATTTATTTCCAAGAATTGAAATAGGATGTGGTGTGATACTGTATCTGCACGTGTTTCCTGTGATAATGTTTTATCAACAAGGACAGGATGTTTGCTGATATGAATTGTTAGTGATAAATTTATTCCGAGAATTTTTACAGGATATGGTGTGATACTGTATCTGCACGTGTTTCCTGTGATAATGTTTTATCAACAAGGACAGGATGTTTGCTGATATGAATTGTTAGTGATAAATTTATTCCGAGAATTTTTACAGGATATGGTGTGATACTGTATCTGCACGTGTTTCCTGTGATAATGTTTTGTCAACAAAAACAGGATGTTTGCTGATATGAATTGTCGGTGATAATTTTTTTCCAAGAATTTAAAAAGGATGTGGTGCGATACTGTAATTGCACGTGTTTACTGTGATAATGTTTTATCAACAAGGACAGGATGTTTGCTGATATGAATTGTCGGTGATAAATTTATTTCTATAATTTTTACAGGATATGGTGTGATACTGTATCTGCACGTGTTTCCTGTGATAATGTTTTATCAACAAGGACAGGATGTTTGCTGCTATGAATTGTCGATGATAAATTTATTTCTAGAATTTTTACAGGATATGGTGTGATACTGTATCTGCACGTGTTTCCTGTGATAATGTTTTATCAACAAGGACAGGATGTTCGCTGATATGAATTGTCGGTGATAAATTTATTTCTAGAATTTTTACAGGATATGGTGTGATACTGTATCTGCACGTGTTTCCTGTGATAATGTTTTATCAACAAGGACAGGATGTTTGCTGATATGAATTGTCGGTGATAAATTTATTTCTAGAATTTTTACAGGATATGGTGTGATACTGTATCTGCACGTGTTTCCTGTGATAATGTTTTATCAACAAGGACAGGATGTTTGCTGATATGAATTGTCGGTGATAAATTTATTTCTAGAATTTTTACAGGATATGGTGTGATACTGTCTCTGCACGTGTTTCCTGTGATAATGTTTTATCAACAAGGACAGGATGTTTGCTGATATGAATTGTTGGTGATAAGAGTCGGGGCTTGGACTGGGGTGTGGGGAACGAAGTTACCACCACCAACGTTATAATCGTATGGGGTATAAATATAAAAGAATATAATCTTTGTAAAATGTTACATTACAAGTATATTATAATTTATTAATTAAAACACAAGCAAGTTTTAAAAAAAATTAGAACGTAATGCCAAGTGTAATGAATAAAGTGGGTAGTTAATAAACTTCACAGTTTTGAAAAAAAAAAAAGTTTGGAATATAAAGCATTATTTCACTACTGTAACGTGCTAAACTGTTTAATACTATTAAGTGAATTAAGTGCAGAAGAAATAAATGTTCTTCCAGAAAAAAATACTTGATGAATAATCTTTGATTTTAAATCTTGGACTGGGTTGGGGAACGATAATAAATTAAAAATAATTAGAACAAAATGTTTTAGCTTGACGGATGCTTGATAACGTTTATAACCTTAATAAAATTATCATAACAGTTTATTATTTAAATAAATGTATTTTTACTAAAGTGTACACTTTACTTCAATATTGCATTATTTTACTTTTTACATGAATGTAGTACTAGTTGCACTTAATACTTTATTTTTTATTTATTTAATTATTTATTTATTTTGTTTATTTATAAGTTTTAAAGCAGTAATTTGGGGTTTTTTAAATGAGAAATGCTGAATTATTGTAAAACATTTATTGTATATTTAAAAAACAAAATACATTTACATATTACTAACAATATTTGTTAATGGAGTATAATGAATTATTTTATCGTGAATAATTAAACAGTATGCAGTTGTATTTTCAGATACATTTTCATTTGTCTCAAATTCCAATCTTATATCAACATTACTCGATTTCAATGTCTCATTTTGATGCGAACAATCTATGACTACCAGGGGTGCTGTATTAATAAATTCGTGAGGTGTTAATGAAGGCTCATATGGTTGTTCATAATAAGACAATTGAAATTGAGTGTACATTTCGTATAACATAGCCCAATGATTATTCTTAATATTTAAATTTAAATTATCATATGGTTACATATCAGAATTTAAATACAGCTTAATATTACTTAAATTACAGTGATCAAATTTACTCATATCCTTATTACTTTTATTCTTGCGATCTGTCTGAAATCCCACGATGACAAAACGCGATGTTTCCAACTGTGATGTAGTTTTGATAGCCCAGGAGTGACGTTGTGTTTTTTGCAGGAGCGGATATTCATGAAGTTCCCAGCTACGAAACGCTATCTCCAAATTAATGCTATTCTCTATATACTTCATAAGCATCAATCGCTCGGCATCGGCTACTGATATATGTGGAATCTTCCAGTGAACAGTACTTAATTCAATTTTTATATTTTCTTTGGCATCACTGCTTTCAATTGCATTCAAATCAGTGCTGCTTCGTATTAAAACTAATTCTTGTTGTACATTTAGAACAATTTTTTTAAAATTTTCACAAAATCCCAATAGCATATTGAGAGGGATGCATACATTGAAATTACCGTGATCATCAACTAGTTGTTTTGTTTCAGACACAGGCAACCAACCAGCATTTTGTAAACGTTTACTTGCATTTGTATTGTAAGAAACATAATTCTTTATAGTTGAAGTTATTCCAGGATTCCGAACTCTATCTATTACTATTCCTCCAAATTCATATCGAATTTCACTAAATAAGAATGCAAATGCATTGTTAACCAATTTAGCTGTGGTCGGCACTTTATTATCATGCGTGAGAAGCTTACCCTCAATATAAAGTAAACTATTCCATGGTAGAGTGTAGAAGTCTTGTTGTCGTATTGGAATGCGAATTTCATCATTATTGTCGAAAGTTGTGGAAGCATACGGTTTGTGTGTGTGTTTTTCCGCATGACTGATTGAATTATCAAATAATGCGTTTTCTGACATATTCAATATATTAGCATTCATTTTGGCGAATGCAAAGAATAAAATTTATTGATTTTTTAAACTGAACTTCAATTCAAATAACTATTAATTTTATTCGCTTTCTTTGTTTATCCAGATTGAACTTTAAACCCAAGTGATTTTAAAAACTGATAATTAATGGGTGTTAACCCTTGAACAGTCTTCTTGCTATTAATGCAATTACAGTTTCGAGCAGTATTTATATTCTTGCGAGCAGGAAAATTAAAGTTAATTCCCATTTTGTTTTTTAAGATGTAGTCTTACCGTGATGAGTTCCTCTCCAAAACTAAGCAATTTCCCCGTATGATTTGCTATTTTAAGGGTTAAGTTAGTTATTACTCGCGTGTTAACATATTGAATTTTCTTTAATTATAGAAACAGGATTATCTGTTTCATATAATTTATTAGCATCCAATCGACGAGGTTTAAACCCAAGAATATCACCAATTGAATCGTTTGGAGTAAAATTTATTTCCTTATTGCTTCTAACTTGACACTTAAGAGTTTTGTTATTTGCTACAATATTTAATGCAGTACCTGCTTCTAAGTTTTTTTTGTAAAAATTTATTTATATCATCTATTTCGTAAGAACCTTCTGGAATAGTAATTATATTATTTCCAATATAAAATTTATTATTTTCTTTATCAATATTCTGCTTTGAGTTATATACTACAAAATTTATTAACCCGAGAACATATTCCGAATCCTCATCGAGTATGATCGGCGGATGAAAATTTTCAGTTATAACTGAATTAGTACCGAAGAGCGTAAATGTGTATGACATAATGGTTCAACCAATACTAAGGAGTAATAATGCTTATTTATATAAAAATGCTAAGCATCAGTGGCCACATTTTACACTATTATTAGGCTGGTATTTATTGTAATTGTAGTTTATTGAACACCTGCTTCCAAAATAATCAACTAATTCTTCTGGTGGTGCTAGGTTTCCATAACTATCAAAATATATAACTAAATTATTACGTTTTTTATAAGCAACCCAATGCGACACAGGCCCATCATTATTATCCAAATTAACAATGGCGCATTCGTTACGATTTACTTTTGCGGGTAAATTATTTCTCATGAATACCCCTCTAAAAAATGGAATTTTCTGTACTTTAGCGTATTTTCGAAGATCAATATTACTTATTGCCCTTGATGGCAATTCTATTGGCAGTTTTTTAAATGCAGTCCAAGTCCTTTTCGATATGGTTTTAAGTAGAGACCTTTACCCATTGCGATGGCCTCTATCATTTTATTATGACGTTTAGCTTCTTTTAATTGCTCGCTTGAACCTTTTTTGTCGTTAACAGCCTTGGCAATACCTGCAGCACCACCCCCAAGTGCGCCTAAAGCGCTCAAGCCAGCGAAAAATGGAATTAATGGAAGGAATCCTCCGGTTTTCGGTACAGGTATCACTCTTGGATGTTTAATTTTTCGTTTTACTTTTTTAACCGTTCGTAAAGCTATTTTTGCAGATTTATTTAAATCAGAACCAGTACTATTTGTTTTTATTGCTTGCTGTGCGCTGTTGACTACGTTGCGGAATGGTAAACTTCCGTCATATTTTTTCTTCTGCACTTTTAGCATGTTTATTTAAGGATCGCACGACTAACTTCTACTATAGTCATTGACGAACTGTGCTTGTGTAATGTTCGTGATTTAATTTATATCAAAATGCAAACTGTAAAGCAAATCCATGACTTAAAGATTAAAAATTATGATTTCGATAGTGCTAGTAGTCAACCGCGCCATAGTTCATTGTTACCGGATATAGTAAGATGTATTATAGCAGGTCCATCCGGATGCGGTAAAACAAATGTTATGATTGCACTTATAGAGCACGAAAATGGTCTATGTTTTTCGAATGTATACATATACTCAAAATCATTATTCCAACCTAAATATAAGTATTTAAACATGTTACTAGAACCAATTGAAGGAATAAGTAATTTTGCATATAATGAAAATGTAGATATTGAAAAGCTGTGCAATGCGCAATGCAATTCTGTGTTTATATTTGATGATGTAGCGCGCGATAAACAAGATGTAATTAGAGAATACTTTTGCATGGGTCGCCATAAGGATATAGATTGTTTTTATTTATGTCAGACTTATACCAGAATTCCCAAACATCTTATACGGGATAATGTTAATCTATTAATATTATTTAAACAAGATGATATTAATTTAAAACATGTATATGCTGATCACGTAAATACAGATATGTCATATGAAAAGTTTAAGGATCTTTGTTCTTTTTGCTGGTGTAATAAGTACAAATTTATGGTCATTGACAAAGAAAGTGACTTAAGTAATGGGCGTTATCGTAAAGGCTTTGATCAGTACATTATAATAAATAACAGTGCCATGAGCTAAAAGACTTCAGTTGCTGGTTATCTGTCGTACGGTAAACATTTGAAACAGGTTCAATATAACAGTAACTGATTAAATTTAATCATATCTGTTTTTGAGTTGTTTATCCAGCTATCAGATCTGTTTTTTATCTGGTTATCAGCTAGTTGTTTGCTACTGGATCTGTTTTTTCTTGTTTCAACAACTAACAGCCCTGTTAATTTAAACCAATGTGTGTGACCTTAAACCTGTTCCACCAATTGTTTTCCCTGTTTCAACAAGTTAACTTAAACATTTATTCTGAACCTTGTGTTTGATCTTGATTTTGTTTCACCACTTGTTTCAAATATTATCCCAAATAGCTTGGAACAGGTTCAATAAAATAGCAACAGATTAAATTTAATCATATCTGTTTTTGAGTTGTTTATCTAGCTATCAGATCTGTATTTTATCTGGTTATCAGCTAGTTATTTGCTACTGGGTCAGTTTTTTCCTTAACAAGTAACAGCCCTGTTAATTTAAACCTATTTTGGACCTGGTGTGTGACCTTAAACCTGTACCACCAATTGTTTTACCTGTTTCAACAAGTTAACTTAAACATTTATTCTGGACCTGGTGTTTGATCTTGATTTTGTTTCATCACTTGTTTTAAATATTATCCCAAATAGCGGTTTAAAGCTAGATTATTAATTTTGGTAAACAAAACTAAAAAATGAATGAAGAATTAACAAAAGATATAATTAGTACTCGGAATATTATTAAGCAAAAGCTTAAAAACCTTAGGCTTGGTGCATTACATAAAAAAATTGAATTAGAATCACAATATAAACCAATAATTAAATCTTTAAAAGATATTGCAGTTAATTTACCAATGACAAATGTAAAAGAGGAACTTAAGAGTGAACCGAAAGAAGAAGTAAAAGACGAGGAAATATCTGAAAAATATGAAACTTTATTAGGCCCCAAATTTTTAAAAACAAATGTAGTTGCACAATCAATGGACAAGGATGGGGGTGATAATGATGTATTTATTGAAAATCAATCACCCATAATTGAAGATCATCCATCAATAACTAGAGAGGATATTTTTAATTTAACTCAGGAACACTCATTCAGGGAATATTTAGACCAGTATGATCCATTACCACGACAATATGTTGAAGAGATGGTAACAGATGACAAAAATTCATTTGATTTCAAATATGGCGTGCGTCATGATGTGGATACTGATAAATATTTTATAGGTGATTCTGAGTTAAAAATTGTGGGTAAGGATTTAGTTTTACAAAATATAAAATATATCGGAACACCTGGTTTATATGAGCTCTTATTTAAAAAAACACCATTGGGGTATACTGAAACCGATAGTAATAATTATGTTGATATTGTGAAAAGAACGAATGCTGCCCGTCGACATTATAGTGACAGCGAGCAACTTTCAGGGACCAGATCTCAGAAGTATACTTCCATTATTGCTCCAAACTTAGAGAGTCAGAGGAAAGTTGCTCCAGCTTCTAGAAAAATAATTTCAATTCCTAAAAGACCAATTTCATTCTCAGGCGCAAGTTTGGCCTTAAAAAATGTAACTTCAATATCTAAAAACCCAAGTTCAACGTCAGGTGAAACTTATTTTAAAAAAATAACTAAAAAACGAGTGGAGTATGTATACTGGGATAATGTAAATGAATTGGTTGATCGATTGCGGCTTTTAATTGCATCACGTGATGCCGGTCATAAAGGACACAATAATGAAATTACATCCATAATTGAGGAGTTAAAAGAAGCTGGAGTTATAAAATAGCGACAGTTCAATAATGACTCTTGATAAGTTTTGGACGTCATATCGAGCATCATAAAACTAAAATATATACTAATAAAATAATACCTCTTATTTCAAGAGAAATTAAAAATTTTGAATTATATTATATAAACAAAATAAATATACTAAAAAATAATTTCCAAATAGAATTGTCTAAAGTGAAAAATAATTTAAAATCCACCATTGTTATAAATTTAAAATTAAAACTAGAAGGTGATACTTATAATATAATAAACAGTTCTAATTTAACTTTTTACACTTTACCTTGTACAGGTAAAATTATTCAAATTAATATAAATAATCCAAAAGAGCGCCTAAACTGCCGAATTAATAACGAACCCCGTAGCTCAATAATAGTTGGTAAACATGTTGTAAAGGGGAATAAATTCATAATATATCCCAGTCCTATGAGCTTAAAAACTAGTGAATTATATACTGAAATTGTACTGGAAACACCTATTAACTATGTCGAAAATTAAACGTGACATTGTTGAAGAAATACATAAACCAGCACGAGTGCACTTTCACAGAAGGCGTGTAATTACAAAAGCAATAGATGACTTATTCCAGGCTGATTTGGTTGAAATGATTCCTTATGCTAGAATAAATAAAGGCTATCGTTACATTTTAGTTGTAATTGATGTATTTTCCAAATTTTTGTGGACTAAGCCCGTAAAAAACAAAAAAGGTACTGAAATTTCAGCAGCTATGAAAAGTATTTTGCTTAGTAATAATCGAATTCCTCAAAATTTACAAACTGACCTAGAAAAGAATTTTATAATAAAAAATTTCAAAATTTAATGAATAAATATAATATTAATCATTATTCAAGCTATAGTACTAAAAAAGCATCTATTGTTAAGCGCGTTAATCGTACCTTAAAATCGATGATGTGGAAAGAGTTTAGTTTACAAGGAACATATAAGTGGTTAAGTTTATTACCTAAACTTACGGAAAAGTATAACAATACAAAACACAGAACTATTAAAATGAAACCTATTAATGTCAGTAAAAAGAATGAAAAATTACTTCTCGATAGTGTTTACAGTAATATTAAAATTGTTGGGAAAGCAAAACTAAAAGTGGGTAATTTTGTGCGTGTAAGCAAGTATAGAGGTGCTTTTGTAAAAGGTTATACTCCTAATTGGTCTAACGAAATTTTTACTATACATTCGCTTCAATTAACAAATCTCATTACTTATATTCTTAAAGATCAGTCAGGGCAAATTATAAAAGGAGGATTTTATGATTATGAAGTACAGAAAGTAAAGTATCCCGATATATATCTTGTTGAAAAAATTTTAAAAAGGAAGGGCGATTTGGTATTTGTTAAATGGCTTGGGTTTGATAATAAACATAATAGCTGGATAAGTAAAACTAATGTTGAATGAGAATTAAAAAGGGGAGTGACTTACTTTTGCACCAATTAAGCAAAAGGGCACTAATTAATATCTCTTGTATAAGATTGTACAGAGGTATTTAATTTCTAAACAGTATGAATCACCCTAATTGCAACTTAGTATTTACATTTTAATATAATAAATAACATTAAAAAATATAAGTAGTTAAAAAAATCTTTATCTATATTCATTATTTCAAAATAAATATAATAATTATAAAAGAAATATATAAAATAGTTCTGACATTAATATTCCTTCTCTAAACTACCTCTAAAATGTAAAAATAATTTTAATATTATAAAAATTATCATGTGTGGAACATTGAAATTTACCAACTGATAAAACTCATATTGATGATTATCTCCAAATATTGAACAATGTCAGTTATGCAATAAAAAGAAAATAAATTGTATAAACAGGTGAAAATTTATATATAATTTTTTTTTCAGCATTTTAAATTGTAAGTACATATTTTTCAGATCTAATATACATGAAAATGAGTGCAACCGACTATCCACTAAAAAAAATATGTAGCCAAAAAGCTTAGTAATATGTCCATTTTGTGATGTAATACATAATTTTGAAGAAGGGGATATTCCAGTTTTTGAACATTTTCGTTGGTCTCCGCTATGTCCATTTATTATTGGAAAAACAACTAATAATATCCCAATTAAGGAAACAAATAAAAATATTATAATTAATGTTATTAAACTTTTAAATATTATTGAAAATAGTAAAATGTGTAGTTATTATAAACAAAATAATGTAAATATTTTAAAATATATATATATGGAATTAATAAGAATTTTTTAATAAATAATTGTTTAAAATATACATATTTTTTCTTTAAAAACCCAATATGCATCAAAATATTTAGGGCTAAAATGAAAACATAGTTACTTTTTTATATTATTTTATTGCAAATATTTTACATGTGCAAGCATTAAAATAATGCAATAACTATGTTTACAGTATTTTATTATAAATATTTTACATTAACAATATTTTCCATTAATACATCGGAATGAAACATAATTATTTCTCTTATTGCTAAATTATATACATTATTATTATCACATAAACTATAAACATTATCAATAATTTCTCCTTCACATTTAGTAGATTCTTTTATAATACTGTAATAATATTTAGAAAAATTTAAAGATTCAAGATAATTTATTGTACGATTTATTAAATCAGATAATTAGAACAAATAATTAATAGATAAGCTTCCTAAATTTAAAGCACCATATTTTGATTTTAATTGTATTACTTTAAAAGAATCTGCTGTATCAAATATTATTTCAATATCATGAAATTTGTATGATTGAATATTAGTATCGAAATTAAAATGTGAAAGTATTGCATTTTGACATAAAAGATATTCAAACCATTCTTTGGGTTCAAAAGCAACACACTTTCCCAATTGATTACTATATAAATTAATAAAAATTTTATAGTTATTCAACGGGTCTATAACAACAGATACCCATTTAAAATTATCCAAAAAAAATTATGTTCCATAACCAGTTTTCTATCATTTTGTATTTCATCACTTTTAATTGATATTACTTCCTCTTCTAAATTAGTATTTTGTATTTGTGGACTATTTTCCTTATTTTCCTTGTTTAAAATACCATCTATGGACTGTTCAGCAATTTTTTTCCTTGAGCGAGTTGTATTTGTTGGATATGGTTTTCGATTACCCTTTTTGGTTGGCAAATTTTTTTTATAAATATATATAAACAATAACATATAAAAAGTTAAATTTTAATGTCTTACCTTCATAATTGATGTTTATGGCTTCACGAATAAAATAAATATAGTAAAAATTAATAACAAACTCGACAATTTATAGCTACAAAATGCTTAAATACTATTGTCTGTAATAATAATTAAATTCAATTTCTATTGGTTAAAATAAAACGTTTTTTCATTGACTCCGATAATTTGTCCCGTACAAGAGTTAAAGTCAAAGATTATTCATCAAGTATTTTTTTCTGGAAGAACATTTATTTCTTCTGCACTTAATTCACTTAATGGTATTAATCAGTTTAGCACGTTACAGTAGTGAAATAATGCTTTATATTCCAAACTATTTTTTTTTCAAAACTATGAAGTTTATTAACTACCCACTTTATTCATTACACTTCGCATTATGTTCTAATTTTTTTTAAAACTTGCTTATGTTTTAATTAATAAATTATAATATACTTGTAATGTAACATTTTACAAAGATTATATTCTTTTATATTTATACCCCATACGATTATAACGTTGGTGGTGGTAACTTCGTTCCCCACACCCCAGTCCAAGCCCCGACTCTTATCACCAACAATTCATATCAGCAAACATCCTGTCCTTGTTGATAAAACATTATCACAGTAAACACGTGCAAATACAGTATCACACCATATCCTGTAAAAATTCTAGAAATAAATTTATCACCGACAATTCATATCAGCAAACATCCTGTCCTTGTTGATAAAACATTATCACAGTAAACACGTGCAAATACAGTATCACACCACATCCTTTTTAAATTCTTGGAAAAAAATTATCACCAACAATTCATATCAGCAAACATCCTGTTTTTGTTGACAAAACATTATCACAGGAAACACGTGCACATACATTATCACACCATATCCTGTAAAAATTCTCGGAATAAATTTATCACCAACAATTCATATCAGCAAACATCCTGTCCTTGTTGATAAAACATTATCGCAGGAAACACGTGCAGATACAGTATCACACCATATCCTGTAAAAATTCTAGAAATAAATTTATCATCGACAATTCATATCAGCAAACATCCTGTCCTTGTTGATAAAACATTATCACAGGAAACACGTGCAAATACAGTATCACACCACATCCTTTTTAAATTCTTGGAAAAAATTATCAGCGACAATTCATATCAGCAAACATCCTGTTTTTGTTGACAAAACATTATCACAGGAAACACGTGCAGATACAGTATCACACCATATCCCGTAAAAATTCTCGGAATAAATTTATCACCAACAATTCATATCAGCAAACATCCTATCCTTGTTGATAAAACATTATCACAGGAAACACGTGCAGATACAGTATCACACCACATCCTATTTGAATTCTTGGAAATAAATTATCACCAACGCTACAGCAATAAACATCCTGTTATTTTTTGATAAAAATATTATCACCGGACACACGTGCAGATAACAATATCACACCACATCCGCTGCAACGCCAATTAAACGCAACAAAACATCCTGTCCTTGCTGATAAAAAAAACACTATCACCGGATACACGTACTGCAGTAAAACAAACATCCTGTCCTTGCTAATAAAACACTATCACCAGCACACACAGTGGGGGGTGTTGTTCTTGTATCTCTCTGTTAATAATAATTACAAAGCCACACACCCCCTCAGCCTTCAAAACACATAAGGGTTGCCAAAAAACTACCCCGCAACACACAAAAAGTTGCTGAAGAACTACCACATAGCTACTAAATTAACCCCCATGGTAGATGTCGATGGACACATGCCATCCAGTGGTCCAGAAACCACATTGTTTACCTACTTGTGGTAATAGATTCTAAAAAATTGCTATTAAATATATTGTATCGCAGGCCATTTTTGTGACTGGGTTAGCTGGAGCTTATCGCACTAATGAGCTTTGTAATTTGCTTATGAAGGATATGTATGTTCAAGATGTCATTATTATCGTAACCATCCAGAAAAGTAAAAATGGATTGTCTAGAAAATTTATTTTAGAACCGTTATGGGTAGATATAATGAAGAAGTACCATAGTATGAGGCCCACTCCAGTTATGTTAAAACTATTTTCTTATTAACAAAATAAAGCGTCTACAATTGTACATTTCATCAATATTTATTCGACTATTCAACATAACCCTATTATTTTACCTATGTCACCAACGTTACTTGATTCCAGTGTTGCCAACATGCATATATGTATTCCTATATCTCTATGTTTGACAATTTGATTTCTGAGAAATCCAGCCTTATTGTGAATTTATAGTATTATAGACCAAGTTTACTGTATAATAATATACACTTTTTTAAATTTATTATATGGTTTTGGAAGTATAAAAGTTACTGTCAATATTGACATTTAACATAAGCCGTAATTATCAGTAACCATGGTTACAATGTACAGGTAGGAAAAAATAATTTTGCTTGTCAAATAAAAGTAAATAATTGCGGTTGCTTAGGCTAGTAGTGAATAAAATTTATTAAAACCTACTAATTTTTGGTTAAACTCTGATATCAATTTAATAAACTTAAAATATAATGGAAAGATATTTTCCAGAACGATTTGATATTATTCCGACACCTTGTTCTGATCGTTCATCTCCTCAGTGAATATATTGGAAAAAAACGTTTGAAAATTTTGTAAAACAAATCGAAAGAACTAGAAACGCCGATCAACCTCCTCTTGATGAGTCCTTGAAATATAAGCTCCTTGTCAATTTTCTTTCACCTGATATATAACAGTCATATTGAATATTGTATAGAGATATTCCGGTCATTTCAAAATTGGATAAAATCTACATAAAACCAGGTAATGAAATATTCACAAGAAACACAGGCTTGCTAAAAGAACACAACAACCTGATGAAACTATTGACGCATATATTCAAACTCTAAAAATCTTATCCAATAACTGCCAGTTTAAATCTGTTACAGCTGAGGAATATAGTTATTATTTTATCAGAGACATCTTTATCACTGAAATAACTTCATCAGAAATTACTAAAATATGGTAATCTAAGTTCAACAGACGCTTATAACAAAGCACGTACCCAAGGAATGGCTCATATTCACAATGGGAACTGCAGAATTATTTCTAACAAAATAAACGTTGCATCTACATCCGCAACAAAAAAGATAAGTAATAAAGAATTATGTTATTTCTGTGGCAATAGCAGTCATCCTCGTAGTATCTGTCATGTGTGTCGGGCTACTTGTTTGAAATGTGACAAGAGAGGATATTTCGCTAGTGTGTAACAGCAGCAAACTTCACGACAATACAAGTGCAGCTACAAATACATACAAGGATGCTGATTCTGCGAAAAAACAAAATGCCGCTGATAAACCACACACACTTTCGACTAGGTAGCTTATGTACGTCAGGCCTTAAAAATACAATTTTACCTATAAGAGGTGGTGAAAAAATGTTACACGCATTGATTGATACAGAAAGTTCCTCGAGTTTTATTGACAGTCATGTAGTAAACAAACTAAAACTGAAGCAAAACCCTTATATACAAGCTGTGGCAATGGCTATTTTGTCATTATCTTACTCAAGTTAATAGCTACTGTTCCGCGATTATAGAAATACAGAGTCATAAATTTGAAGCAAAGCTAATGTTAAAAGACCTCTGCACAGATGTTTTAATATGGCATGACATTCTGGAAGAACATTCTTCATTAGATGCACGTTTCTGAGTATGTAGCGCCGAGTTGATTTGATTTGTTTGTTTCTGTAGCGCGGAGTTGATTTGATGTTTGTTTTGAGCTCTGTAGCGCCGAGTTGATTTGATTTGTTTGTTTTGAGCTCTGTAGCGCCGAATTGATTTGATATGTTTGTTTTGAGCTCTGTAGCGCCGAGTTGATTTGATTTGTTTGTTTTGAGCTTTGTAGCGCCGAGTTGACTTGATTTGTTTGTTTTGAGCTCTGTAGCGCCGAGTTTATTTGATTTGTTTCTTTCGAGCTCTGTAGCGCCGAGTTGAATTGTTTGTTTTGAGCTCTGTAGCGCCGAGTTGATTTGATTTGTTTTGAGTTATGTAACGCCGAGTTGATTTGATTTGTTTGTTTCTGTAGCGCCGAGTTGATTTGATGTTTGTTTTGAGCTCTGTAGCGCCGAGTTGATTTGATTTGTTTGTTTTGAGCTCTGTAGCGCCGAATTGATTTGATATGTTTGTTTTGAGCTCTGTAGCGCCGAGTTGATTTGATTTGTTTGTTTTGAGCTCTGTAGCGCCGAGTTGATTTGATTTGTTTGTTTTGAGCTATGTAGCGCCGAGTTGATTTGATTTGTTTGTTTCTGTAGCGCCGAGTTGATTTGATTTGTTTGATTTGAGTTCTGTAGCGCCGAGTTGATTTGATTTGTTTGTTTTGAGCTCTGTAGCGCCGATTTGATTTGATTTATTTGTTTTGAGCTCTGTAGCGCCGAATTGATTTGATTTCTTTTGAGCTCTGTAGCGCCGAGTTGATTTGATTTGTTTGTTTTGAGCTATGTAGCGCCGAGTTGATTTGATTTGTTTGTTTCTGTAGCGCCGAGTTGATTTGATTTGTTTGTTTTGAGCTCTGTAGCGCCGAATTGATTTGATATGTTTGTTTTGAGCTCTGTAGCGCCGAGTTGATTTGATTTGTTTGTTTTGAGCTCTGTAGCGCCGAGTTGACTTGATTTGTTTGTTTTGAGCTCTGTAGCGCCGAGTTGATTTGATTTGTTTCTTTTGAGCTCTGTAGCGCCGAGTTGATTTGATTTGTTTGTTTTGAGCTCTGTAGCGCCGAGTTGATTTGATTTGTTTGTTTTGAGCTATGTAGCGCCGAGTTGATTTGATGTTTGTTTTGAGCTCTGTAGCGTCGAGTTGATTTGATTTGTTTGTTTTGAGCTCTGTAGCGCCGAATTGATTTGATATGTTTGTTTTGAGCTCTGTAGCGCCGCGTTGATTTGATTTGTTTGTTTTGAGCTCTGTAGCGCCGAGTTGACTTGATTTGTTTGTTTTGAGCTCTGTAGCGCCGAGTTGATTTGATTTGTTTCTTTTGAGCTCTGTAGCGCCGAATTGATCTGATATGTTTGTTTTGGGCCTTGGTAGCGCCGAATTGATTTGATATGTTTGTTTTGAGCTCTGTAGCGCCGAGTTGATTTGATTTGTTTGTTTTGAGCTCTGTAGCGCCGAGTTGATTTGATGTTTGTATTGAGCTCTGTAGCGCCGAGTTGATTTGATTTGTTTGTTTTGAGCTATGTAGCGCCGAGTTGATTTGATTTGTTTGTTTTGAGCTCTGTAGCGCCGAGTTGAATTGATTTGTTTGTTTTGAGCTCTGTAGCGCCGAGTTGATTTGATTTGTTTCTTTTGAGCTCTGTAGCGCCGAATTGATTTGATATGTTTGTTTTGGGCCTTGGTAGCGCCGAATTGATTTGATATGTTTGTTTTGAGCTCTGTAGCGCCGAGTTGATTTGATTTGTTGGTTTTGAGCTCTGTAGCGCCGAGTTGATTTGATGTTTGTATTGAGCTCTGTAGCGCCGAATTGATTTGATTTGGTTGTTTTGAGCTATGTAGCGCCGAGTTGATTTGATTTGTTTGTTTCTGTAGCGCGGAGTTGATTTGATGTTTGTTTTGAGCTCTGTAGCGCCGAGTTGATTTGATTTGTTTGTTTTGAGCTCTGTAGCGCCGAATTGATTTGATATGTTTGTTTTGAGCTCTGTAGCGCCGAGTTGATTTGATTTGTTTGTTTTGAGCTCTGTAGCTCCGAGTTGATTTGATTTGTTTCTTTTGAGCTCTGTAGCGCCGAATTGATTTGATATGTTTGTTTTGGGCCTTGGTAGCGCCGAATTGATTTGATATGTTTGTTTTGAGCTCTGTAGCGCCGAGTTGATTTGATTTGTTTGTTTTGAGCTCTGTAGCGCCGAGTTGATTTGATGTTTGTATTGAGCTCTGTAGCGCCGAGTTGATTTGATTTGTTTGTTTTGAGCTATGTAGCGCCGAGTTGATTTGATTTGTTTGTTTCTGTAGCGCCGAGTTGATTTGATGTTTGTTTTGAGCTCTGTAGCGCCGAGTTGATTTGATTTGTTTGTTTTGAGCTCTGTAGCGCCGAATTGATTTGATATGTTTGTTTTGAGCTCTGTAGCGCCGAGTTGATTTGATTTGTTTGTTTTGAGCTCTGTAGCGCCGAGTTGATTTGATTTGTTTGTTTTGAGCTCTGTAGCGCCGAGTTGACTTGATTTGTTTGTTTTGAGCTCTGTAGCGCCAAGTTGATTTGATTTGTTTCTTTTGAGCTCTGTAGCGCCGAGTAGATTTGATTTGTTTGTTTTGAGCTCTGTAGCGCCGAGTTGATTTGATTTGTTTGTTTTGAGCTCTGTAGCGTCGAGTTGACTTGATTTGTTTGTTTTGAGCTCTGTGGCGCCGCGTTGATATGATTTGTTTCTTTTGAGCTCTGTAGCGCCGAATTGATTTGATGTTTGTTTTGGGCCTTGGTAGCGCCGAATTGATTTGATATGTTTGTTTTGAGCTCTGTAGCGCCGAGTTGATTTGATTTGTTTGTTTTGAGCTCTGTAGCGCCGAGTTGATTTGATTTGTTTGTTTTGAGCTCTGTAGCGCCGAGTTGATTTGATTTGTTTGTTTTGAGCTCTGTAGCGCCGAGTTGACTTGATTTGTTTGTTTTGAGCTCTGTAGCGCCGAGTTGATTTGATTTGTTTCTTTTGAGCTCTGTAGCGCCGAATTGATTTGATTTGTTTGTTTTGGGCCTTGGTAGCGCCGAATTGATTTGATATGTTTGTTTTGAGCCCTGTAGCGCCGAGTTGATTTGATTTGTTGGTTTTGAGCCCTGGCAGCGTCGGGTTGAATTGATTTATTTGTTTTGAGCCTTTCATGGCGAATGTATTGAACTTTAAAAAGCCATTGTTTGAACCTTAAATGGTCGTGGAAATTAAATAACCATTGTTTGGTTAAAGGATGGTTGAAGCATCATAGCGCTTCATTTCTGCAGAGGGTGTGGACAATTAGATGGATGTACTTTAAATATTTTTTTTGCAATTTTGTTAACGATAGCTGTGCGAGGGCGCACAGTTTGTAGGATGGCCGTGTTAGGATATGACTGTTATAATTGTTAATAACTGCACATTAATTACTGTAGCCCAGGCAAATGCCAACGTAACTACATCGTTACGTCATTGAACACGGCTGGTCAACAATAAAGGAAGAATTAGTAGTCAGTTGAGTTGTAAACGTTCAGAGAAATGGTTCAATATATTAATTTAAAAGGGAACATTTGTTTGATTTATTATAATCCTCTCCTTTACTAACATTATTCCTAACATATATATATATATATATATATATATATATATATATATATATATATATATATATATATATATATATATATATACATATATATATATATATATATATACCGATTTGGTGTACCACGTGAACTTCACTCCAACCGAGAAAGAAATTTTGAGTCTGCCGTTTTCCAAAATATCTTTAAGATATTAGGAGTCAAAAACACAAGAACAACTACATTACATCCGTAGTCTGATGGCATGGTTAGGTTATTGTTGAAGGTAATCTCCAACAACCAAAGATACTGGGACCGACATCTTCATCTGTTCTTGATGGATTGTCGTGCATGAAACAACAGGGCAAACTCTTGCGAACATCTTATTTGGAAAGGAATGAGTTGTGTTTACCTTGCGACTTGGTGTTCGGCAGTAAACCTGGGGAAGACCTGGCCGAGGAAGAATACGTTACGGACTTACGGAAAAGAATGAATGACATTCATGAACAATTCTGTACGAACATTCAATTAACTTAATGAAGGACGGGTATGACATCAAGGCCAAAAAAGGTATATATCAACCTGAGTATAGTGTGGCTTTACAACACACAAAGGCGTCGCGGTTTATCACCAAAGCTGCAAAAGAATTGGGAAAGTTTCTGTGAGGTAGTCAAAGGATAAACGACGTGGTATATAGGATTAAAAAACAACCTACCGGGAAGCCGAGAGTAGTACACTTTAGTCGGCCCCCTTCGCCGCGGACAACCGCGAAGCCCATTGAAGCAATGGTTCGTCGGATCGTAGCTCAGGAACCGACTTTTCAAGACTGTGTAGAACTATTCTTTTGGCCTCAAGGCACCATGTCTTCAGATTATGCTATCAGAAGATTTAAAGATGTCCAGCGTTATAGCTTCAGTCTTTAAGACGAAATTTTGACGACTACAAGAACTGGCCAACCAACGCCCATCTGCTGGGAAAATGCTACGACTAAGTGATAGCAATGCAGACCATCAGCGGTACATCTACTACCTAGTTAGCTAGAGAATGACAATTTGAAGCTAGCAGTACATAAGTTAGTTTGTGCTCTAGATGGTTTAGATTGGAGTATTCTATTTAAATGGCACAAAAGGCGTGATGATATATTTATTTATTTATTGTTAGGAATATGTTAGCGGCCCTCTTCCGCTCTACCAACGTTAAAATTCTCGTCTGCATCCCTAACGGACAGAAAGAAGAAGACGGGTGGACCATCGACTGTCACTTCTTTAAGTCTTCAAAATGCACCAAGGGTAATACGAGTACATGCAGATTTCTTCGTCACGAACTGTTCCGGGACGAAACAGTCTTAAGGAGGGAGCAGTGTTACGGACAACAGACGCCCCCGTGATATAAATAAATATTCGACGAATGGTGAACACATAGATAAATAAAGTTGTATAAATAAATAAGTAAAATAAATATTGTTTAAATAAATAATCTAACAACCCGAATCAAATACGATTAAGCTAATTCTCAATTTTGGATTAGTGAATTCTATTCTATCCTGATATTTAAAATATAATATTCATTATATTATCAAAAGAGGTAATTACTTGGTGTAGATTATATTTTAAGAAATAAACTGTCTATGTTACAGTAAAATTTGCTAATCCAAAAGTTAAGATTAGCTTAACCTTTTTTCCTATTTTTCTCAAAAACAGTGATACAAAATTTTTGTTTAGAAAATGTTCCTGGGGATTTTTTGAATCAAGTTAACTTAGTCTTAGTGTCAAATAAATATCTTTCATTTTAGTTGTCATTACCCATAGAAAATTAGATTTTTTAATAGTAAAATATTTACATCAAAAAGTAAAGCACTCTTTTATATTAAATTGAAAGTACTTACTTGTAACATAGTAAACATAAATTCTAATTCTAACCTAAGTTTTAACTGTCAAAATAAATTAAATTTCAAATGTTTATTGAAACTGTCAGTGTTACCAACCTTGATATTTTAATATTTCTTTTAATAATAAATTTTGAATAAAAGTAAATTAATGCAAAATAGAAAAATTAGTACGAAAATCACGTTTTACAATGTCCATTTGTAATACTCGTACTTTCCGTAACTCGCCTACAACTTAATTACGCAAACTATACTCGTATTACAGGGTAGGGTACAAGGATAGGGTGACCATACGTTCCGTTTTGAACGGGGCAGTCCTGTTATTTTACCATGTATCGGCCTTCCCGTTGATTTTGTTAAAATAACACATTTGTCCCGTTTTAGAAGATTTATCTCATTTTAAAAGATTTATATCACTTTAAAAAATAAAACAAAACTTGGTTTACAATTTTTTCGTATTAAATGATTTACTGGATAAGCAAGCATATTGCAGAGTGAAAACGAGCCGTAAACATCCTTTCAGGTAACTGATAAAAAAAATTTCACTGTTCTGAAAAAAAAGATAAATAAAAATCTATAGATATGCATTATTTTATTTTTGATTGCGAGCAAATAAGAAATAAATAAACAACTGATCGCCATGGAAACATTCATACAGGGATCGAAAATTACTTTCCTTTTAATGCCTAATTTTATAAAAGATGGATAAGTAAATTACTAGCAAAGTAAAATTTACTCTTGAAGTAAAATAGTTTTTTTCCAAAGATTTTCGTTTTATAAAGCAAGATTAAAAATACTAGCTAAGTAAATCTACAGAATAAATTACTCCACCAATTTTTAAGGAAGTAAATTTTATTCTATAGAATAAATTTGACACATGCCAACATTAATTAAATTAAATTCATTATAAATTTCTTCCCATGTATTATTTTTACATTTATTTATCTCCAACATGTTTGCTTTTTCTATTTATGTGTAATTTTTCCCCATTCTCTCTTTTTTGCATTTTAGCTGACACTGACACTTGACACTTTATTTTCTATTTTGATTTATGGAACATACAGAATACAATATTATTAAAACATACATAAAACATATTCCTGCGACACATTGTTTGGAATAGATCTTCTTGAGTTGGAGATTGACATCGTCAGTAGTGGTCTTAAGAAATACCGTCTAGTAATGTTTTATCCTGGATTTATCAATCTCTCTTATGCTCCAGTAGTGGAAAGATTAGCCGATATCAGAAACTGTAGCCTGTAGCTATAGCCTCTTCACGGAGGCTCTTTTCCCTGTCTTCAGTTAAAAGTGTAGTTGCAAAATACATAAAAATTAAAATTTTATTACCATTCTGGCGTACAGGTTCTCAACATAGTTAAAACCAATATTAAACGTATAAAATTATAGAAATTATTAAAATATCTATATGCAAAAATCACAAAATAATGATATATATCATGTCTGTCGGTAAATCACTAATATAAAATATTTACTCTGCAAGTAGTTATTTTAATCTGTAACTTGTTTTACGAAACAGATGTTTTTATTTACTCATCGATTAAATTTACTTTTAAAGTAACAACTCCGCAGTTTATTCGATGTTTATAAAACCGGCCATAAATGGCATAAAATTAGATAGGAGTATTGTTATGGGGTCTCATGGCCATGTGCCTGAGTGTTAGGTCGTGAATCTGGGGAACCGGGTTTGATCTCGACTGACGCCAAATATTTAGAATTTTAAATGGCACCAAATTGATCCCTGTGGTGCACTCTCCACACCAGCAATGAGTGCCCGTGAGGTGGCGCCTGGTAAGCGCCCGCACAGTGCAAATATTTCATCATTACCGATATCTGTGTACAAAGCAGATTGTCACACTCAGCAATGGCTAATAAGCCGTGAAGATATATTTATTTAATTTATTTTTATTTATCCCTGTATAGACAATTATTCGAGCTAAAGAATAATTTTCCGGGCTAAAAAATGATCATTGATCAGAAACATTATTGACCTTATATATCATATGGCCACCCTAAATAAGGATCATTGTAACACTTGTATTTCATATACTATTGATTAGTATTTATTATTTGTTTAATATTTATTTATTGTGTAAACATTTATTTTCATTAGTAATAATTTTCCGATTTTTACACTTCGCCCATAAAAGTAAAACGTTACGTTATGACAGATATCGAAAATTTTTGACGCAATTAATTCATTAAATTAACAATTTCTTTCATTGCTCCATCATTGAATAAAATATTTATTTGACGTTAGTTTCCACAGAGAAGTGCGGGAGTCAATTACGCACTCTAGTTGACAGGTGTGCGGCCGCCAGCTTTTAGACAGTTGAGATGGGGGGGGGGTTCTTAATGTTAATGACAGAAGGGATATAGGGCGCCACGTAATTTTTCTTTTATACGCCAATTTATACGGCAATGACTAAATAAATTATTTCACTTACCGTGATTCTCCTGTTGCCTGAAAACGTAACAGGTTTTCTCCAAAATAATACTCAACTCAAATGTAAATAAATGTTTAATAAACAAAAGGTTGATAATAAGGTAAATATAAAATGTCACGGCGCTCGCGAAGAAGCCCGTAACCCGATCGACATCTATGCGTCTAATGTTGGCCAACCATACGACGCAGGCCATGCAAGCCAGTTGAATCCAGGCGACGAACAATCCGCAAACGGTAGAAATTTAGGTAACCAACAATGATGCTAAGTATAACACTAAATACAGTCTGACAATGACTGTCCAAAACAATGCGCTAATAGAGAAGAGAGTAATATTGCCCTCTTTTTGTGCACAAAAGTTATATGGAACCTGTAGTCGCTAATACAGCGCAACAATGAAATGATGTACAAAATAATAATAATAATAATAATAATAATAATAACAATAATAACAATAATAATAATAATAACAATAATAATAATAATAATAATAATAATAAAAATAATAATAATAAAAATATTAATAATAAAAATAATAATAATAATAATAATAATAATAATAATTAATAATAATAATAATAATAAAATAAAATGACTCATCCAAGATCCAAGGTAGCGGCTGGTGGATAGGATAGGTGGATGGAAAGCCGGGCAGGTTGGCCGTTTGGGCGCTGGGCGGCAGGTTAGCAGGAACCCGGTGGAAATGTCCTGAAGCGAAGACGTCGGGAGCAGCAATATATCCTCTGTAGAGTTGGAAGTCCGGGGGAAACCCAAACAGTGATACACACGCCAACACGAGGTCACCCACAATAAGAATTCACTGGACAGTCCTCGAATCCCGATATTAAGCAAATCCGCACTTGGCGCGACCCTCTTGGGTAATTTTAATATTCGGGAACACTACTCCACGTCTTTTTTTTTAAAAAAAACTTGCTCGCCAACTATGAGCTAAACCAATCACCAACCGATCAACCACGAGTCTCGGACCAGAATCCCCAAAGAGAGCGGAAGTTCTGTACATCAAGTCAGTGAAGAATTTCACACGGGAAGGAGATATCATCAACGTATAATAAATTACAATGAAAGACTCAAGAATAAAACTAAAGGATGGTGTACCCGCTATGGGCACACACAAAAGGGGCGGGCAGACCACTCCGCTGCCACGCCAAGGTAAAAATACTGGGATCAGTTACATTGTATAATACTAATAATAATAAACATAAACGCAGACATATAATTTCGAAAAGGTTATTAATGTTAAAGACAATACAAAATGCGACTGTCTACAATTATGGATATAAAAAAACTGAACTCAAATTATACATAACAACGTAAACCCAAAATAAAAATTAACATAACAATAACAATGAAAATATAAATACAAGTAATAAAGTGAGCCTGTGTCGATGAAGGCGGCGCGATCGTAATTCATGGACGCGCCGCCTGCGTCGGTACAATGGTTTACAGCAATGACCATAGAAATAAACAATTGTTTAAGCGAGGAACTAAAATTGGAATAAATTCCTAGAGTAATTTAAAAGGACAATGCGACCCTAAAAATAATACAGTTTGGTGTTGGTGCTAAATGCTCGCTAACCATAAATTAAATTATTAACATCTTAAAGGTCGAGCGGCGGGAGCGTAAACGCACCTTTAACTCGACACTACCTGCCAAATACAACTTGTAAACTTATAAACACTAGCGCTCCGTTCTTAGCTTAGTCAAATATGAAGAAATGCAACAAAAGAAGGCCTAATTCTTAAACTATCGCTACAATAATAGAAAGAGGTACGTTACTCCAGATTTATTAACAATGATTTACATAAAGACTATCTATTTCAGCCTCATATACACAACAAAACTAAACAATTTGATTTGGCAAATACTAATGAAGAAATGAAACGTGAAAGGAAACTAGAAAACACACAACATAAACCAGATTTAGTATGACACGGTAAGAGAAATAAGGTTGAAAGAAAGTTAAAGAAGTCACGAAAGCTAGTGAAGAAATAAACTGTAACATTATTACTGCCAGCTGCTAAATTCATTTGTTATGGATTAATCAATGGGGTATTCTGTCGATATTTGTTTCGTCATAGTTCCAAGTTGGCTATGCCTCTCAAACAGTTAATTCTAGGGGCATCTGCATTAGGCATATATTATCATTAAATCTTCTTTCCCTTGTCCTTAATTAGTAATGAATACAGAAATAAAGAAAAATGTTAAAAATAAGTGAAATAGGTTTTAAACAATTTCATTAGTGTTGCTGTAGTTCTTAATTTGAATTCAAACAAAATTTTTACAAAAATCACCGATTAGTAGGCTTAAGACGTTCCCAGTGACTATGTCGTCACGTTTAGAATAATGAAGCATTATTATTACAACTCAGTAATGTTTCATCATTTCCTTTTTACTAAGACTCTTATTTTAACGTATAGTAAAATATCCTTGCTCTTTAGAAGAAAAGTGACTGTAAGAAAGCTAGAATATTTAAAGTTGGTCGTTCGATTTTAAAAGCAGTAGCTATTCACATACCAATAATATAAAACTACTTACAATTTATTGAATTAAAAATATCTACATTTATAATAAATTAATTTTTTTGAAGAAGAGTAGGCGCCCATCGCTTTACCACAGGTGGAGTTTTGGTTTGTTGCATAAGACGTGTAGCTTCTTGTTGCTCCATAAGTTGCCGTTGCTTGTCACGGAACATGCTCAAGGGTTCAACAAACTGTCCGTAGTAGCGTAACACTTCACGAACATCATCCACTTCAGATTGCGCTACTGTGCGCAGGAACGCTGTCAGATCAATCAGCGAACTGTCATCATCGTTTCCTGTCCAACGTTTCAGCGGAAATAAGTTTTCTGGGTGAAACCTCACGGACTCTGAGTTCCAGTCTATAACAATTACCTGTGAATAAAGCAAAATAGACCAGTTATACTTACAATTGCAAAAATTAAGCTTTAAAAACATTAATGACATCTACATTATGAACTTATAAACTTCGTTATAGAAATATTAAATTAAATAAAAAGTGATATATATATATATATATATATATATATATATATATATATATATATATAATATTCTTATTAACTGTGCATGTGTGACAAGAGATAGCTCTTGTCACACATGCACAATAAGAATTAGAGAAGTTGTCTTTGGGATACTTGGCAAACTTTCGAAATTGTTTGTTAGTGCAATAGTTAAACTCGGGTTTCAAAATTATACAGTATTTCAGATAATAATAGACACGGTGGTGCTGCGGAGCCAGCCTGTCTCCTGCCTTACACATGGAAAACTCATGAATTAGTTTTGTTTCGTGCATGACATACTTGACTGCTAGAAACGTCTAAATTTGATCATTTCTAATTCTTTAGTTAATAAACAGTTACTTAAAGTTGTTAAATAGATTATAAAGTCAAAATGGAATAAATATTATCCCTGTTTACATATCGCTATTGTAACCTTTGTACACCGTTCTTTTTGATATAGAACCAAGTTTTAAACTGAACATAACTGCTTAGTACACCGCATGTATATTCTTATCGGAAGTACAGTATAGTCACATAGGCAAATATTTAGGGGTGTCCGCTCTATGACGGATGATAACTCATTTTTTATAGGTAAGTCTCGTTTTCACTTATAATGTTGAAATTTTCTCAAGAGTTAAGTTGAGATGCAATCAGACGGGGCGAAACTACCTACTCCATTGACATAGAGGGGCCGAGTCAACCGAGGCCACATAAGTATACAGACCTAAGTGCACCACGACACAGCGCAGCAAAGAACGTCAAATTTCGATTATTTTTTGTTGAAGGATATTGCAAAAATGTTTTTAAAATGCTTTGTGCCAATGCACTGGATCAATTACGGTAACATGGCTAAATTGTTATACCCGACATTAGACAAATTACAAGCTAAATAAGTTTTCCTAATATATGGTGAATGTATATCGTGCAGAACATAAAATTTAGTTATTGTTTTTAGGGATATAAAGCAACAATTTACTAAATAATCATAGAAAAAACTATAAAGAACAAATTTATAATAAAAAACAGTTTAACAAAAAAATAAATAAATTAGCGAGCACCTAAATCTACATTATTTCAAAGTAATGGTTATTCTAAATATATAATATGCGTACCTTATGTATGTTATTCATTTTTAGTTTCATTATTATCATTTTCATATTATATTCTATGTTATTTTATTTTCAATTGTTAGCTCCTGATCTAAAGATTTATTAATGTAATTATTAGTTTGATTATTTCTTGTATTATTTAAAAGTAAAACATGAGTTTATTCGTATATTTAGGCCGTTTATAATTAGTTTTTTTAATTTAATTTGTTTAGTTATGTATATAAAATAGTTATATAATATTGAATAGTTATTTACGAGTTGTATATATAAATCACATTTTACAATCCAATTTGTTTAAAATTCCATACATTTCCTATACATACACTACTGTCGTTCGAGACGTGACATGAAAGCAAGAGGCTAGCTGTGACGTCACGAACTGAGCATTCAGGCCTGTATTCCCGTGTGGCCTCGAGTTACTCATTATAGACAAACCTTTTGGAAAAATTAAAAACTAGTTGTGCTCTAGCTTGAAGAGAGAGAAGTCAAGTCAAATGTAAATAGTGTACACTGTACAATATAGTCATGTAAGTCAATCCTGGAGAACTTGCTACACCCTTATCAATAATTATTAATACTGCAATTAGCACATCTACGTTTCCTGAACGCTGGAAAAAACAAGAATAACACCTGTCTTTAAAAAAGGAGATAAATCATGTATTAAAAACTATCGTCCTGTCTCACTCTTAAATAACTTTAGTAAGGTATTCGAAATGGTAATATATAATATTATTTCCAAGAACACACACTCGTTAATAGTCTTTGATCAACATGGGTCCATGAAAGGCCGATCTACCACAACCAATCTCACATGTTTTACACAACATATCTCTGAGCGAATTGACGCACGTGGCCAAGTGGATGTGGTTTATACGGATTTCTCTCGGGCATTTGACTCCATCGATCAAGGATTACTGCTTAATAAAATTAGTGCTTTGGGCGCTGCTCTTATGTTAATAAAGCTGTTGCAGTCTTATCTTACTGACAGGCCGTCCTACGTTTTCTACAACGGTTTTGCATCAACTAGCTTTGTATCCACGTCTGGAGTTCCCCAAGGCTCAAATCTCGGGCCATTACTCTTTATTATATATATATATATATATATATATATATATATATATATATATATATATATATATATATATATATATATATATATAATGAACTTCTTCAATCATTTACTTGTCCTGTCCTCGCATATGCGGATAATATAAAAATCTTCACTGAGGTGTTTACTATTGATGATTGTCAACTTTTGCAAAGTAATATTAATACGTTGTGTAACTGGTGTCACAATAATAGTCTTCTTCTTAACATTGATGTGTTACATCGTGTCTTACACCCGACGCATTACACCTATACTTCATTCTTATGTTATAAATGCTAGAACTATAACTCGCAAAAACATGATCAAAGACTTAGGAGTCATTTTTACATCGAATCTTAATTTTAGTGAACAAAACAGTAATGTTTGCTCTGCTGCCAGCAAAACTCTAGGCTTCATAATGTGAATATCTAGTATGTTCAACGATATCACTGTGCTTAAGTGATTATATTTTGCGTATGTTTTAAGCAAACTTGAATATGCAGGCCTAATCTGGTACCCATTCTATGAATATCAGTGTGCTGCTTTAGACCGTATACATCGGAAGTTTTTAAAATTTCTTTCCTTCAAAATAGATAAGGTTTATCCAGATAGAGGAATAGAGCAAAATTCACTTCTTGAGAGACACTCCATGCCATCTCTAGCTGCCAGATGAGAACTATCTAGTGCCAGGTTCCATGTGCCGAGATTGGCATCCAGGCATTCAGGAACCTTTTACCTTCCAACATCCAATACTGATGTTTTGCAGCGATCTCCCATACATACATTATGTGTCAATGCGGAGAAAGTTTTCGCTGATATTTTTTTGTAGATTGTTTTTATGCTATACTTGTTATTATTACACTTTTTTATGTATTTATTAATTATTTGTATATGTATGTCAATTATTTTATTCACATTCTTGTATTTTGCCCTGTAAATGGACCTCTGTTGGGCAATAAATTTATTATTATTATTATTATTATTATTATTATTATTATTATTTAAACGGGACGCGAGAAATCGCGCGTAAGCATTTCTCTCAAGTACCGTATGTTTACAGATTTTTCATTTTATTTTGATCTAAACTACTCGATTAGGTAAATAAAGTTTAATAACGCTTTTTCTTAATTATTTTACTAAGGGCCAATACTTCTATCTCGTGGTAAAGTGTCAGGTAATTTAACTGCCAGATAAAATAAAAATCTCGCATCAATATTGTAGCGTAAATTGTTAAATATATATATTACCTGACACTTTACCAGAAGATTAAAGTACCGGCTGTAATACAAATTAAAAACAAATTTATTTGAAAAATATTTTTTGAAATTGTTCTACTGTACCAAACAAATAATAAAAAAAACAAAATAATTACAATATTTGTATATTTTATTCATTGCTATTTTTAGAAGACAGAAATTCGATATATTGCTCTTGTTGTTGAATAATCTGATGTTATCGCCCAAACTCAGAAAGATTTTGCCAACCATTCATTTAAATATTTCTAAAATATAAATTGTGAGGATAAAATTGAGTCTCGTACAAAATAGATACAATAAACAATTAGGAACTGCTTCAAATACAACAAAAAACCGGTACACTACGCCAGCATTCGCGCAATGAGCATTTTTCTCACAGGTTGTGTAATGCTCTGATAGATGAATAATAACTATCCCGACAACGTACCAACTAATAAACTGTATTTGGCAACCGACAGAAAAGGGTTATAAAGTCAGCTAGAGAAGGAACCTATTGTTTACACCATAATTATAGTATTAAATTTGCGACTGTGAACAAAATGTTCATAGAGCGACTGCTCCAGTGTTAACAAAATGAAATAGACATTTATTTATTATTTATTTAACGAGCTCGATATGGAGCTAAAACAAGTTGGTAAACTCACTGACGATTAATTCTTTTAGCCTTTCTCACAATTTCCGTTGATTGAAGAGCACCTTAAACAAGTTGGTTGGGTAAAAAATAAATATTTGTTCTACAGTCATTTGCGCTCTCTTTTGTCAACGCAAAATGTTACTTTGCCGCTAATGCGCGACAAAGTAGAAAAAACGCTCGCTATTTAAATTTCTAACTATACAATGTTGAGTAATATCACTTGTCTACATTCTTAATGGAAACGTTTAGTCAGGGACTAATAGCACTGTAGTTATACATTTACCACCTTCACAAGTCAAACTGACATATAACTGCTCTGTCGGTATATTTATTTATTTATATTCTCCCAACAAGATACAAAGTATCCCAATAACAGGGAGGGGGTTACACCAATACATCACAATTACAACTTGAATAGACACACGTTATGCAAAAATATACATTCTATACAATAAGGAAACAACCAAGTACAACGAGAAAAGTAGAAATTAGAAATATTATAATAATTTTTTACATAAAATATTTTTTAATTGACAGAAGCTAAGACTGAAAATATCCATTTTATCATTCATAATACTTTCGACTTCATTATATATTAGACAGAATCGTCTAACTGGATCTCTAGTTTCATAATTTTTTCTACATATCCTAGTGCAAACGTTATATAAGACCTAGATGCCAACCGAGGAATATTTATTTGGATATGGCTCATCGAATTAACGTCATGTATAACATTTCGCAGTAACCCATGTAAATATAAGCATGACCGAATCTTACGTCTAGAATCCATTGTTTGCATATTTAAATTTGATAAAGTCACGGGGTAAATTTGAGACATTAAAGAAAAGAAGTGAGGATGAGCACCAACCTAAAAGATTATCAATATCCTTCTGAAGCTGATGGCAATCAGAAACTGAATTAATGACTTATTACAAAACCAAACAAACTGCCGCACTGCTATAAAAATAAAATAGTGCATTCATTTACGAAAACGAAATTACAAAATGTTTAGATTAGATTGAAGCAATAGCTCAAGAAGAATGGACAATAACGAAAAATTAAATATACATGTACTTGAAACAAATAAATTTTTATGATAGAGGACCTCATTGTGGCGACTGCAGAAAACACCTTATGTGTGTTTCGAACGCAAATGGACATTGTCGATTTCGGCAGAATAACCTCTCAATCGACAATGTTGCATTTTGCGCTCTTAATACACAAATAGCTATTTCACGACCATTAAATAATACCTTCATTACATATCTTTTTCATGACTAGATAATGAGGATCTTGGTCAAAATTTTTGTTCAACTTAAACAATTGATTATCTACAAAAATGTTTCAAATAAAAATACTAGATATATTTATTGTTCATCAAGCGACATAGGCATATAATTTTTGATCCGCAAATTTTTGAGATACATCACGAACTTATTTTTCTTGAATGGAACACATTTTTTAAACTTTAAAAAATACTTGTGTTTCTCTGATTCGATTTTTACCTAAAAAGGCTATATATTGTTTCCTATTTGTTTTATCCTAAAAATTTTAGGTTTATAATAATTATTTTTTTAGAAATTTCTATTTTTTTGTAGTATCTTCATCATATACTTGGTCCCTTGGTACCTAATTATTAAAATAATATAGAAAACTATTTTGTAAAATGGATGATATTAAGAAAAAAAAAGAAGTTTAAAAAACAAATATTGAAAATGAATTTAATGTAAATCAAATCAAAGCGCAATATAACATATTAATCGAACTCGAGAAAAATTATTATTTTTTAGAAGTAATACCCATATATGAGTGCCGTTTAAAAATAGTAAATTTGAGATTCATTTCGAACGTCTAAAAAATGGCATCTTGTGTGAATTGATTCTCAAGGTAGAAGTTTTATTTCTAGGCCGCTGGCGTAGAAATAAAATAAATAAATATCCGTAGAATTAGCGAATAAGAAGACAAGTAGTGCGTTTGAAAAAAATATTTAATGTGTTATTCGGAATAAAAGTGCCTCGCATGCAATTGTGCGACTCGCTTCGCTCGTCGTTCAAACTTCCATGCTCGCCACACAAAGTATCAGTTTTACTCCTAATAACACAATATACTATTCGTCGTGTGTGAAATGATCCCTTTTTATTAAAAATGATATGAAGAGGACAATTTCTCATTTGACAAAAGTAGCAATAAACTAAATACTCACTTTTTTTGGTCATGGCTCTCTTCTTAATTGTATTTCTTATTGTCAAGAGGTGTTGTTCATACCGTGTTAAGTTAAATGTGTTTTTTAGCGGTAAAAATTTGGTTAAATTTTTTTGGTTTTTTCGGGAACTTTCTCAGTGAAAACAGTATTTTGAAAGTTTTGTCGGTCAATTTTGATCCGTTGAAGGGTTATTTTGAAAGTTTAGTAAAATTTACTTGGGTGCGTTTGTGCATGTTAAGTGTTTGCGCATCTGGATGTACGCTGGCGAAAAAACCAGTGACCATCAAAAGTGGGAACCATGACAGACCTTGAAGACAGTTTAGAAGCTTAAAGCTGTGCAAAATGCAATAAAGAGTTCGATGAAAGTAAAATAATAGGATGTGATGGAAGTTGTAAGAGATGTTTTCACATTAAATGTGTGGGTATTAAAGGCAAAGACTTTACAATAATTGATACAATTAATGGAATTAAATAGTATTGCAGTGTTTGCTCAACCAACACTTTAATACTTGTCCAGGATGTTAAAGAATTAATTAACAATGAATTCAAAAAGTATAAGGAAGAGATTGATATTTTGAAAAAAATGATAACAAATTTATTAGCAAAAAAAGAAGTTGAGCCAAAAGTTAATAATACAAGTACTAAAAAATTATTCTCTGATGTAATTAATAATCCATCTATTATTGTAAAACCTAAATCTGGATACCGATTCTTGAAATATGAGAATTTTCTCACATGGTGACATAAAATTTCATCTCACTCTCATCTCATTTCATATTTTTTCACTTTTTTAATTCCCGTAACAACGTGAGATACATTTCACCTATCTAAATGGCCATGATTTAGCAAGTGAAAAATTTGACATAAATGTGTGATTTTTGACACTGACAGTACTACATTGCACTCTTTTTTTATTACCTTTACAGATTTACCGTGATATTCTTATTTTCATTTTAGCTGGTATTGATAATGTTGCCATACGCAACTACTTTTTCTAGATTTATTGAATTTTGAGTCCGTAGGTATAAGTAGTCCGTGTCCGTAGTGTAGTGGACTGTGTTAGGCAGCCCTCGGGCCAAATTTTCTATGTCCCTATGCTTACGAGTGACTAACGTATAGCTAAATTTTCTACATTAACTAATTATTATTGCCGTAATCGAACAACTACAAATAAAATGTGTCATACTACGTATAAACGTATTTGTATTGTATAAGTATATGTAAATTATTTAAATCGGGCTGTAGTTATAATAGCTAAATGTATGTCATTTCCCACACCAAGCTGAATATACCCACAAATCAAAAAACGTAAAGTAGTTAAAATTTTTGTTGGAATCCCTAATGCTGATCTATGACTTGGTTGGTTGGTTTAAATTGTCACCCAAGCGATCCACTAAATTTTCATTCAGCCGGAATAATATTTCAAAAAATTGGTACGAAAAGTAATTTCTGTATTTTCCAAATGCTTTAAAGCAGTAGCTACTTCTCTTTTGTCAACCATGATATTTGTAATAATTTTATTTATAATATTAGTTAATATAATTTAGTATTAATCAAATTTCTATTTAAAATTAGCGAGTGACATTGATTCTCACAACCAAAAAGGTGGGGAGATAAGTTTCACGTAGTGAGATGAAATGTGAAGTAGTGAGACGACAAAATTATTTCAAGAATTAAAGAAAAAATCTCACTACGTGACATGTAAGTCACGTGACGTTTTTTCTCACTTCTGTCAAGTCTCACTGACATCTCACTTTTCAAGAATTGCCCCCCTGATCAGTCAAGTACCAAAAACAAGAGCTGATTTAAAACAAAATATTAGTCCACCACAACTATATGTTGGAATATCAGGATTAAAAAAACTGATGTGGCCAGCACATTACCTTCCGTCAGTTATATGAGGTATTTACGAAAATTCTACCGGTGAACTGTTACCGGTATACAGCTTTTTATCAGGTTATAGCTACCGGAATCGATATTTTAAGCACGCAAGTGGTAAACGGGGTAGATCCAAAACCTATGAAAAAATTTAGAAATTTGACGTAGTTAACAGACTGAGCAAAGTCCTACTTTGAACACATTTCCACATTTAACGCGCGCACTTCGCTTTCCATTACTACCTTTTTTGAGATTAGGTTCTTCATGAATCCGGTAGATGGATCTGGTAGATATTGAACAATTTTCGAACACGGTAACATTTTACCACTCGTGTTTTACCATAGTCGGTAGATGCGGTATCTACCGGCAGAATTTTCGTAAATGCGTATGTATTTTCTATAAAATCCATACAGAAAGTTCCTTGCAAAAGATTCTAAATTTCTTGTATGTACATTACCTTTCAACATTTGTATGTATTTTATACAAATTCCATACAGAAGGTATGGAGCAAAAAGATCCTATATTTCGAGTAAAATTATAACACATATATACTACGAATATGTCAACTGCACTTGACACTGACATCTTTTAGTCATAATTTTCTTAATACAGTAGCTGTTTCTAGCATAGCTGGCTAATTTATGAAATTTAATTTCTTTACAATTTTATAACTCTATATCCATTTAACATGAAGTATAAAATGCAGTCAAATCGTATAAAGAATACAATGTTCTTTAATATTTATAATAACATTAAATGTGAAAAAATTATATTTAACATGGTTTTTTCAAGAAAAACTGTTAAAATCTTCAAATGATGGTACTTCTGGTTGACCAATTATAACCAAAATCTAATCAGCTCTTCATATGGATGAAACGAAGAGGAATACGAAAGAATTATAATTTTTGGAATTGTAGTATTAGAGTTATCGTAGACGAAAATTTTGTTACACACACACACACAAACACACACACACACACACGCACACGCACACACACACACAGACATCATCGTAAAAATAGTAAAATCGTATTCTAGGGACCTTAAAACGTGCTTATTCATTAAAAACTCACCACCGAATTTTTTGACCAAAGACAATACCTTTCTTACCTAAAGGTGACGGAAGGTAAAAATGTAGAAAACGAAAGTATTGCTGTACGTTGGGAAAAATAAAGCTTCAAGAAGAAGTCTCCAAGAAACTCGGAACTAAATATGTTACTCTAAGCGCACTTAGAAACCCTTTATTTAAAATAGTTGGTATAAATAATAACATTGAAGAAACAAATAATAAATTCTTTAAGAAAGCAAAATGAAAAAATAATTTTGGATACATCTATTCTCAATGTCACAAAATATATGAAAAATCACAGAAACATAATTTAATAATTGAAACCGATGGAGAAACGTTCCAAAAAATTATTAGACAGGGAAAATTAAATATCGAATGGCAGAGATGTCCAGTATATAAAGAATATAACATATTCAGATGTTTCAAGTGGTAACAATAAAGAAGCTTGTATAAAATGTGCTGGTGAGCATAATTTTAAAGAGTGCACTAAAAAATTTTACAAGTGCGTTAACTGCTTATATGCAAACAAAAAATTCAGTCTCAAATTTGACACTTCTCACTCAGCAGTTGATATTAATTGCCCAGTTTTATGTAAAAAAAATCTGATGTAGCCAGCACATTACCTTCCGTCAGTTCTATGTATTTTGTATAAATGTCATACAGAAAGTTCCTTGCAAAAGATTATATTTCCTATACATTACCTTGAGGCAGTTGTATGCATTTTATACAAAATCCATACAGAAAGTTTCTAACAAAAGATCCTATATTTCCAGTAAAATTATAACATAAACATACTGTCAACTGCACTTGACACTGACACCTTTCAATCAGAATTTTCTTAATGTAGCAGCTGTTTTCAAAGTTATAGCAAAGCTGACTAATATATATGATATTTAATTTCTTTATAATTTTTACCTTCCGTCACCTTTAGGTAAGGAAGGTATTGTCTTTGGTCAAAAAATTCGGTGGTGAGTTTTTGATGAATAAGCACGTTTTAGGGTCCCTAGAATACGATTTTACTATTTTTACGATGATGTCTGTATGTGTGTGTGTGTGTGTGTGTGTGTGTGTGTGTGTGTGTGTGTGTCTGTGTGTGACAAAATTTTCTAATGCGATAACTCTAATACTACAATTCCAAAAATTATAATTCTTTCGTATTCCTCTTCGTTACATCAATGTGAAGAGCTGATTAGATTTTGGTTGTAATTGGTCAACCGGAAGTACCCTCATTTGAAGATTTTAACAGTTTTTCTTGAAAAAACGATGTTAAATATCATTTTTTCACATTTAATGTTATTATAAATATTAAAGAATTATTTATTCTCTATACGTTTTGAATGCATTTTATACTTCATGTTAAATGGACATAGAGTTAAAAAATTATAAAGAAATTAAATATCATATATATTAGTCAGCTTTGCTATAACTTTGGAAACAGCTGCTACATTAAGAAAATTCTGATTGAAAGGTGTCAGTGTTAAGAGCAGTTGACAGTATGTGTATGTTATAATTTTACTGGAAATATAGGATCTTTTGTTAGAAACTTTCTGTATGGAATTTGTATAAAATACATAAAACTGCCTTAAGGTAATGTACAAGAAATACAATCTTTTGCAAGGAACTTTATGTATATGACATTTATACAAAATACATAGAACTGACGGAAGGTAATGTGCTGTCCACATCAGATTTTTTAACTCTATGTCCATTTAATATGAAGTATAAAATGAGTTCAAATCGTATAGAGAATAAATAATTCTTTAATATTTATAATAACATTAAATGTGAAAAAATTATATTTAACATCGTTTTTTCAAGAAAAACTGTTAAAATCTTCAAATGAGGGTACTTCCGGTTGACCAATTATAACCAAAATCTAATCAGCTCTTCACATGGATGTAACGAAGAGGAATACGAAAGAATTATAATTTTTGTAATTGTAGTATTAGAGTTATCGCATTAGAAAATTTTGTCACACACAGACACACACACACACACACACACACACACACACACACACACACACACACACATACAGACAGACATCATCGTAAAAATAGTAAAATCGTATTGTAGGGACCCTAAAACGTGCTTATTCATCAAAAACTCACCACCGAATTTTTTGACCAAAGACAATACCTTCCTTACCTAAAGGTGACGGAAGGTAAAAATTGAAATGCAGAAAATAAAACTATATATATATATATATATATATATATATATATATATATATATATATATATATATATATATATATATATATATATATATATATATATATATATATATATATAGCAATCAAAGAAAAATTCCAAAATAAAATGAAATATTAGAACTTTGCTTCAATGAAAATCCGTTAGCTTTATGCCTCTCTGAAACAGGAACAACTGACGGCATATCGTATGCAGAGCTTTTTATTCCGGATTACTTTATTATTATTGCAACTCACTTAATAGAATTCCCGGAGGTGTGTTAATCTATATAGAAAAGGTGCTAAATATTGTGTTAAAGAAAATTGTGCTAATGAACCCAAATAGTGGTACGTGTCAGTAAAAAATTGATAAGTTCTACATATTTGTACTACATCGATCGCCGAGCAGTAGCAATGCATAGTTTTTAGAATTTTTTAAACTTGGTGCGATAATAACCGTGTTAAAGATATTCACATACGAGTAGGGGATTTCAACATTGACTGGTCTGACTGTAATTATTAGTATTCCACAAAACTTAAATATTTAGTCCAGACTCTTGGATATAAACAAATAGTAACAGAATATATGTGAATAGTGGTCCACTCTAAAACGATGGTTGATTTAGTCATTACTAATAATTATACTGTACAATGTGAAGTGATAAGACCACCAAAAATTACGAATCATGCTATTATAAGCATTTGTCTTCCTGAGTTAGTTAAAATAAATGAGATTACAACTTATAAGCATGTGAATTATGAATTGTTATAAGATTCTTTGCTAAAATGCGACCGAAAATATGAATGTACTAATGTTAATAATTGTTTTGATAAGTTTCACGAGAATATTCTAAATTCTTTGAATAATTGCACAACAATTAAAAATAAAGTGGTAAAAAATAAAAATAAGTGGTATAATAACAAAGATTTAGATGTAGTAAAAAATCGAGATGAGTCATATAAAAAATTTATTTTAACTAGGGAGATGGATGACTGAAATACGTACAAATATTTTAGAAATTTAACTGTATCTATCAATTATTAGAAACGAAAAACAAATATACTATAATTCACTTATAGACAATTGTATAAATGACCCAATTCAAATGTGAAAAAGAAATTATTGTCATGTGATAAAGAATGCAATTATAATGCAATTTTTCTGGATGAAAACAAAATTACCGATCTTAACTTATATAGCAGAAATTACTGAATCTATAGATCCCATTATTGATATCGTTGACCTAGAATTTTAATTCTTTTAATATGATATCAATTTATGATCTTAAATTAGTAATTTTTAGTAAAAAAATAAATAAAAATAGTACAGACGGTATTGGAATGAAATTTATAAAGTAATTTTCATGTAATTGGATATCCTTTGCTAAACATAATTAAGAACTCAGAACATGGAATATTTCCAGATAAATTAAAACTGGCAACAATAATGCCTATCCCGAAAGTACATAATACCAAAAAAGTAGAAGAATTTCGTCCGGTAAATATGCTACCAGCTGTAGAAAAAATACTGGAAATTATTGTGCACAGGCAAATGATGAAATATATTGAACAAATCAATATTTTAGTACTAGAACAGTCAGGATTTCGTAAAAACCATTCGTGTGAATCAGCCTAAATTTTGTAATTAATGATTGGAAATTGAAACTAGATGATAATAATGCTGTTTGTGCAGTTTTCTAAGACCTTAAACGTAAAAGTTTGATTATGAAAACATTACAATTATGGGTTTGAAAACACAGTTTACCGCTGGTTTCAAAGTTATTTATCCGGGAGAACACAAATTGTAAAAATTCAAAATATTTCATCAGAACAATTTACAAATAACATAGATATACCTCAAGGCAGTGTTTTAGGCCTTATTCTATTTTTATTGTACATAAACGATATTGTCAAAATGTTCGAAAATTGTAGTATTCATCTTTTTGCGGATGATACTTTAATTTATTTTAATAATAAAATAATGATAAGCTGTTCAAAACTGTCAATGAGGAATTACAAAGGTTCAGTTATGGATGAATACTAAAACTATGATATTTTGTAGTGATAAATATGAGCACATAAAACATAATAAATATAGTATAAAGTTAGATAATTGTGAATTGGAGATAGTTGTACATTAACTGATAGAAACTGAAATTTCAGCTACATGTACTGTTCCATAATGGCTTAATTATATTTAACAAATTGTCGGACGAAATTAAAAATTGTAAAACTGTGCAAAAATTTAAGAAAAAATTAAGGGAATTGTATTAACACTACATATGTAACATTTTTTTGTAATAATAAATTGGTATGTAAGAGTATGAAAATTGTATATCGTTGGATTCAGAATAAATAGCTCTATTGAACGAGTAAATAAGAAGTATATATTCCTATTTAAAATGAAAAAGTTGGAATCTATATTTTGAGAACCACGGGTTGATTTTTTTAAAAATTTATCACTGAAATACCCGCATAAAGTGGATATTCTTTGCTAATTTAACTAACTTCGTATCTCTTATAGTTCTCGAGATCGCAATAATAGCCAGTTAAAAATGAACAGCCTGTATATAACATTTTTATATGAAACTGTTTTTGCAAAAAAAAATACATCTAAGAACATGTCCCAATGTAGTTTCTCTTAGGCCGGGCGCATGAAACTATGAATACAAATTATGTCATTTAGAGATTCCATTTTCGTTGGCCACGTGCAAGATGTCATCCAGTGACAAGTCACTATCAAATAGCATTGAAAACTTTCAATTGACCTTTTTCAGTGTCGATATGCGCATGCTTGCTGAGTTATAGTAAGAGATCCTATAGTCGCCGTAAAGTGAGTTATCAATCTGATCCAATTTCATAGTTGTTTATCTATAGTAGCCGAACGCAAAGTTGAAACTGACCTTGAATGTGCTGAACCTAAAATTCGTTCTTAAACAAGTCTAAATATAACAGTAATTACAATATGCTATTTTTATAACGAACAAAAGACTCCATCAACATCTAAAATTAGTATAAAGGGAATAAAGATTCATTTATAAGCCAAAGTACGCGTAGGTTTCGTGACATTTGTTCCCCGCTAATAATAAGATAAAGCAAGAGTGGTTACGGAGAATTAATAGAAGAACTGAAAATGGAAATATATGACAATCCAATAATTTTCACAGAATTTGTGGAAAGCATTTTAATAAATCGGGCGAAAAAGAAAGCCACAAATAAATACCCAATATACTTTCCAAGTCCTATAATATCTATTTTTAAAACACTATCATATATCATCGACAGATAACAGTTATGACCTTGAAACTTCTACCCCACAGCGCAAACATACTTTTTAGATCAGAATGAAACCAGCAGATGAATTTCTGTGAAAAACGTCAATTGCCTGTATCAAATTCTGGGTCAAAATAAATACAATGAATATTAATGATTGTTTATTTAATAAATAACAAAAAGTAAATGATTTCGTCCATTAATTGTGAACATTTTTGTTTATTCTGTATTATATATTAAAATTATTTTCGTTACTCATATAAGACAAACTAAATTACAAACAAAAAAGTTAACATACCCACATATATTTGACTAATGCCCGTATTAATAACAGTCCGTAAAGAGGGTAACGCTTCGCCATATTCAAAACGCCTGTAATATAGCAAATTTTTTATTCATAAACATTCGTTATCCATAACAACAGTAAAATTCATCGTAATATTTAACGACTTGAATATCGGTTGTAATACGTATAACGGCGCGTTAAATAAGAATTTTTTCATTCGTTGAAATACGATGCATGTAGTTCTGACATTAATATGTCAAGTGTACATTTTAATTTATTACAATTGTCATAAGATACGTTTAATTATAATATGATTTAAGGATATTACTAAATTACTGGAAAAAATAATCTTTCTTATCGATGTCATAATCATCATCATCATCTGCTTCTTGAATATTATTTCCTAACATCACCTTGACTTTCCATTTTTCATCACTGAATTTTTGTGATTTTTTCTCCAGGCATCATTTTACTGTTTCATATTTTCTGCATAAGTATTCATATTGTCTATTAACATTTTCTTCTATTAAATCTGGTAGAATATCAGTTTCCACGCCATAAATATGTTTTCCCTTTGCTTAATATTTGAAATTTTCACACATAATTTTTGTACTTGTTTGACCTGATAGTATTTAATATTAAATATCACTAGGCATTATTGAAAACGAAGCGTCATATTTTGTTTTTAAATTTTGTGAATACTCTGTTATATTTAACGATTGTTAAATTATTACGGTTCGTTTTATTACGAAGCGTTATACTGACTATTATTAATACGAGCATAATGGTGCTATTCTACACCGCTCTATAAGCTCTATAGGCTCTGTAAGTAACCAACGTTACAGTATGTAAGAAAATTGATATTCTCTAACCAAGTTACAGTACTGTAAGCGCTACAGAGTTATACAAATTTCTATAAATCTTACAGCGCCAAAATCTTGACTGTAAAGTATTTACAGAGCATATTGAAACGTCAAAAATATATTTTAAACATCAAATATAATATATTTTTATAAAAAAAATTAAACAAATATAGAAATGATAAGCAAAAGTTAACAATTTTTATTACATCCATTATTAAATGAAAAACATAGAAGGTAATTACACATCCTACCAATTCTTATAGAAATTTATATTTAATAAATATTTTAGCATGAAAATAGAGAAGATTTTTCCAGAATTATCAAAATCCATTCAGTTCAGTGTCCTAGATAATGAGTTACATTACTAATTAAGAAATGTTTTTACTCAAACTCATTGTAAAATTTTAATTTAAGTGACCTTTTTTCTTTAATATAAAGTTGAATAATTTTAATTACTTAAAAATTTGTTAAAATTATTGATTCAAAGCTAAAGGCAATAAGGGCAGTTCCCGCTAGTCAAGATGATTTAAAGAAAACCCTATACCTACTTGTACGAGTACTAATGATATTAATAGATCACACTAACGAGGAGAATAGATTACAAAAATTAAAACACAGGAGATAAAAAAAAATTTATAATGACAAGCATTGAGTACAACAATGACAAACATTGATTACGTGCAAAAATCAAAACATAACGTATTTTGATTCAATAATTATATATTACTTTTAATCTTAAACCTATATATTACATCTGTAAATATGATGTATTTATAGAAATTAATAATTGGTGAAAAATCTTGACAGAATCTATTGCTTATTCTTATTCAACTACATAATTATATTATGGAATATGTATCTTTGATCCAAATATCTACCTTTTCATATACATAGTATTATTTTTATATTAGCAATCGGTTCTATTTCATATTTTTAGAATGCTTACAAAATTACTGTTAAATTATACTGTAGCATATTTGACAGCTAGACAGGAATGAAGTTGGTCATTCTATAAGAATAACTCTGTAGTCAGACTTGTTTCAGAGGGAGTTACAGAATAAGTAATTTTACTATTCTGTAAGCTGTCGTCTTATAGAGCTCTATACCTTACAGAGTCTATAGAGTTACAGTCTTACAAAGAAAACTTACAGAATAGCACCATAAATGTCTTGATAATAATATTTTATTATTTATACAGCTTGCTATGTCACTGCGTAGAAAGAAATGGAGCTATACATGCACAATGTCATAATATCTTGTGTTTATAGTATCATAGGCCGGCGTACAACCAAAGATTCATCAAACATACATCATGCAACTAAGGTAAATACCACCTATAGTCATAAGCTTGTATCGCATAAATGCTATAGAAATAAATACATAGATGTCATCGAAAGTCGAAACCGTTATACACCATTTACTTCATATTACAGGAGAGGTTACTTTAAAGTAACCTGTATCCTAGATCGCAATGGTGGCCTTTGAAATCCAGATAGCCTGTACCGTATAATAAGCTTGCACATCCCTTTAAATCTCCCCGTCTCAAGCGAAGAGGTCGTGGTAATCGGTTCAAACCAATTGCTATCGATAATTGATGCAAAACTGCATTTGCAGTTGATTTTGGCCGGAGTTTTAACAATGCCAACACATATAAAAACCTTAAAGAGAGTCTCGAAATATTAAGCTTCATCCGTTTTTTTTTAAACAAATTCAAATGAATAATACGTTAGATTATATTCGAATTAAAAAGTTGTGTTATGGATTTTTTAAATTAGCATCAATCTCCATTCCACATTGTAGTTGAATACTTGAAGAAGTTTTCAGAAAAGTTTCAGAACAAAATGTGCAACGGTTCAAAAATTACAATTTTTAGTTGACGCTCGAAAACGAGCATGCAGCCGCGGTGGAGCAGGCGATTATTTTCTACTGGTCGCCGTTTTTGGCCTCATTCAGAACAAACTTGGAAATTTTGATGAAAATAATATGTTGCGTATATTGTAATGAAATATGAACAATTATTATTCGTAATGTAAGATGGTATAAACGACTGATGTTGATGAGATTAAATAATAAGCAGGATTGCAGTCCCAAATTGTATTAGTTAGTCTAAGGCCAACGTTTCGCTGCCACTTACAGCTTCATCAGGGTAAAAAACAGTGTAACTTGAAATAGCTTTTTTTACAATCTTGTAAAACAAGTTACACTGTCTTCTAAATGACGATTTTTAATACGACGATAGCCAATATTTTCATACAATTTTTCATTTTCGACGTTAACATTATGTTTGAACAAATATATTTATATCTATATATTTCTTTTTAACGTCTTATTCTTTTGCTCTGATGAATCTGTAAGTGATAGCGAAACGTTGACCTTATAATAACTAATAAAATTATAGACCGCGATCCTGCTTATTATTTCATCCCATTATTTGTAATATTAAATATTTATTTGTCTATTAATCAATCTGAATTACAATTTTCGTTTTCGTTTTGTATGGGCTGTGAAAAACATTTTGAGAAGTCGGCAATAATTTAAGTTTTGATCAAAGCAAGCGCACGGTTCATCTTGACTGCATGGAGTAGATTTAGCACTACAAATGCAAAAATATTTCTGTAGGAACTCTGAACTACTAGGCCCTTCGAGCATTACTGGTTTAACGACATTTTATTCGCATCTCCAACCAGAAGTTGTTAAATCAAGAGGTTCGACTATTGATTTGTGTGCATTACCTATACCAAACGTAAGTTTGCCAATGACACGTTTTTAAATGTTGCAGAAGTGTAAAATGATGGTGGAAGAATCTCGACTGGGATTATTTTTGTGGTCGAAAACATAATACGGAACTTTTTAATATTTTTATGAAATTTGGAATATTTTCCAGGTAAATCTTATAGGGTAGCAACAAATCGCGGGTACATCATCAATCTTATCTGATAATCCTTTTTCTAAAATACTCAGCAACATATATACAGGGTGTAAATGAAATAACTGCATTAAATTTAACCAGTAATGTACCTCGACGAGAGCAACAATATTTCTTAATAACTTTTTTTTCTAAGTCTTTTAGATTTTGAGTTAAAATTCTTTAAAGATTTGTTGCATATTTCGTTACCCGCCTATGGAGAACAAAGAGACAAATGACTGCGCTGCCGTATTCAAGTGAGATACAAGCAGCTCAAAAATTCTCGGTTATCGGTTACACTTACAGTCACAGTCATTAATAAACGAATCAAGGGAAATAACATTATTATTAATTAATACGTAATAGTTCAATTTTTAAAATAAATAAATTTAAATATTGGATAACAAAAGTATAAAGTTGTGTATTGAACCAGGTTTTTAATCACGTGAATAGTGGAAGACAAGGAGAAACGAGGTAACGAGACGAAGACCAAAAGTATAGTTATTAGGTTATGAGATGATTATTTATTGTCGACAAATCATAATAGTTTAAATTCGTTATTCAAAAAATGTAAGTACAAACTTTTGTCCATTTAAAAGAAGTACATGAGTACCAATAATTAGTCGTCCATTTATTGTTCCCCAAACATTTTTTAATGAAAATTTTTACAGTATTTTCGTCTGTCAAGATGTGTATTGTGCATAATAAATACACCTTCCCAAGTAAATTCAGTCTCATAAATGAACATTATGAGCCATTCCCAAAATTGAAGTCTGTTATGTGCTGAAAACATTGAACTTTTTGCACATGGTATGGATACAACTGTTGATTTTTTGAAAATTGTCATATGTGACACTCCGTATTGTGATAAAGATGTACAAGATTAACAAATGTGCGAATATTAAGAACAGAATGATTTGGTGATGATTTGGAAACGCTCCGTGTAAATGCGTTGGCAACTCCAATACACTTGTCTTTATGTGAACCGTGATGTCAAGTAAAATGTAGTACAGATACGAGTAAAAAATAAATAAATAAACCATAGGTAAGTAATTACAATGTCTGTGTACTCGAATTTTGACAGAATTTTACCTTATAAACAAGTTTATTACTAATGTCAAAATTTAACTGCAACAATTGACAGGACTGTCAATTGCTAAAACAAAATTTTTCATAGCTATTGCTGCTGCATTCAATTATCACAAAAATATTTGGAACGACTCGTCAATTTACGGGGTGGTAAAAATGCTAAAAAAATATGCGATTTCGAGAAAAAGTTATTAAGAAATATTGTTGCTCTCGATGAGTTATACTACTGGTCAAATTTAATGCACTTATTTCATTTACACCCTGTATATATATATATATATATATATATATATATATATATATATATATATATATATATATATATACAGGATGGAAACGAACTTAATGTCATAAATTGAAGGGTGAGTAGTATGACATGTGTAGATTACGAAACAGAAAGAATTTTTTAAAAATTCGCATATTTAAGGGTAGTTCTCATAAAACTAACATTTTTGGTACCACTGGACCACTGACAACTTTAATACTTGAAATTAATTTAATTACATTACGTAATGTTTCTGTATAATCAAATCTTAATTATTTCTAACGTAATTTATTTTGAAAGTTCAATAAACCATATCAAAGGTTAATATTCATATTAATAATTTTTTTTTAAATTCGAAAAACGAAAATTCGACTTTTCTTAAGGAAACTTTTTTTACTGCTGTTTTAATTCATATTTCATTAAAAATATGTTTATTAAAAATACATTCAAAATTAGTTGTATTATTCATAATTATATTAAATTATTCTTAATAATTAAATTAAATACCATTTGCACCGAAAATAATTGTGTAATATGTACATATAATATTTCATTATTCTCGGAAGTGTTAGTGACACGTGATTTTTGCTGTGCTCTTGTTAAAAAAATGTATTCTAATTCTGAATTAGTGGATATGTTGTTGATTTATGGTGAAGTGGGACAAAACGCGGTTTTAGCAGCAGGTCTGTATGCCGAACGGTGTCCTGGAAGACGCCAGCCTTATCGCAGGATGTTCATCACAGTGACACAACGTCTTCGCGACACAGGCAATTTAAGAAGAAATAATGGACGAGATGGCGACGGTCGCAGACTACACCACAACATTGAAGATGAAGTCTTAGACTTCGTGCATGCTAACTCGGAAATTAGTAGCAAAGGAGTGTCTCGTGTTGTAGGAGAAATATCTCACACGTGTTTTGAAAATTTTACACAAGAATGATTATCATCCATACCATTTTCAACTTGTTCAAGGATTAATGCCTGCTGATCACCAAGCAAGAACGATATTTTGTCAGTGGATTCTGCAACATGCTGCAAATATTTATTTTATTTCACTTATAATATTTAGCGACGAACCAATTTTCACACGTGACGGTGTCCATAATTTTTACAACATGCATTATTGGGCTCAAGAAAATCCAGATGTTGTAGTAAGAAGTAGTTTGCAACACAGATTTTCATTAAATGTTTGGACTGGTATCTTAAATGGAAATTTCTTGGACCATACATACTGTCCAACAGGTTAAATGGTGACCAGTATTTGGAATTTTTACAAAATGTTCTACCAGTATTATTAGATGTTCCCTTACTCCATCGTCAACATGCATGGTTTCAGCATGATGGTGCTCCACCTCATTTTTTAAGAAATGTGCGGCAGCATTTAAATAATACCTATGGGAATAGATGGATTGGTCCTAGAGGTCCTGTAACATGGCCACCAAGATCACCTGACCTCAATCCCATTTGAACTCCTTGGTGTATGATAATCAAAACCCCCCTGAAACTCTTGAAGAATTGAGGATGCGGATTGAAAACTGTGCTGAAATTATTAAACAAGAAAATCATATGAACCTGGCATGTAGTGTCTCATTAATTCAACGTAGTGCATTGTGTGTAGCTGTGGGAGGTGACAATTTTGAACAATATATATATATATATATATATATATATATATATATATATATATATATATATATATAAGTTTTGTGTTTATTCTTGAATTTATTTTTAGGTTAAGTTTTTTTCACATTAACATTGTTACGTGAAAAGTTTCTAGTATTGTTGCTATTTATCAGTTAATCCATTCTGTTTTTTTTCTTTATTTATAAAAATAATTCTGCCAATTATTAATATTAATCTTTGATATGTTCATTGAACTTTCAAAATATATTATTTTACAAATAATTAAGATTTGATTATACAGAAACATTACGTAAATTAATTAAATTAATTTCAAGTATTAAAGTTGTCAGTGGTCCAGTGGTACCAAAAATGTTAGTTTACTGAGAACTACCCTTAAATATGCGAATTTTTAAAAAATTCTTTCTGTTTCGTAATCTACACATGTCATACTACTCACCCTTAAATTTATGACATTAAGTTCGTTTCCAACCTTGTATATATATATATATATATATATATATATATATATATATATATATATATATATATATATATATATATATATGTATATGTTATAAATCGTGTATCTGTTTCACTATGATTGGCGGATAAAATTGGAGATTCTTGAGAACCGTTTTCAGTTATTAACTTCCGTCTTCGAGCGTCAAGTGAATATTGTTGTAATTTTTGAACCGCTGCATATTTTAATCTAAAATATTTCAAAAATCTTCTTCAAGTATTTGACTTCAATGTAAAATATAGAAAAACGCGAATATCAAAAATTCATAACATTTAAATCCGAAAAAAAATCACGAATTCGTTGGATATTTTTTAAAATTAGCCATTATATTTATATTTGTAATAAAGTCCAGTATTTATGATTTACCTTTTTTGGATCACGATTTAATTTGCTGAGATCTTTGACGTGATGTCCGTCTACGTAATGTGTGGCATCACGCACCAACTTGTAGGAGATAATATTGTTGGGATCAAGAGCCTCAATGATAGGGAACACTGTCATGCCTTGTTCAGCCGTAAAAATCACGATCTCAAACATTCCGCTCAAGCTCTCCAAGAAATGATCGATACCTATGCACAAAAATAATTCATTATTATAATACTGTTATGTTTATTTATTTGGGTGATCTAAAATCAGAAAAATATTAATAATTAATAGTATATTATACAACGACGCTATAATGAATGCAAGGATGAAGTATGCTACACGAGCAAGTGAAGCTAAATAATCCACGACGAATTTTTTTATTGAAATTAGGATAACATTATACTGAATTGGGATGATGTGTGGTGATGGAAATAACTCATGTTCAAAACTTTTTTTTTTTGCATATTTATTTTATTAAAAATATTCTGATTGTTACATCAGAGTATATAATGCCCTTTATTCTCGGATCATTATTCCCTGTGGGATTTATATACAGAGTGTTGACGGTCAGATGCGAACATAGGGATTTAACACGGAATTTTTGTTTCACGCAATTTTCTGCTGTCCTGTTTATTTTACGGAAAAAGACAGACCGTGCAGTGCAAAGTTGTACAGAATTAAAAGTTGTACCAAAACTATTTTTAGATTTCTAATTGTTTTTGGTTTACAAATAAATTTCAAAAGTTCATTTAATTAGTAGCAATAGCAGTGGCGAATCTAGTCTTTGTTGATTGCAGTGGTTCAGCATTAAGCGCGGGTGAATTTTTTTGTTAAAGGCAAATACCTTTACTTTTATTAAAAATTACATTTATTTTTATGAAATGAGAAGCTGCAATTTTTACTTTATTCTTATGGGATTTGGACAGTAAAATTATTGAAGTTATTATTTTAAATAGGATATTCTAATGTAGTGAAATGTAAGGTAGAAAATGTTGGGTATAACATTGTGGATTATACTAAACAATAACCGAATAATGTAAAACAATCAAACACTTTACTTGTACATTTATTTTGTAGTATTGTACCTTTTAATGTTGCCCTTCTTTCGTTTTTTTAATAATTCGCGGGATTTCTTGTTTTATTTTGGCCATAACCATAAAGTGATCTGTGCTACAAACTGCCCCTCTTTTATTTTTCACATGTTTTATTATGTTACTATGTTCTTTTTCTATCAGCAAATGATCGATCTGGTTACATGTCTTTCCATTTAGTGAGACCCATGTTCTCTTGTGAATATCTTTCCTCTGAAAAGCTGTGCTCATTATTCTTAAATTATGTTCTAAGGCAAATTCTATTAGCTTAATTCCAGTTTCATTCGATTTTTCGTGTTTACTGTGCGCCCCTGTTATATGTTTGAACCTCTCTTCTTTCCCTATCATTGCGTTCATATCACCTATTACAATCTTGATATCGTACTTATGTATATTATTAAGAACTCTTCTAACTTCCTCGTAATTTATGTCTTTTCTTCTTCTTTCTTATTGTTGGTTGGAGCTTGGATATTTAAATGATGATTTTCCTGTACCTTCCTCTGACTCCAGTTTACATATTTTTTCGGATATGACTTCTTTATTCCTTTTTTGATCATAAATCCTGTTTCAAAATATTTTGTACCAAATCCGCTATTAAAAACCAGATACTTTTCAATTTCAAAAATTTCATTCGTCTTTTGTTTAGTCTCTTGTAGGCATGCGGTATCTATATCGTACTCTTTCAGCACAAGTTCTAAGTTCTTGAATGTTCCCACTGCATTTGTACCTTGGACGTTCCAGGTTGCCATTTATATAATTGTTCCCTCTTTTCGCTTCGTATTCATTGTCCTTTCGCGTAGCCGGTTTGTTAGACTTACATCGCTGCTTCGAGCTATAGTTAGTAGTTTTTTGAGCTGTCGTATCCTGTTCTGCTTTCTGTCTCTTTGTCCTTTATCTTTCTCCTCCTTTGCTTTTTTTCCTTATTACGGACTGCATATACCTCTCTTCTTTAGTCAGATTGTTTTCAATATATATTGGTTGCCTGCCCAGGTTGTATTTATTTTTTATTATACTTTTCTTGTCCTGGTAATTTTCTATTTCTGCTATGATTATTGAATCAGAGTTTTTATTTTTAATTACTGTGGTTAATATTATTTTACAATTGACATTTATTTGCTTTCCTAGTATCTCGATTATTGCTTCTTCTGGTTTCTTTTCATCAATTTGCAAGCCTTTAGTTACTATATTATTTATTCTGCTATTCTTGTCTTGACCTACAATTATTTCTTTGGTCATTTCCTCTTTTTCTTTTTGCTATTTCGTTTCCTTTTCTTTATATTTCACTTTTAGGTCCTCTATAGATGTATTTTTGTTAATTTCCTCCTTTAATTCTGTGTGATTGACTCTCATTTGTTCTTTAACTTCGTTCATTATTTTTTTCAGTGCCACTATCATATTTTGCAATTCCTTCATTTCAGATATTTCGTTATGCTTTTGTTTTACTGGTGATCTTCGTGTAGTTTTACTTCTTTTAAAAATTTCTTCCTCTTGTTTGTTTATTTCTTCCTCTCTTTTCTTTTTTTCTAGTGAGTCGATACGGTTTCTGGAATTTTTTATTCATTAACCCTTTCGTTACGCCACTACTCAAAGCACAGTGCGCCTGTGCTCATCCGTCTTTTGCTGGCGGACTCGTCTCGGCTCTGGTCAGGGACAATGTCACAGCTGTCAAGATAGTTTCTCATTCTTATTACCTTCCTTTAATTGCTTATTAACACTTTTCCTTTATACTTATTCACGTACATCTTACTTTAATTCACTTACACTGTTAGATTTGATTTTTATATGTACAGTAATTTTTGTATTTTTGCATAATATTACTGGTACTCACAAAAACTAAACCTCACAACGCAAACATAGGTGTACTCAACCGTAAACCTGATCGAGCCTGTTGTGTTACGGAACATACTATGTGTTTCTTAAATGTCATCAGCTACTCCTACAACACATCTGATATAATTTAAATTTTCAATTAATATTTAATAATACAAATCTCGCTAAAAATTAAATAAAGAAGAAGTCAAAATTTTAAATTTCTAATACAAATATTTGAAAGTTTTATTTTTTTATTAGAATAGCTTTTCAGTAAACAACAGATGAAATGAATATGAATGAAGCATAAGTAAACATAATAACTAATTAATACTATTAATACCACTAAGTATTAATTTAAAAAATTTACAATGGCTCAGATAATTTTCACAGTAGCTCTGTAGCCACTGTCTAAAGGGGTCTAGATCCGCCATGACTTATGACTTAGTAGAAAACAACATGAATTGACAGCTCGTTCAGTGTGAATACGATAATAAAAAAGAACTCATTTCTATGCCACTAGATTGGCTACATTTATAAGTCTGAAATATTGTACAAAAACGTGTAAAACGGGTTATTTAACACTTCCCCTCAATATGAAGACTATTAGCTGAAACATAAATCAAATTAAGTAATTTGTCTAAGTTCTAAAAGTTCAACACATTTATTATGTTTAGAACTAGGTAATGCTTTTGTAAGCAAATCTGCAGGCATGTCTTCAGGATAAAGGTAAGCAATCTTAATCTTCTTCAATTGAAGAGATTCGCGAACAAAATGATGCCTAACATCAATATGCTTACTACGAGCGTGGTACGTTGGTTTTTCTGCTAGCTTCAATGTCCCAAGGTTATCGTTGTAGATTGTAGCATCTCCGAACTTGCTGAAACCCAATTCTTGTAGAAAATTATTCAAGTAGATGACTTCCTTCGTAGCTTCCGAAAGCCCCATATATTCGGCCTCCGTGGTGGATAGAGCCACTGTTTGCTGCTTCTTGGACTCCCAAGATATAATACAACCGCCCAGTGTAGTGACGTATCCGGTATAAGATTTCCGGTCCTCAGGACAATTAGCCCAGTCGGAATCAACAAAACATTTCAAAGGTGTTGAATTAGGTTTGAAAACAAGTCCTGTGTCGATCGTACCTTTCAAGTAACGTAATACTCGTTTAGCCGCACTCCAATGGGTAATATTATGATTGTCGTTGAATTGGCTGAGATAGCTTACTGCGAATGCAATATCCGGTCTCGTAGATATCGCAAGATACATTAGTGAACCGATTAATTCCCGGTACGGTACAATTGGCACTTCTTCGTCAGAGTTCTTCTCTGGTCTAGTAAGTTTTGTGTTCGGGCACAATGGAGTAGTGACTGGTTTAGCGTCAAACATTCCAAATCGGTGTAAAATGTCAGTTGTATAACCTTTCTGGTGCATTGTAATACTTTTCTGGTCTTGCACAAATTCAATTCCGAGACAGTAATTAATCTCGCCCAAATCTTTCAGTTTAAATTCGTTAGAAAGTTTTTTCTTAAAGGTTTTCAGTACTTTTAAACTTTTTGAAAATAGTAAAATGTCGTCTACGTACGTTGCAATTAATACAGCATCATCTCCAGTCCCGATCCGATAAATACAAGGATCAGCTTTACATGGAATAGCTCCAAGCTTCGACAAAGAATTGTTCAATGTCTGATACCAGTTTCTTCCGGATTGACGAAGTCCGTAAAGCGATTTCTTTAGACAGCAGACGCGATCACCTGAAGTCAGTTTTTCTTTCATTTCAATGGCTTTACGTTGAATTTCGCTGTCCCGTCTTTCATTGGCTATTAAAACTTCAAAGGCCTCGATGATATGTTTCGGTGGTTCCAGGTAGAGATTCTCTTCAATTTTGCTGTTCAGATAAGCGGTCGTAATATCCAACTGATGGATTTTCATACTAGTTTGAGCCGCAATTGCAATGAGCAAGCGAATCGAGCTCAGTCTAGCAACTGGTGCAAAAGTTTCATTGAAGTGGATACCAGGTCTTTGTGCGAAGCCTTGTGCGATAATGCGAGCTTTCTTCCTTTCAACTGTTCCGTCGGAATTAAACTTACTTCTCAGGACAAATCTGCTTCCAATTGTGTCCATTTCTTCTTGACGACTTACGATTTCCCAGGTATCATTGATAATGATTGATTTTATTTCTGAAGCCATTGCTTCATACCATCCTTCGGATTCAGGTCCGATTATAGCTTTCTTGAGAGGTACTTCTGTCAGGAATGAGAATTCTGATCCTATATTCCCAGCCTCTTCCGTGATGGTATTATAAATTTCCCGGGATCTTCCCCTTGCTCCTGTACGTTCAATTCGGGGTCTTCCTGGTCCTCGTCTTGAAATTATTTGATCATCTTCATTGTTATCTTGATTATCCTGGTCATTCTCGGGCAGATTTTCTGTCTTCTAGATGCGTAGACTCGATTATAACTTCTTGATGTTCTGTTGGATGACTTTCAGATTTATTGTTTCGAATATCGAAGTAATCCTCAGAAATAATGTTGAATTTCTGGCGGGATTCGGCTGACTTGATGACAAGACCCATAAACTTGACATCCCGAGTAATTTCAACTCGTTTTTCTGTCGGAATCCAGACCCTGTACCTTTTAGATTGTTCTGAGTACCCTAGAAAAATTCCTTCACGGCTTCTTGGATCCAATTTTCCTAATCCGGGTTTTCTGTTTAGACAGAATACTTTACTCCCGAATTCTTTGAACTGGCTGATGTCAGGTACGCTGCCGGTCCAAAGCTCGTGTGGCGTTTTTCCTCCCAAACTTTTTGAAGGGCACCGATTGCGAATATAATTGGCTGTCGATACCGCTTCTGCCCAAAAGGAAACTGGAAGTCCGGCTTGAATAAGTAAACATCTTGCCATGTCGAAAAGGGTTCTATTCTTTCTCTCCGCAATCCCGTTTTGTTCAGGATTGTAAGGGATAGTACATCTTCTACTGATACCCTGTTCCTACAGGAAATTGTCGAAATCTTTGCTTATGTATTCACGTCCATTGTCTGTTTGTAACTGTTTGATTCTTCGTTCCTTCTGGTTTTCTACAACTTGTTTAAATTCTTTGAAATTCTGAAGTATTTCGTCCTTGGTTTTTAGAAATTTTATTTCCGTCCATCTTGAATAGTCGTCTGTAAAGGTTAGACAATATGTCGATCCCCCGTTTGATTTGCTTCTCATCGGACCACACACATCTGAGTGAATAAGTTCCAGTAACTGTGTTTTTCGATACGATAATTTGGGAAAAGGAGTTCGAGTCATTTTTCCTTGTGCGCAAATGTCACAGTCAATCTTAGCATCAACTTTGCTGTTAATATTTAAACCTGTTATAGTTTTATTTCGTTTAGCACTAAGGAGATCGTTAATATTTAAATGGCCTAGACGTCGATGCCATTTCATGATGTCTTGGTTTGAATCATTTTCAAATTCTGTATTTTTGCATTCATGACTCGATGCTTCGTCAAGGTAATATAAACCGTTGACTCTATTTGCGATTAACTTTGTTTCACCTTTATTATCTACAATCAGGGCTTGATCCCTTCTGAAAATTACTTCAAGATCGTTATCTGTAATTTTAGCAACAAATCAGATTTAATCTTAAGTCTGGGTCGTATAAAGTATTTTTCAGATCGACTTTTGTTTTACTTCCATGTACGTTAGTAAAAAACGATGCGTTACCTTTTGCTTTAATTTCGGTCGATGATTGGTTCGCAAGGTTCAATTTTCCATACCCGTATTCATGTGCTTCGTCGAAATATTCGTACTTTTTGCAAATATGACTGGTCGCGCCGCTATCCAGACACCATTTCGTTGAGCTGTGTTCACTGATGAATCAGAAGCACGTAAACTAACATCTTCGGTCATCTTTGCAGTTTGTTGCAGTTTTCCCAGCTTGATACTGCAACCTGCGACTTTATGTCCGAATTTTCGACAATAATGACATTGAAAGTTGAATTTCTCCCTGTGATTTGAATTCTTGTTCACGCCCGTACTGCTGTCATTTTTCTTCGGTATGTATTTTCTATTGCTTCGTTGTTGACTATTCTTGTGTGTGTATAATGCGTCTTGTGACTTCGAATTGGTAACACGCGCATCACATTCTTCAATGATTTTGACACGTAGAGTTTCGAGCGTAGGTAGTTCGTCACGTGCTTTGATTGCACATCTAAAGTTATCAAAACTACTGGGTAGACTACATAACAACATAACCGATAATAAGTCCTGGTTCATGTCAACCTCCATTTCGCATAATTTATCGACAGCATCAAAAAATTTGCGAACGTGTTCGCGCACGTCACTATTTTCTTCCATACGCTGTAAAATTAGTTGTTTGAGTAACATTGCTTTTCTTGCAGGACCTTTAGATTGATAAATTCTTCTTAGTTTTTCCCACATTTCTCGGGAAGTGTTGCACCCTTTCACTTGTTTCAATTCTGATGCACTTATCGAAAGAATAATATCTGCTTTGGCTTTGTTATCGTTCTTCACCCATTCCGCGATTGCATTTGCAGACGATGCGTCCTTCTCATTGGGCTCCGGTTTCTTATCTTCACCATCTACGTAACACCACAAGTAATTTTTAATCAACAAGGCATGCATTTGCATCTTCCAAGTATCGTAGTTCTCTTTATTTAATAATGCGATTCTTGTTAGACTTGTATTCATTTTTGCGTTTCAAAAATTCCACAATATAACCTTAAAACAATTCCTGTTATTTATATTTCAGTTTAGTTATTCTTTTCGTGTGCACTATCCTGGGCCTCATAACCTGTTAGTATGCAGTGTGGATATATTTGCGTTGGTGAACACGATTAAATACACAGTAATTCACTAAACTTATTTATTCGATTTGAAGTACAATTATATTGTGTAAAAAACATATAAATTCATTGAATTTCTTTTGACAGCTCGTTCAATGTGAATACGATAATAAAAAAGAACTCATTTCTATGCCACTAGATTGGCTACATTTATAAGTCTGAAATATTGTACAAAAAACATGTAAAACGGTTATATATATATATATATATATATATATATATATATATATATATATATATATATATCCTAAATTAAATCATTAATGTTTATTTGAATAAGGAACGTATCTTTGTAAAATATTATTATAGTGGAAATATTTATCGAAGAATAAGGGAGGAACACTGTCATACGTCATGTTTAAATCAAGAAAGTCACATAACACCTTCTTGTTCTTGTCAAGTGATTTCTCAATAATCGTACGAAGAGCAAACAATTGATCGACACATCCCCTCTCAGGCGAAAAACCACCCTGAACGTCACTAATTTTTGAAATTGTTAATGTTCGCACCTTATGAATTAAAACCTTACCAAAAAGTTTCCCGACTACACTCAACAAAGTTATCGCGTGAAAATTCTTACATTCACTCGAACTGTCTTTGCCTTGAATAATGGATAAATAACAGCCTTTTTCCAATCATCAGGAATCACGCAACGTTTCGAATAAAATCTAAATAAATAAATTAATCATTCAAATAATTTCTTTCCTGCATATTTCAACATCTCATTTGTAATCCCATCCAAACCCGCAGCCTTACCATTCCTTACACGCCCCAATGCATCACATACATCACTTTCATCTATATCATAATCATCTTTATTATCATTTTCACAAACAGTTTCACTACAATCGCCCCACTCAATCCACCTCCATACAAACCTTTAAAATACTCGCACCATTTATTCCTCACATCTGATTCATCCCACAATAACTCTCCATTCGAACTTCTCGCAGCTTTCATAATTCGACCACTTCCACTCCGCAGTCTCTTCACACTCAACCAAAACAATCGCTTATTCGTACTAAAATAATTTGTAATTCTTTCACTCAACAAGTCATCAAATCGCTTTCAACTTTCTCTCGCTACTTGCTTCACCCATCTATTCTTCCTTCTATACTCTAACAAACAATTCTTCTCGAAAACGCCCAGGCGAATCCTTAACATTTAAAAACTTCAAATATGCCATCTTTTCTCAGCAATCGCTTCTTTCACCTGATCATTCCACCATGCATTTTTTGGACATGAGCCTAATCTGCTTTCACCACAAACTTCTTCTGCATATTTGAGGAGGGATTCATTAAATTTTATCCAAACTTTGTTTATATTACAATCAAATTTGGACTCACATTCAAGTAAAGATTCATTCAATCTTTCAACATACTGCATTCTAACATCTTCATTCAAAAGAGCAAAGCATTTTACGCGAAACCTTTTCCCAGAATATTTCTCCTACTTTTGCCAAAATTGATTCAATCAATTCGACATGCAACCAAATAATGCTTATTCGTACCCAGTTCAGGGCCACGTTTCACACGCGTATCTAGTACCATACTCCTCAATTGTTCATTATAGACAACAAAGTCAAGCACACTGCATTTATTCTGAAACACATTCTCGTAGGTGTATATGTGAGCTGGCTTATGTTTAAAAATGGAAATCGGTTGAACAAATTTCTCTCCAAACAAAATTAAACAATTCTCTCACCATTATCATTCACTCGACAATCACCAAAACGTCCCAGTACATTCTTAGATTCACTTCGTTTAACACCCACCCATCCATTCAGATCACCACACACTATCACTCTCTCAACCGGATCACACAAATCAATTACACCATTTACCGAAGATCAAAATAGATCTTTTTCAAGATCATTTTCAAAGTCTGTTGGACCGTAAGTGGACACAAAGAAGATTTGTATATAGCCTACGTTGAATCTCATCCAAGAAACTTGCGAAGAAGTACAGCCGTAACTCCGCACAAACGGCTTCATTCTTTCGCTCACAAGTATACCTACACCATGTTTTCTATGCTCATTCTCACGAACGCCCAACCACAAACAAAATATGCCTTCTCATAGCCAGAGTTGTGCAAGTTATTTACATCGAGTAATTTAGTTAGTTTTTTACATGTAAAAAACTTTTGTAAAAAACTAAACTTATATGTTATTAACCCTCTGTGAAATACGTAAAAAACTAAAACTTACTCGTATCTCGTATATAGTTAAGTTACTAACATCTAACGGCAAGCACTTATTTTTATGAGACTGCTAAAACATAGAACTGACAGTAGACAGCAATGATACCAACAGACAGAGCTACATTGCGTAAGCCACGCGCAAGCGCAGTTGGAGTTTTTTTACGTTTTAGACGTTTTTTACATAAATTACAGTTACTTACACCAATTTTGTATAAAACTAAACAAATTTTTAAAAAACACAACTCTGCTCATAACATCTTTCCTCATTGTCTCACCTACAAAACATCTATACCGTACATTCGCATTGCATTCATCAACTCATTCTCTTTCCCATTCACACTTCACATTCCACGTCTCCAACTTACACTCATCATATATTCTCCATTTATTCTTCATTTATATTTAAATAGATAATATAGAAAAGAAAAAGAAACGGGTTTACAAATTTTTGCATTTTCAGTGTATATTTTCTGAACTCTACTTATGTATATTTCTGTATATCAAAATAAAAAAATAAAAAAGGTTCGTCAAATTTAATAAGATATTTTTATTTCTAAGAAGCAACTTGCTACACGGACTATACTTTCCGAACGTACTACCGTTCTCTTTTTAACCCTAATGCTTTCTCACTCTGCGCACAACCACTTTTTAACTCCCACGATTGACTGAGATTACTGTAGAGGTGGGTGTATACGACTATTCGGTTCAACATGAACATGCACAATCGGGCCGCCTATTGTCATTCATGGGTCTTCAATTAAGCGTATGCTGATAGGATACGTAGAGTATGAGAGTTTCAGTCTACAATACATTTCAGTGATACCGACTTCATCTTATTTGTTCTGATCTGATAGCAACGGCATGTGTTCGTATGCAAAGGACATCAAACGTATCTACTACTGTCCCCGACGGCTTTGAGAGTTCGTGAGATGATGCCTGGTAAGGAAATAATTGTTTATATTAATCATACCTGGTCGTTTCTTAAACCGCCATCCTGTCTGATATGTGTAATCCGGGTGCACCAGCACGTCTGTTAGCTCCAAGACGAGGGTGTACGGCGGCTGGTAGTACGGTGGTTGTACAGGATCAGGCAACAGTTTCTCTCGCGATGGTTCCTTTACCATCTGTAAATCCATTTTATCATATACAGTATACAGAGTAATGAAATAATCTAAGGTAGTTAATAATAGTCTTATTATATAGCCTATACAGCGCGTTACACCAATATTGAAAAGAGGGATATGAAAAAAAGTGCTTATTCATGGGCACCGTCAAAAAATAATTATTACAGTAACTTTAAATAAACTATACAGTGTGTCCCATTTAGAACTGCCACCATTGGGTTCTCGAGAACTATAAAAGATACAATGCCGGTTAAACGAAACTTTTTGTGCATATATAGGGGGCCATCTCAGATGTGCTTTTGTTTTAGAAGGGTCTAGGCGTCACGGCGGAAGAGCCCCAAAGTAGCACGATGTATGTTCCAAGCGCCCGCAAAACCCGTGTCATTATATTAATTTTTGAAATAAGTTTAAAAAAACAAGTATATTAGTCCAGTCAATGGAGACCAAAAATGACCTTTGTTTTACAAAAGGTGGTGTAGTAATAATTTTAACATATGTTATTTGGGTCGGGACGAGGATGAAAAGTTCAAGTTATTGACCTTAGGGAGGCTTGGCACAAGCCGCTTTCTTAAATCAAAGGTACAAAAAATGACTTTTTTTGGTTTTGACTATTTTCTGAAAAACGGTAGCCTGTATCAAAATTTTACAAAAATACAAAATTAAAGTCCGTAATTTATTCTACAAAAAAGGGCTTTTACATTCTTACCTAGGATAAAATCTCAAAGTGTTATAAAAAGAGTTGACCGGAACAACAATTTGTGACAAAAAAAAAATTACTCAAATAATAAACAATATTAGGTTTCTACTACTTATCTCTAATAGGTTTTACTATTTGTAAGGCCGCTTCATACGATCCGACTTTTCGCCGTGCGCCGTATCCGGCACGGCGCCGTGCTTACAAATTACCATGGTTTTTTATGGCTATGTTTACACGATACGACCGACGCCGTCCACGGTGTATAGCCGTGAACGGCCGCCGTTGCTCCAACGGCGCCTATTTCAATCCGGTACGGCAATTCCCCGTTCACGGCGCAAAAAAGTACACGCGCTTTCAGATTTGCCGTCCGCCGGAGAAGTATTTCAGTATTTTATTTATGTTATTTTAATGAAATAGTCTATGAATAATATTCATATTTCAGTGACATTGACTGATGTATGACATATTTCATAACACAAAATGTTTTGAAGTACGAAAGTTTACTTTGTTTTGGTAAAATCAACCACAACCTTCACAAAGTGCACACTAATAATAAAGATGGAAAATTACGAGGTGAACGTAGACTAATTGATGACTCTAGTGTGACAGACCTATTCTTTGGGACAAAGTTGAATCCTATAAATCTTAAATATTTATATAAAACACCACCAGGTGGCTTTTGTAGATTTAAGGGATTGACCCACTGCCTACATCATGAACGTTATGTTTTTAATTATTAATAATAGAGATACAATAATTACTATGACATTGACAAGAGTAAAACCGTCAGACGGAAACACGGCCTTGTATATTTTTGTTTTCACCGTTTGTTTAACGGCGCGTACTCAAATTTGCACGGCGCCGTGCAGGAAAAGGCGCACGGAGAAAAGTCGGATCGTGTGAAAGAGGCCCAAGGCCATTTAAAGACGATCCGACTGTTAGCCGTGTGCCGTTTCCGGCACGGCGCCGTGCAAATTTGAGTACGCGCCGTTACGCAAACGGCAAAAACAAAAATATACACAACGCGGCATTTTGCTGTGTTTCCGTCTGAGAGCGACAGTTTTACTCTTGTCAATGCTGATAATATGGTAATTATTATATCTTTAGTATTTATTCCACTTGCTGGTGTTTTCGTTATTTTATATAACGATTTAACATTTATAGGATTCAACTTTTTTCCCAAAGAACAGGTCCATCACACTAGACCAGAGTAATCATAATTCACTATTCGTATTATTACTGTGCGCTTTGTAAAAGTTCTGGTTGATTTTACCAAATTAAAGTAATCATGCATACTACAAAACATTTATTTTATGACAAATGTCATACAACAGTCAATATCATTGAAGTATGAATATCTTTCATAAACTACTTCATTAAAATAAATAAAATAAATAAATAAATAAATAAATAAATATATCATCACGGCATATTACCCATTGCTGGGTGTGCCAATCTGCTTTGTATGCAGATATCGGTAATGATGATGACATATTTGTACCGTGCGGGCGTTTACCAGGCGTCACCTCACGGGCACTCATTGTTGGCGTGGAGAGTGCACCACAGGGGTCAATTTTGTGCCATTTAAAATTGGAAATATTTGGCGTCGGCCGGGATCGAACCCGGTTCCCCAGATTCGCGACCAGACACATAAAATAACACAAATAAAATATTGAAATACTTGTCCAGCGGACAGTAAAATGCCGGAAAATCTGAACCCACACATGTAACTAAATATAAAATAAAATAAATATATCATCACGGTTTATTACCCATTGCTGGGTGTGCCAATCTGCTTTGTACACAGACATCGATAATGAAATATTTGCAGCGTGCGGGCGCTTACCAGGCGTCACCTCATGGGCACTCATTGCTGGCAAGGAGAGTACACTGCAGGACCATTTAAAATTGAAAATATTTGGCGTCGGTCGGGATCGAACCCTGTTCCCCATATTCGCGACCTGACATTCAGGCACGCGGCCACGAGACCCCATTTCATTACATGTAATTTTAATGCCGCGCCGGATTGAAATGGGAGCTGGAATGCCGCTTTCACACGGTCCGAATTTTCGCCGTGCGTCGTTTCCTGCATGATGGCGTGCATATTTGAGAACACGCCGTTAAGAAAACGACGAAAACAAAAATATAGACGGCGTTGTATTTGGCTGTGTTTCCGTCCGACAGCAACAGTTTTACTCTTGTCAATGCTGATATGGTAATTATTGTATCTTTAGTATTTATTCCTTAAATCAATAAAGGCCACTTGCTGGTGTTTTCGTAATTGTATATAACGACTTAAGATTTGTAGGAGTCAACATTTGTCCCGAAGAAGAGGTCTGTAACACTGGACTAGAGTAATCACATATCCTATGTCCACCTTATAATTCACCATTTGTATTATTAGTGTGCGCTTTGTAAAAATTACCAAAATAAAGTAAGCATGCATATTTCAAAACAATTACAAGTCTAAGGCCTCTTTCACACGATCCGACTTTTCGCCGTGCGCCGTTTCTGGAACGGCGCCGTGCTAATTTGAAAACGCGCCGTTAAACAAACGGCGAAAACAAAAATATACACGGCGCGGCATTTCGCCGTGTTTCCCACAGGTGTTTCCGCCTGACAATGACATTTTTACTCTTGTCAATGTCAATATGGTAATTATTGTATATCTGTCATTTATAATTAAAAAATAACGTCCACGATGCCTTAAATCTGCAAAGGCTACTTGCTGGTGTTTTTGTTATTTTATATAACCATTTAAGATTTATAGAATTCAACTTATGTCCCAAAGAACAGGTTTGTTTCATCCACTAGAGTAATCAAATATTCCACATCCACCTCATAATTTTCCATTTTTATTATTAGTATGTGCTTGGTAAAAGTTGACTCATTTTACTAAAATAAAGTAAGCATGCATATTTCAAAACATCAGTCAATATCACCGAAATATGAATATCATTCATAGACTACTTTATTAAAATAACGAATAAAATACTGAAATACTTGTCCGGCGGACGGCAAAAAACCGTAAAGTCTGAATGCACGCATTTAACCACGTGTACTTTTTGCGCCGTGTACGGTAAACTGCTGTGTCGGATTGAAATGGGCGCCGTTGGAACAACGGCGGCCGTTCGCGGCCTATCGCCGTGGACGGCATTGTTCGCATCGTATGAGCGCAGCCATAAGTAACAGTGGTAATTACCAAGCACGGCGCCGTGCCGGACACGGCGCACGACGAAAAATCAAATCGTGTGCAAAAGGCCCAAACGCACGCATTTAACTACGTATACTTTTTGCGCCGTGAACGGCGTATTGCCGTGTCGGATTGAAATAAGCGTCGTTCGTATTGTATGAACACAGCCATAAGCAACAGTGGTAATATCTAAGCACGGCGCCGTGCCGAGCACCGCGCACTGCGAAAAGTCGAATCGTGTGAAAGCGACTGAACAACGGTGACCGTTCACGGCTTTACGACGGTCGTACCGTGTCCACACAGCGGTGCTCATTGAACACAGCAATAAACAACCATGGTAATTTGTAACAGTGCCGGACACGGCGCACGGTGTCGTGCAAATTTGGGAATGCGTCGTTAGGCAAACGGGGAAAACAAAAATATACACGACGCGGCTTTTCGCCGTGTTTCCGTCTAACAGTTTTACTCTCGTCAATGTCAATATACTAATTATTGAATCTATATTATTTATAATTAAAAAAATAACGTCCACGATGCATACAGTAGGTACATCCCTTAAATCTACAAAAGCTACTTGGTAAAGTTTTTGTTATTTTATCTTAATATTTAAGATTTATAGGATTCAACTTTGTCCCAAAAACAGGTCTGTCACACTATAGAGTCATCAATTATTCTACGTCTGCCTCGTAATTTACCATCTGCAGTATTAGTGTGCTTGATTTTACCAAACAGATTTTCGTGATAAATATATTATGAAATATTCTAAAACTTGTCAAATTTGGTATATAAGACTTTTATATGAAGGGGAACAAAATATTAGATTTTTGCTAAAATTGAGAAACCGGAAGTGATACTTTATTTGAAGCTCCGAACATATTTTCGTGAAAAATATATTGATACAATCTAAAACTTTTCAAATAGTTTTTAAAACTATTATATTAATGAGAACGACATATTATATTTTTTTCTTTGATAAACCGGAAGTAGTATTTTATAGAATGCTATAAACAAATTTTCTTGAAAAAATATAGATAGTAAAACATGATCCAAAACTTATCAAATTAGGTAATTAAAACTGGTGTATAATTTGAAACAACATATTAGATTTTGACTATACTTATACGATAAACCGGAAGTGGCACTTAATTTGGAGCTCTTAACAGATTTTCGAGGAAAAATCCAAAATTTCGTATTATAGATTTTTCTATTTATTGGAACATAAAATTAGATTTTGTTTACATACGATCAATCCGAAGTGATATTTTACTTAAAGCTCATTGCTACTTTAAACATGGAATTGACGGGAGGTTGTATGCTGGTCACACCAGATTTTATTTATTTAGAAATGACTTCTGTAATTGAGAAAAATGTTTTAAATAAAAAGTGACGTATATTTATTGTCTATTAAGTGGCGTACGAAAATAATTTTTTTGTGCAATTGGACGCAAAACAAGCATTTCGCAGCTGCAATACAGGCCGCGAAATTAAATTTCGTGACCGCTGTTATGATAACGGCCGCGAAATGAATTTCGCGGTCGTTGTCATGGAAGCGGCCGCGAAATTAGGTAAACAATCACTTTGATACTTGAGAATTGCATGGTTTTGTTTATCAAATGTTAATCCCATAGCCACCTTGAAAGCTAATTTTCTATTTACAATGAAACTGTTTAAAATTAATAAAATTTGTAATTACATATTTTTTACGGTTGCACAAAAAATATTGTGTACACCTTGTCCGCGAAATCCTTTAACGCCCTTGAGATTCTCGGTACGCTAAAGAGTGATTTCGCGTCCTTGATATACAAATAACTATTATCGGTAAATTTTCGGTATAACACAAACTTACATTTTTTAAATGGAACCCATATTTGATTTTTACTTAAAAAAATACTTATTTTTATCTCTGTCGATTGGTATAAAGGTTATTGTATTTTGATTTTATTTTACCCTTTAAATTTTAGATTTCTTAAAATAAAAATTAACTTGTACACCAACAAAAAGCGAGTCATTATTTATCTAATGTGTCAGCCATATTCGTATATAAAATTATAACATTAGGCACATAATACACAGTCTAAAAAAAACTCTCTGGTTATATGGCGTAACATTATTTTCAATATTTATTATTGACATATGAACAGGAGAATCAATGACAGGCGTGGAAAAACAGTTTTTTCTCAAATATTATGTGTTGCGGAAACTATATTTAGGTTTAACGCAGAATTTTATGTATCTTTTAAAAGTGTGCGTATAAATCAACTCAAAGTTTTACGGTACATAATATTTGGAAAAATTGTTTTCCTATGTTATGTCACTGATTCTCGTTTTCAACCTGTACTCGTTATCTGGGTGGTGATCGAAATCCATTACGTAGAGTAGGCATTTAAGATGGAAAAAAATTGTTCCTTGAGTGTTGCTTCCTACATTATTTTAATATAAAATTCTTAAAATGTGTAAAGGTTCATAGTGCCAACTGGATATGTGATGTTTTAACCAGGGAAGTTCGATAAGAAATATATATATATATATATATATATATATATATATATATATATATATATTATTTTTATTATTGGATATACAAAAAAATCATTCAAATGAAAGTTGTAATACATAAAAGAGAATATTCACTTATTGAGAAAAATATTTTTTTAGCCAGTGGTTCTCAAACTACAACATAAAGTTATATATTCTTTAAATAGGATGGTATATATTTTTCAAACTCGTTCGATGTAGTATTTTTTTCTGATTTCAACCATCAATCATTTTATATCCTTACATTATAAAAATATTGAGAAAAATGCAATTTAAATTTAAATAAATTTTATTTTTATAATTATTTTTCGGTAGGCTATTACGTATGAAAAACAAAACTGCTATCTGTCAATTTGAATTATTTAGTGTATAATTCTCCCGATAATTCCTATTTTTTGTTATTTATGAAGATATAAAGAAATATTTATGTTTAGTTTTAACTTAGGTTAAATTTTTTTCATACATAGCCTACTGAAATATAACTATAAATAAAAAATTTATTTAAATTGCAAATGGATTTTTCTTAATATTTTTGTAATGTAAGGATATAAAATGATTACATGGTTGAATTCATAGCAAAATACTCTATCGAATGATCCATCCCAATTAAAAAATATATATTTTTATGTTATAGTTTGAGAACCACTGCTTAAAAAATTCTGTTCTTCAACAAGTGAATGTCCCCCTTCATCTACTACAAATTTTATTTGAATAATTTTCTTTTATTACTAATAATAAAGAAATTTCGGTCTGGCGAAAATAACGGTTTCTTACGGTTTTCGGTTTAGTTTTCACGGATGAATATTATTAAAATCAAAGAAAATTCATTTTAGTTGCGACTACGCTTCGAGCCTCCGCTAATGAAAAAACACCGACAACTGAAGTGAAGAGTAAGTTTTTATTAACGCGCGTGTTTGAATATATGTACGCATATTGAAACGAAATGAACCTATATTTTCTTCCATTCAGCTCTGGTTTTTGTCCCGACAAAAATACCGGTTTTTGTCCCGACAAAAATACCGGTTTTTGCCGGTTTACGGTTTTATTGTCACTTATTATTAGATAATAAAAATAAGTATTTGAATTGTATGAAATAAATTATTATTCTGTTTATAAATTTTACATTATAATTGTAATAAATTTTTTTTATGACATAACACTTTACATGTTTGTTTTTCTTTAAATTCCCTGGCTAGAACTATTAAAAATTATAATTTTCGAAATTTTCATATCTAGATTTTATGGTTACTTAACATGCAAAATGACTTTTTTACTGCTTTTCGGAATTTCGGAAGCAATGTGCAAGAAAAGCCTGTTTGCTCATGGCAAATAACTTTGTAACAGATTTCGAGCGCCACCGGTAAAAATATTCTTACTCTTTTATAGTAGTCTATTTCATTCAAAGTTCGGTATAAATACTGCTTGTAAGGTGGTAGATAAGTATATTCGTCTTTTACTGGATTCCCATCTGCATCAATTGGAGGTTTACCCAATTCATGAATCAAGAATCCTCCTAGTCCACCAATTGTAGCTATACAAGCAAGAACTGAGAGTTTTGTGGAACGCCAGGAACTCGCTGGTGTATCATTAATATTTTCATCCAATTCTGTTTGTTTTTGAGTTTCATTTGGCACAATAGAAGAAATGTAACTCTTGGTATCATTGCATTCTTTAACTGTAATTTTATAAATTATTATCTTACTTAATTGTATGGAATACAATGCTATGTACTCTGTCTGAGTAATAATTACATACGAGGGTCATTTCATAAATAATGTATAATTTGGTAACACTGCGAATTGCATGAGGCAACAACAGTTACAATTAAGTCATTTGTAGTTACAGGATTGAGGAAGAAGCTTGTGTTTTGCTTTCATCTGTAACCTACTCTGTTTTTAACACATGCGAATTAAAATTGGAGTCTGTAGAAGTCTCGGATACAGTGAAGCATGAAACTCTTCCAGAGACGGAAAACGTTGTCTACACATAGGTTGTTTCAGCTTTGGAAATAGGTCGAAGTCTAATGAACACATGTCCAAACTCCAGGGCTATGAGGTAACACTTCCCAACAGTATTCATGCAGTTTTTCGGTATGAAATTCGCGATATAGAGGCGAGCGTTATCATTGAGAATGAGTGGCTCAGCCTCGAGTCGAGTTTTGTGTATTTTTCTGCAGTTGTTGCATGAAGTCACGATAATAAACTTCAGAAAGTTTCTTACATACACACGACGATCTTCTTTAAGAGCATCTGTCACAAGTTTCACACTTCGTTCATCTGTTCATGTTTTCGGGCATCCTGGTAATGGATCATCGTTTATGCTCAAATGACCACCACGAAAACAATTAGCCCAACGAGAAACTGTACTACGGTCCATTGTTAAGTCACCGCAAACTTCCCTTAGTGCTGTGGATTTCTGTCGGATTTTTGCCACGTAAAGTTTCGATCGTAATGTACCACCACTGATCTTCAACAGTCACAATTCCTGATACTCCTAGCTCGCGTTTGTTAAAAACAGAGTAGATTACAGATGAAAACAAAACACAAGCTCCTTCCTGAAACCCTTAACTACAACTGACGTAATTGTCACTGTTGTTGCGTCGTCTAATTCGCAATGTTGCCAAACTGTGCATTAATTATGAAATTACCCACGTATATTATTTCTGATACCTTGATAATGAATTCGTCTTAAGTAAATTATGTAGAAATTATTAACTGTACAGAATAAGTTAAATATGGGATGCACTGAGCACTGATTGCAACGATTAAGTGCCAGTGAAATTTATGTAATGTCCAATGAATATGCCTTGCATAGAGATCTTAATTTTATTAGGTATATTAAACATAAGTTGCCCAATTAGTAGTCCTATTCAGTAGTGTGTTGCTTATCCAGTAAAAATGCATTCATAGGCAAAAATGGAGGTACGAGCATGGGAATCGTGGTAAAAATTTATTTTGGTAAATAAGCATATTTTAAAGTCATTAGAATTCGCCTGGTATGCATGCTATTATAAAAATGAATAGTATACTAAGTATTAAAACAGTAAGGACAGTTTATCGGTCGAAGACAATGTTGTTTTTGCACGATCGACGCTAGTGTTTCACAAAAATCAAGATATACTCTTGATCTTGTCTTGAAGTCAATACAAGACCAAAACAAGAAGTATTTTTTATTTATCAAGACAAGACAAGAAAGTATTATCAAGAATCAAAATTTTTTGTCAAGAAATCTTGATTTCTTGACAATTAATATTGCACATCTGCATTTGTATGTTTTATGTGTTTAGATCCTTTTAACGCTCAACTCAAAAAACGAAAAATATTTTAAATACAAATACATATATTCATGTCTCACTACAAAATAATTCTCACATATATATGCAAAATCAATGGGATATTTTAATATAAATTATGTACAACACATACATTTTCTTTATATTCAATATATTTTCTTTTTCTACTTTTCTTCTCTTTTTTTATATTCGTAATTTTTTCGCTAATTCCTTTTGTATTCTTTTTTTGTATATTCTTTTGCGTTGTTGACTTTTTTTATTTTCATAATCTTCATAATGATGCACAAATATTTTTGACAGTGGCATACAAATATTTTTGACAGTGACATTTATGTGTCAATTACAAACATTTGAATTTCTTGTCTTGAAGTAGTTTGATCCGAGATTTTTTTACATCAAATTATTTTATATCTATGCATTTCTTTATCTCTAAGTCTATAGAAGATATAATAATGAATTTATATTTATCGAATATAGAATTTAACGTTCTTTAATATAAGTATTCACATAAATTTTCAATAAATAATATTTAGATGATTTTTCTTTTAATCTTCCGGTTGTCCAATTGTTACTAAAACTTAATCAACTCTTCCCATTATTGTTAGATTGAGGAATCCGTAGTTAAAAATGTATTAAATCTTATAATATTTGAGAAATCGTGGATCCAATATGCACACACACATACGGACATCATCGTAAAAATGTTATAATCGGATTCTAGGGACCTTAAAACGTGCTTATTCACTAAAATCTGGATATGCGATTTTTAGCATGAATTCAATACCTCTCTTAGCGAGAGGTAAAAAAGAAAGAAGCCATCAGATTCTAGTGCAAATAGAACAACCGGAATACCTTTAAATGTATTTTTTCGCGATTTATGCTATAATTAAATTGAATATTATAAAATTTTATATAGATAATGTATTGATACTTCTTATGTAACTATTTTAATAAGTCAGGTAGTCTATGATTTATTATGATACGAATATAAACACAACTCCTTGGTTACCTAGTTCAAATAAACAAATATATGTAACGGACAGATACAAGTCAATTTTAAAAAACTAGTCATTTCAAATGTATAATTCTAATGTTTTAAGAAGAAAATATTAAGATCTGAATTTGCAAAATATCTAATAAATAAATCAGTTTTGTTTTGTTTGTAATTGAAAAGAAATTAACGTCACTATAATAACTAAATTTGAATTAATATAACGATAAGATTCTAGAGATGAAATGTTCATAATTCCTACATTTATGCCCGGTTTTTCAGTGGCGGTTTTAATTTCAGCTTAGTTGAACTTTGAACTTGCAGCTGAACAATTTTTTGTATATAATATGTATATTTGGATTATACTTCATTTTACGTAGTGTTGGGAATATAGGTGCAGTTTGATCTTGTTTTTTTATTGGTTAATACCCGATATTATGCCCTATTTTATAAGGAAGTAGTAAAGCCTGTCATTTTCACATTTTATTCAGTGTTCGCAATTATTATTGGTTCTTTGCTATAGCAATATTGCTACGAAATAACAACTTTCTTACAAAGCAGGGGTGATTATCAAATCAAACAACAATATCAAACCGCACCTATCATCACGATTTTCTTACTTAAAATGAAGTATAGTTTAGTTGAACTTAAACCAAATGTCATAATATTGAAAATGTACTGTGTAATTTGCACTAACAATTGACAATTTTCGTTTTTGTGTATTAGGTTTACACTGTAGCCTATTAAAGGGCAGAATTTATATCCCTATCTAAACCAACGCTATTTTCTTACGTGAAATGAAGTATGACGATGGGTTCAATATGTAGTTTTTGCAGATGACACGACACTAATTGCATCACATAAATCGATTTTATCACTAAATGAAATGACTATTACTAATTTGAAGAGAGCTGAAGCTTGGTTTACAGCAAATAACATAAAATTAAACAAAGAGAAGACGCAGCAAATAATAGTATCTTCAAATCCAAATGCAAGGACAGTTAATTCTGTAAAAATTTTAGGTTTTCTAATAGATAATGGTATAACATGGGTTGATCATATTACGAGTTTGCTTACAAGGCTCGCTAGTATAAATTTTCTTTTACGAAAGATAAAACAATGCTTAAATTTAGAGATACTAATTTCGCCGTATTTTTGTCTTTTTCATTCAATAATCTGTTATGGGATTATTCTATGGGGTAATTCCTCCTATGCATATAAAATTTTCAAGCTTCAAAAACAAGCTATTAGAATTATAAAAGGTGTGGGTGCTAGGGAACACTGCCAGCCTCTATTCAAACAATTTAAAATTATGCCACTGCCTTGCTTATTTATATATTTTACTTTGTTAGAAATTTATATTAACGCTCACAATTTTCCATTAGTTTCTAACTCTCATAAGTACTACACTAGAAATGCTAATTTAACTCAAGTACCCAGATTTAGATTAGATCGATCTCAAAGAAATTCTTTAAATATTAATTTATATAACGCCTTACCAGCATCAATTAAGACAGTAAATTATAATGTTTTTAAACTTAAAAAAATAATTTTTTGACAAAACAATGTTTTTATAGTCTAGATGAATATCTGATCGCCATTGCTGATGCAGACACTTGTAATCCATTATTATTAATGTAATATTAATTTATTTTTTCTGTATAAGTAACTTTTGACTTGCCATAAACAATTTGTAATTGTACCAATGGTCAAATAAATATGAATATTGGCTGTGCTGGCCACATCATATACGCAAATAAAACTTCCCATTTAATTTTAAACAAAAATGTTTCAAATAAATGTTGTAGCATCACTAAACAGATTTTATTTTGCATGTTTTGTAACCTGTAAAATCCAATTTGAAATTTTATAAATATTACTCATTTGTAGTGATAGCCACGAAATTTAAACAAAATTACAAAGAAATGCATATCGTTTGAATTGTCAGAATTTCGATTTTGCAGGTTACAAAATAAAAATAAATAAAATCTAAGCAATAATTTGGATGTGTATTATAAAAACAAAATAGTTTGAAGGACTTAGGATAGAATATAATTATCAGTAATTTTTATTTGAAAATCTAATTTCTGACAGTTCAAATGATATGCATTTCTTTGTAATTTTGTTTAAATTCCATGGCTATCACTACAAACGAGAAATATTTATAGAATTTCAATTCGGATTTTACAGGTTACTAAACATGCAAAATAAAATCTGTTTAGTGATGCTGGTATATAATATAATTATCTCCAATTTTTATTTGCAACACTTTTGTCTAAAATTAATTGGGAACTTTTGTGAAAGGAAAAACTGATTTCCCATGTTAAACGCCTATGGCCCGCTTTTTAATTAACACCCTGTATATATATATATATATATATATATATATATATATATATATATATATATATATATATATATATATATATGACGGTCAGATGTGAACATAGGGATTTTACATGGGATTTAAGTTTTATGAAATATTCAGCCCTCCTCTTCATTTTATGAATAAAACTGTAGAGTGTTAAGTGGTGCAGAAATAAATGTTGCATATTGTAGTATTCACTATCTTCTCTCAGGATTCGTAGGATTCACTACAGGTTATAAATAAATGAATACACTTCATAAATCTTTCCGAACACGTCTTTATTCTCTCCCGGTCAGACACAAAACTGTCATATTCCCTATCAGTTACCGCTCACATCACAAATACATTAATTAATTAATACCTTAATCATTGTTACCCAATACATAATAGAATTGTATTATATGGCAGTACACTACATCTCTCCCTTTTTTTTAAATTGTTATTAAAACAAAATCACAAATACGTGAAAGATCTGAAAGGAAAATAATAATTAGTTTTCATTATATACTTGCCATTGGCCTTCGACTTTTTTCAAGTGGACGATATTTCTTCTTTGAAGCTGACCAGTTTCGTCATTCTGGATTTGTATGTCTCCTCCTTGTTTATCTGTCACCGTATGGGTTGTGCTGTCGAATGTTGGAGTTAATTTATCTTTTTTAATCAAGTTCTTTACATAAACTTTATCACCACACTCTATGTTTCTTTCTGTTGCCCTTCGTTTTCTATCGGCATATGCTTTTCCCCTTTCTTTCTCCAATCTGTCTTTGTCTATTATTTCTTCTTCTATTATGTCTGCCGATAAATTTCCAATGTTTGGTAACTTGTCTCTGCATTGCCTACGAAAAAATAATTCTGATGGTGTTTTTCCCGTGGTTGAGTGGGGGGTACAATTGTACATCATCAGATAATCCTGTAGATCAGCTTTCCAGTCGCTTCTAGACGTTTGGCTGATTTTAAGTCGTTTCAGTATATCACGATTTTGCCGCTCAACTTCTCCATTCTGCTGAGGCCAGTAAGGAACGGTGTTATATAGGATTATGTTGTTTTCTTTACAAAAATCTTTAAATTCTTTGCTGGTTAATTGCTTCCCGTTGTCTGCTGTAATTTATTCTGGGAGTCCTAGTCTCGAAAATATTTCTCGTAAGGTCTTAATTGTGTCGATTGTAGTTATTGATTTCATTATCTTAATCTCTTTGTATCGGCTGTAATAGTCCACTATTACTAATAAATGGTTATTGTTCGGCAATGGCCCCATGAAATCTATAGCAACATCAACCCATGGTTGAACAGGTAGGTTTCGCTGTTTCATAGGATGCGGTGGGTCTGGGGCTGAGACTAATGTACATCCTTTGCAGTTTCTTACGAAATTTTCTGCTTCACCATCTATTTTGGGCCACCATACTTTTGTACGAAGCCTCTTTTTCATGGCAACTATGCCCGGGTGCCCTTCGTGTGCTGCTTCTAAAACTCGTCCCCTTAATTTTCCTGGGATAACAATTTTGTTTCTTCTTAGAAGAACATCTCCGCAGAAACAAAATTCTGATTGGAACATTTCGTAATTTTTTACACTATCTATCCATTTGCCGTTGAAAAGTCCTTTTTTAACATTGAGTATCTCTGGGTCAGATTTAGATATTTCTATGATGTCTCGTAGGGGTACTGCAACGGGTCTAGAGTATTCAACTATTTGATTAATTGACTCTTCACAATTAAAAGGTTTAGTATTAGTTTGAGTACAACACAGTCTGGAAAGTGGGTCTGCAATATTTGATTTACCAGATCGATAAATAACTTTATATCTGTATGACTGGAGTCTAAGCACCCATCTTTCAATCCTAGCACACGGTTTTGACTTGGGACTGAAGATTGTCTCGAGGGGCTTGTGATCCGTTACTAACTCAAATTCGTCTTTTCCATACAAGTATATGCGAAAATGTTCAACAGACCATACCAAAGCCAGTGCTTCTTTTTCTGTTTGACAATATCTTTTTTCGCAGTCAGTCAAACTTTTACTACCGTAGGCTATGACTCGTGGGCCTTTTCCATCAAATTGGATTAATACACACCCTAAACCTACGGGACTAGCATCAGCAATAACTTGAGTTCTATCTTTGGGATCATAGTAACCCAATGATCTTCTAGAGGACAGTGTATCCTTTAATTTCATAAATGCGTTCTGTTGTTCTTGTTTCCAAAGATGAGTTATACTAGCATGTTTGCCCAGTCTTTGACGAAGTATTTTCCTCATTGGTTCGGTAATAGTGGCCAGGTCAGGAATCCATTTTCCAATGTAATTTACAAGGCCCAAAAAACTTTGTACTTCTTCCAGATTTTTTGGATTGCGAAAACTTTTTACCGCGGCTATATGAGATGCTAGAGGTCTTATGCCAGAATCGGATAGCACGTGCCCAAGAAATTCAATGCTTCTGACTTTGTAAATGCATTTCTTTTCATTCAGAACTATGTTGTTTCTTTCTAATGTACGCAAGGTTTTCTTAAGATTTTCATTATGCTCGCTTTTCCAAAAACTATTATGTCATCTATAAAATTTAATGTTCCTTTACAGTCGATTAAAATTTTTTCCATTATTTTTTGGAATATCTCTGGTGCACATGTTATTCCAAACATAAGCCTCTTATAACGTAACAGACCTCTTTTTGATATGAAAGTGGTAATGAATCTGGATATTTCGGAAATTTCAACTTGATGGAAAGCATTTTTTATATCTAACCTAGAAAATAATTTCGCTTTTCTCAATTGTGGTAGTAAAGTAGCCATAGTGGGCAGGGGATGATTTTCACGTGAGATTGCTTGGTTTACTCTTCTCATATCGATACATATCCTTACATCACCATTCCCTTTCAAAACAGGCACTATTGGAGATACCCATTTCGAAGGCTCATTAACTACTTCTATGATGTCAGTGTCTAATAGTTCCTGCAAAGTCTTATCAACCTTTTCCTCTAATGGTATCGGTATTCTCCTATAGGGCTGGACCACTGGTTGTATCTCATCGTTTATAGGAATGTCAACCAATACATTTTTTATCTTTGGGAAAGGACTGTTCACACAGTTTATATCTAATCCAATCTTCAGGACACCCAATGATATTGCTGTTTCTTTTCCCAGGAGACATTTTGTACCATTGCGGATTACGTAAAAAGTCGCTGTCTCTTTGATCCTATTTCTATTTCTGTTTCGAAATTCCCTAAAGTTACTAGAGGTTTAGTATTGCCCTAAGAGAAAAATTTTCTGTCTGGATTTTTTATTTGGTTGCTCACTTTGATCCCTTTTTGTTTCAATATTTCCCAAGTTTTGTCATCTATAATATTGCATGTACTGCCCGAATCTATAATCATAGGTATTTTTATTCCGTCTAATTTACACAATACAGTTGTGTCATCATCAATATGGAAAATATAGTCGATATCTTCTCTAGATCGGGTCCCTTGTTTAATTTCCGTTTTTCTTCGTTTTCCTCTCTGTTCATCATAATTCCTAAAATCGCGTTTCCTACGACGTGATCTACACATTCGCTGAAAGTGTCCCGTATATTTGCATTTGTGACAAATTTTATCCCTTGCTGAACAATTTGAGTCATCTGATTTATGGTTTCTGTCACCACATCTGCCACATTCTTTAGATTGTTGCACAAAATACTTTGACTTGTGTGTTCTTATCTCGTTTATTGTACCACTGCTACTACTGGGTAAATTTGTCTCATAGTTATTCATTTGTGTGTTTACACTTTCTAGAGCGTTTGCCTCCAATACGATATCATTAAGAGTTACATTGTCACCAAAGGATAAGATTTTTCGCCGTAATTCTTTGGAACTACATTTCTCAGTTATTTGGTCAATCAAATTTCCTTCAAGGTCCATAAACTTGCATTTCTCTGCTTGATGCCTTAGTCTTACTAGAAATTTATCGAATTTCTCGTTATCCTCTTGGTTCATTAATCGAAACAAATGTCTTTCATAAACTTTACTGCGTTGAGGTAAAAAATAGTTATCTAGTTTTTCTAACGCAATATTAAAAGCATCTACATCCCGATTTTCTTCGATAGTTTCATCCACATTCGCTCCTGGCAGATTGTAGAATATCTCCTGCAAAGCTATGCCGCCCAGATGCAGAAGTATATCTCGTTTTTTCCTGCTCTGGGAAATGTCTGAGGCACTCAAATATATTTGGAAGGCTCGCTTCCATTTCTCCCATCTGATTCCCACAGATGAAGGTTCTCCATTACAATCAAAAGCCTCTATAGTTAGTAAATTCGCCATAATCCGTAAAATTTGCAGGCACCACCTGAAGCTTATTAATTTTACCCTTTGGTAATTATACTTGGGCTAGATAATCCTTTGATTACCTATTCGATCATTTTGATCGGCCATTCGTTTCCTTTAGTTATTATACTTGGGCTAGGATTACCTATTCGATTTTTTGATCGGCCACTTATTTAACTTTAGTTGTTATACTTGGGCTAGGACTACCTATTCGATCTTTTGATCGGCCACTTATTTAACTTTAATTGTTATACTTGGGCTAGGATCACCTATTCGATCTTTTGATCGGCCACTTATGTAACTTTAGTTGTTATACTTTGGCTAGGATCACACCTATTCGATCTTTTCATCGGCCACTTATTTAACTTTAGTTGTTATACTTGGGCTAGGATTACACCTATTCGATCTTTTGATCGGCCACTTAATTAACTTTAGTTGTTATACTTTGGCTAGGATTACACCTATTCGATCTTTTGATCGGCCATCCAGTAGTTTTATTCTCACTAGTAACACTATGTCCTTTTAAAACGAATTTAGAAATTTATTTTAATTTTACCTCGTCGCCAATGTAGTATTCACTATCTTCTCTCAGGATTCGTAGGATTCACTACAGGTTATAAATAAATGAATACACTTCATAAATCTTTCCGAACACGTCTTTATTCTCTCCCGGTCAGACACAAAACTGTCATATTCCCTATCAGTTACCGCTCACATCACAAATACATTAATTAATTAATACCTTAATCATTGTTACCCAATACATAATAGAATTATATTATATGGCAGTACACTACACATATAAAATTGTTTTTACATTTTTATTATATTTGATTCCTTTACAATTTTAAAAAAGTACGTGTTTTATAAGACATGTTTTTTTCGCACGAGTCAAAATTTAGAAAACGAGCGTTAGAAAGTCTTATAAAATGAGTTCTTTATACTATTTTTTATATTTTGCGCCTTCTACAATAAAATTTACTTACTCAATTTGTGATTATATTGTTGTAACCATTTGAACATTTTCATGTAAATAATCTTCCCTAAATAAAAAAAATAATAATAATAATTTCGACATTATATTATTAAAATGAATTAATGAATTAACTAAAAATAAATTAGGTAAAAATGGGTTAAAGAAACGTCATCTAGTATCAACCGTCTACAACAAAAAATTGCGTATTGAAATGAAGGTCATTACGATACGCAATGACTTCATTAAGAACGCAAAATATAAAAAGAAATTTGAAAATTTCGATTTATTTGTAGCGATAACCATGAAACTGGTTTTCTTTTCCTCTAGTTTTCATAAATTATTTATAAATGTTAAATGTCAATTTGAATTATGGAATATTATATTCTTTAACTAGTATGGAATACATAATTTTCGTGCGAGCGATAAGTTTGTATCGTTTTGCGAATGGCAGACATCCTAATCTATACGAGTTTTAGGCCAGTGTTTCTCAATCTTTTTCTCATCGCGGACCGGTAAAATTCGGAAAATTCTATACTGCTGAATGAATAATGTTTACCTATTTTCTATTAGTAACATTTTACTACGTAAATATATCAATATACCAGTTTTTGAAATAGGTACACATATTATCATTATTATTTATATCGAAATATCAAGTAGAAAATTACAAAATGATCTTCACAAACATAATATTAATTACGAAAAGAAATAATCGCAAAATTACAAGTTAGCCAAGAGAAAAACCATTCCTAATTTAACATGATATTATGTTCAACTGATTTAATTCAGCATTAGTTTCCAAATTCGTCTAGAGCTAGACAAAGAATCTAAGGTCAAGTTCTTAACTTGTTTTTCATGATTGACGTTATGGAAAAACTGTTCACTCTATCACTTGGTTTTTATTAAAAACGAGTCGATTCGGACAGGAATCTATTTAAAGCGTTGAAAAAGCAAACTGAAACATAATATCTCTAAACACAATAGAAATTACAAGATTTTTGGCAAGAAAAAAATTATATAAATGATTACCTGATTTTTATTTTGGAAATAGTCATCCGAATACTATTCGTGGTTAAATTTTATCCTGGAAAAATTTTCCGATTGCTTTACTCGAGCCTGTTGCCAATTTATCTCGTGACATTGATCAAAAATCACTCGTTTGACAACTCGTGATTTTTTTGTCAATGTCACTCAATAAATTGCTAGGCAACCGGCTCTCCAAATAATCTAAAAAAAAAAATTCCGGCAAAAATTTACCACTTATGATAATATATATAATAATTTGTTTATTAAATTTAAAATTTATTTCAAGCTTTATAGTACATAATATAAAAAATTTAATGTGTTCAAAATAATTTTAAAAAATGTTTTGTTTTCTGAAATAACAGGTGAAGTTGCTCTTCACCTTCTTCGCCCGAATAGCAGCCACTGAAATGAGTAATAAAGTGTAATAGGTATGTATTTATCGTATGTTGACAATATTGGATGCGCATAACAAGGAAATGTGAATTTGGTGCATGTGTTTGTTCACATTTGACAAATAATATCATTGAACTAACAAATGATATGATATAAATTTATCGTTTCATTTCATATCACACTGGTGAAAATTAGAATTGATCCTATAGTTATATTGCAATGATGAGACCAAATCAACATAGCTGGAGGCAGCTTTGATATGTTTGATTGTTTGAAAAATGCAGTAGGTATTGTTATTTCAAATAAAAAATTTAAATTATCTGTTATTTTTTGTGGTCATCTCAAAAATAGCATTCATAACTCGCTCGAAAGTAATATCATAATATATTCTATTTCAAAATCCCGCAACCTATGCATTTAAAATAAAGATAACACATTGGTTACAGAGTCGTGTATTAAAATCATTAAAATGTAATTAATTAATAGATAAAAAATCATTTTAAAATAATAATGGTAAAATATTAGGAATGTGGATGCCTGATGAATAAAACAATACTTTATTTGCATTTGATTTAATGAACATCACTATTAGTATATATTTAAATTAAGTAAAAAATTTATATGGTGAGAGGTAATGTGTTGGCCATCCTCGAGTTTTTATTTTTGCAAAGAACTTCTAAGTATAACCAGAGTATAGAGAATACAAGCAGTAGCAACACTCTTGTCGGAACCTTTGATGTTTCGTTCCAGGCTGCTCGGCGTGCAGTAATAATAAGGAGCGCGTAACAAAAAGAAATAAGTTTTCTTCAAATTATTATTATTATTATTATTATTATTATTATTATTATTATTATTATTATTATTATTATTATTATTATTATTATTATTATTATTATTATTATTATTATCATTATTATATTTATACTAGTATTAAAGTAATAATAAATCTATTCTTAGTACTAAACACAAAATAAATAGTTATATAAAAAAATTGTACTAAAGTAATAAATATTTAAATCATAAACAAGTAACAAATATTTATAAAAATACTAGTAATAAAATAATAAATATAAACAATAACCAATAACAAATAATATTTACATATTATGTAAATAAGTGTTATACATCAAACCCATTGTACTAAACAAAAAATAATTATTATAATATTACATATTTACAAAAATACTCGTGTTAAAATATAAATATAAAAAATAACCAAGTATAGAGTTGCTTATAAATCATCAACTGTTGTAGGTACGTTTTCGTTCTTTTGTAGTTTTTTCTGTATTTTTTGTTTTAATGCAATATTTTCCTTACGAAGGCGATCTATCTTTAGTCTTAAAGTATTTTTTCGCGGTGAATTGAAGCTCAATATTTCTTCTGTTTGTTGTGATTCATGAGAAGATGTTTGTGGTGATAACATAAAATTTTCAGATGTAAACTGTTGCGTCAGTACTTCGGAAGATGTTGAAAGTTGTGGTGATTTTGGTATTGAAGAATTCGAAAATGGTAGATTTGTATGTGTAAGAAAAAATCTCGGTAAAAATAATGTTGGAATTGCATGAGGAAAGAGAGTTTGTCGCTTTCCATCTTGTATTTAGTTTAAAGGAAAATGTATTTCGCAAATTTTATATTTTTTGGGAATACTTAGATTTAATGTCGACATCTAAAAGTGCCCTATTTTTGCAAGCTTCTACCCATAATTTACATCTAAAAATATTGAACAAATTAGAGCATTATAAATTATAATTTTATAATACCATGTAAATTATATTATATACTTTTCCAAGTCTCCAAGGAACGAAAAAAAACTAAACTTTTGATATGTGTCTCATATTTTTACAAGTTTGTATCGCACATTCGTCTAAATATGTGCAAACAAATAAGTTAAACATTCATTTTAACCGCGAGTGTAATACAACTGTTTATTTAATTTTGATATAACAAACTTCTCCGATTTGATTATAAGATTTTTATAAATGAAATCGGAAGCTTGAAATGTCGCTAATCGCTTACGGGTATCTAGTCGCTAAGTGTGTTTTTTTATGCGTTTCCATAGTGATTTGTGGTTGCCATGGGCTGAATTGTTTACAGGAAAAAAAAATTGGAACGTAGAGAACGACAGTAAATCCTCTACAAGTTTATACAGTGTACTCGAATATATGTGTAGAAATTGAAAATGAAAGAAGAAGATACAATAATGGAAAACTTACTACCCAAGATATCAAAAGAAAAATACAAAAAAACTTACCAAAAATTTTGCCCCTGGAGAATAAAAAAAAATTCAAGTGAAGCTACGGAAGCTGTTATTTTGAATTACATTTCGAAAATTCCAAGAATTTAAAGCCGTCGTCACTCTGGAGTTATTGTTCGATGTTGCAAACTTGTCTCATTATTTTTGAAAATGTGGATATAGGGAGGTAACCTCCTATAAATAAACTCTTAAATTGTTCGATATTTGTAAATTATTGCTTAATTATTTAATAAATTTGTTTATGAATATAAACCCTTTATTATAATAGACTGAAATAAATAATTTTGATACTGTTTTAGAGGTTAGGATATTACGAAATTCAATATGAGTCATATGACAAAGAAATGAATCAAATCAGACATACGTTACCCAAAATTATAACATTCTTCTTCTTCTTGACGGAACAGCGCGTATACGTTGAATATTTGAAATTATTCCAACAATGTTGGTTGACACTTTAAAACCGCTAGTGAAATAAAATCCTTTAAAACGCTAGCGAAATAAAATTGTTTATAAAACAACAACTTTAACGGCCCGTATCCAAGGAAATAAAGATGACTTTATAAGGCAAAATTAAATAAAAATATATATTAAATAGCTATATGTGCAAATAAGGAAAAATATACTTTTTTTACTTGTTGTACACAAGATTTTTGTTATTGTTCATATTTATAATAAATAAAGCTATTTGTTATATATTGTACCGGACAATGTATTTTAAATTTATGGGAGAACGAACTTACTTCCGAGACCTGTACATAATATTAAAATATATTTTTTAATAAAATTCTAACAAATACATGCGTTATTACAAATACAAGGAATCTGTACGTAATATATTATTTAAATCTAATTCAAAATCCCGCTCCTCATTATTCCCCCTTCAACCCGAGCAGGTTGGAACGAAAATCAGCGAAGTGTCGCTACTACTTATTCTCTATACTGTGGTATGAGATAATATTGTACATACTTTGGTTTGCACATCACTAGGATATTTTTTTTCATTTGAATGACTATGGACATTTTCATTATCAATGTTGAGTTCTGAGGTACGTTGACAAATATTACAATTTTGCCAGTATTTTCTTCTCTGGTGTTTTAAAAATATTGTAAAAAAATTAAGGTTATATACAATTTGATTTACTGATTGTAGTGCACAAAGAATTTTTACAAAAATCGCAAAAATAATTGCACTGGGGGCCACTGGACAGATAGGTTACGGACACGTATACTAATTAAAAACATTAAAATTTAATTTATTTCATTAAATTGTGTAATTTTTATTCACTTATATTTGATTAAAAATAAAACGTTCTTACATTCTTAAGCTTTATACAAAAAATATTACACATCAAAGGAATTCACTACTTACGTACTACAAACAAATTTTCACCATTTCCAGCCACACATAACGATATTAAATGAAGTAAAAGATATTGAAACATTGCACAATTTAATGAAGTTAAATTAATTTTAATGTTTACGAATTTGTATTCGTGTTCGTAACCTATCAGTCTAGTGGTCCAAAATTGTCAGCTTTAAGAACCGTGCAATTATTTTTGCAAATTTTGGAAAAATTCTTTTTGCATTACAATTTACAATCAGCACATCAAATTGTATATATCCTCAATTTTTTACAATATCTTTGAAACACCTTGTATGAAACATTTTTTTTAGTTCGAAGAATTTCTATAGTTAAATGAAAACTGTAAATTCATTTATGAGATCCCATTTTAGATTCCAAACAAACCAAACAGGTCGTAATTCGTAGTTTAATATAATTTCCACATATCTAATACTTCAAATCTAAAAATACTTCAATATTTTTAAGTGTCCCGTTTTTTCTCTGGTCAGTGTAGAGACAGCTTTAAATAATAACGATGACACAGTGGTTGCTCCAAGAAGATACAATAATTTTTTTGATTACTTGATTTTGTCTAAAAATTGAAATATCTTAAAAACTACTACATTCATCATGATTTAGCAAGAGTACCTTTTCTTGTAAATTTTTGTATTTAAAAATGTGCTTGGTGAGGGGCAGTTTTAAAGGGATGTAATTCTGTAACAAAAAGTTTCCGGACGTACTTTCACATAACATTTTTTGTGCAAACAATTTCAGGAATACGCTATTATTTTTGCACTAATCCTGATACCCATGCGTTTTTACCGGATACACAATACATTCCTAAATGGCACAACTATTGCCTAACTACTGACTTCGTATCTTAATATACAATGGCGATATAATAACGATACAAGGTTCACGACACAATACTATTTTTTGTACTTACTGTAATAAGTTGTAGTTACGTCATAAACAGTGAATAAATAAAATTAAAATAAATAAATAAATAAATAAATAAGGTACGATAAAATACGGTAAGGTAAAGTAAGTAAAGCAAGTAATGGTGGGTTTATACAGCAAGTAAAGTAGTAAAGTAAAGTAAGAAGTAAAATAATAAAGTAAAAATTTATGAATTTAGTGTCGTTTATACAAAGAAGTAACAAGTAATATGGAACCAATCAGAACGAACTACTGCATACATGCTCATCTCATTGTAGTAGGCAGCAACGGCGTAGACAGCTAAAAATTGTTATTGTTGTTAACTTGTTAGATTAAGTGCTAAAATGTCAAAATGGAGAATTTCGCCGAAAATTAATAAGTAGAAAAATTTGATTTATTTATAATTTTAAAAAAAATACATTTTTCAAAGATAGAATAGCAAGAGAAAACGCATGGGAAGCAATTGCTACTGCTAGACAAGCTAATGGTCACAAGTGTTTCAAAATGTTCATGTTTTTGTCGTGCTCTGTTCAAAGGTCTTGTTATAAATCTTCGTGATCTTCGCTGTTTTTCATTTAATATACTCAAAACAATACTTGTTACTGTTAAACAACACATTATTGTGGTGCCCATTTTATAATTAATTTTTATAACGTAAAATGAATTAATGTTAAACAAACTTACATAATATAACCCCGCACTATTCACTTTTCTTTTCACAGTGCAAACCAAAATATCAGCTGTCAGCTGTCAAATGTTAATCGTACGTAGGAAATTAATGTAAAAAGATAAAAGATAAGCAACTTGTACGTTGCGCTGATACTTTACGTTTACTTTAATTTACTTTATTGTATAAACCAATACATTGATTTAATATATTTTATCTTTTTTTACTTTACTTTTTTACTTTACTTTACTACTTTACTTGCTGTATAAACCCACCATACGTAAAGTACGTAAAGTAAGTAAAGTAAGTAAAGCATGACAAAAACATGAACATTTTGAAACACTTGTGACCATTAGCTTTTTTAAAATTATAATGTAAATTAAATTTTTCTACTTGCTTTATTAAATTTTCGTCGAAATTCTCCATTCTGACATTTCAGCATCTAATCTAACAAGTTAATAACAATAACAATTTTTAGCTGTCTACGTCGTTGCTTCCAACTAGAATGAGACGAGCATGTATGCAGTAGTTCGTTCTGATTGGTTCCATATTACTTGTTACTTTTTGTATAAACGGCACTAAATTCATACATTTTTACTTTACTTTATTATTTTACTTCTTACTTTACTTTACTACTTTACTTGCTGTATAAACCCACCATAAAGTAAGTAAAGCAAGTAAAGTAAGTAAAGTAAGTAAAGTAAGCAAAGTAAGTAAAGTAAGTAAAGTAAGTAAAGTAAGTAAAGTAAGTAAAGTGAGTAAAGTAAGTAAAGTAAGTAAAGTAAGTAAAGTAAGTAAAGTAAGTAAAGTAAGTAAAGTAAGTAAAGTAAGTAAAGTAAGTAAAGTAAGTAAAGTAAGTAAAGTAAGTAAAGTAAGTAAAGTGAGTAAAGTGAGTAAAGTGAGTAAAGTAAGTAAAGTAAGTAAAGTAAGTGAAGTAAGTAAAGTAAGTAAAGTAAGTAAAGCAAATAAAGTAAGTAAAGTAATGGTGGGTTTATACAGCAAGTAATCTAGTAAAGTAAAGTAACAAAGTAATGCAAAAAAAGATAAAATATATTAAATCAACTATTGGTTTGTACAATAAAGTAAAGTAAATTAAAGTAAACCTAAAGTATCAGCGCAACGTAGAAGTTTCTTATCTTTTATCTTTTTACATTAATTTCTTACGTTCGAGTAACATCGTTCCTTACGAAATTATCCGATTGATTCAAACACTGAATTTGAAAGCTGACATTTTGGTATGTACTGTGAAAAGAAAAGTGAATAGTGCGGGGTTATATTATGTAAGTTTGTTTAACATTAATTAATTTTACGTTATACAAATGAATTATGAAATGGACATCACAATAATGTGTTGTTTAACAATAACAAGTATTGCTTTAACTATATTAATGGGAAAACGGCGAAGATCACAAAGATTTAAAACAAGACCTTTGAAGAGAGCATGACAAAAACATGAACATTTTGAAACATTTGTGACCATTAGCTTGTCCAGCAGTAGCATGCGTTTTCTCTTACTATTCTATCTTTGAAAAATATATATTTTTAAATTATAAAGTAAATCAAATGTTTCTACTTGCTTGATTAAATTTTCGTCGAAATTCTCCATTCTGACATTTCAACATCTAATCTAACAAGTTAACAACAATAACAATTTTTAGCTGGCTACGTCGTTGCTTTCTACTACAATGAGACGAGCATGTATGCAATAGTTCGTTCTGATTGGTTCCGTATTACTTGTTACTTTTTTGTATAAACAACACTGAATTCATACATTTTTACTTTACTTTATTATTTCACTTCTTACTTTACTTTACTACTATATTACTGTATAAACCCACCATAAGTAAAATAAGTAAAGTAAGGGTAGGTTTATACATCAAGTAAAATAGTAAAGTTAGAAGTAAAATAATAAAGTAAAGTAAAAACTAATAAATTCAGTATCGTTTATACAAAAAAATAACAAGTAAAATGGAACCAATCAGAACGAACTATTGTTTACATGCTCATTTCATTGTAGTAGAAAGCCAGCAAGGACGAAGATTGCTACAAATTGTTATTGTTGTTAACTTGTTAGATTAGGTGCTGAAATTTTAGAATGGAGAATATCGACCAAATTTTAATAAAACAAGTACAAAAATTTGATTTACTTTATAATAAAAAATACATTTTTCAAAGATAAAATAGCAAGAGAAAACGCATGGGAAGCAATTGCTGTTGCTGCACAAGCTAATATCACGAGTATTTCAAAATGTTCATATTTTGTCGTGCTCTATTCAAAGGTCTTGTTTTAAATCTTCGTCGTTTTTTCATTAATATACTCAAAACAATACTTGTTATTGTTAAACAACACATTATTGTGGTGACCATTTCATAAATAATTTTTAACGTAAAATTAATTATTGGTAAGCAAACTAATGTTATAACCCCGCACTATTCACTTTTTTCACAGTACCAACCAAAATGTCAGCTGTCAAATTCAGTGTTTGAATCGTTCAGATACTTTCGTAACAAACGATGTTACTCGAAAGTAAATTAATGTAAAAAAGATAAAAGATAAGCAACTTATACGTTGCGGTGATACTTTACGTTTACTTTAATTTACTGTACCGGTTTCAAAATATTAATACATTGTTTACATGCATACAAAAGTAGGCTGCTAGCTATGTAATAACTATCTTTACGGTAATATTATTACCATACTGACTTGTCAACAAAGGTCTACAAAATGAAAATAAAATGAAAGTATAATGCTGTGCATTAATACATACAGATAAATGTTAGTGTATCGTTCTAAATACGGTTTACTTTATTCTAAAATAATAAACATAATTTGAATATTTATCATATTGACATATGTCAAACAAATTGTTCTGTAAACCATAGCATTCTGAAAGTAGCATTAACGACAGAATTTCAAAAAATAATATATATATATATATATATATATATATATATATATATATATATATATATATATATATATATATATATATATATATACAGGCAGTCTCACAACTAACACCCCAGAGCAAATGAGGAAACACGAGACTGCACTCGGATGTGTAATTTCGAAGAAAAAAAATGTAGCTTAAAAGATATTCGAGAAAAGACGTCTTAAAATTGATCAATCAGAGACCTACACCTTTAACGTTTGTTTGCCGTAATTTTACGTTACTAGGGTTTTATACAAATCAAATCTTCTTTAAAATGTGTGGGCGACTGTAGTTTTCGAAAAATGTCAGTGTCAAATTAAATTTGACAAGGTGAAAAAAAGGCAAATTCTTACCATGTTTGCTGATTACTTAGAAATGATTATAATTTTCGGAGAATGTGGACGTAACGCCAGAGAGGCAGTATGAGTCTATTCGGGACGTTCTCCGGACGAATCGATTTTCGGCTGACAAGGATGTTACAACGTTCATAATTGGCACATTTTGGCAGAGAAAAGTCCGTGGGCCACTTTTCCAAGAGCATTTCAGCATCGATATTCGGTAAATTTGTGGACTGGTCTGTTGGGGGATCGTGTGGTATGTTAAGATTATCAATTAGTTTCAAGATAATTTGATTTTTCCTCCCCAAGGTCGGACTTTTCGAATTTTTTGCACGTTTAACAGGACGCATTTATGCTGAATTCATAGACACAGAACTTCCAGATTTAGTAGACGAAGAGGTACCACTCGCTTCGTTTACAGAGAACCCATTGACACAGAGGAGGAGCTCAGAGTTCGAATTCAAGAGGCCTTTACAACAGTTACTCCAGAAATGATTATGGACTCTACATTGAGCCTGTTAAGAAGGGCGCGATTATGTTTACAAATGAACGGAGGACATTTTGAGAATCTGCTCTGATTAAATCGTTCCATGGGTGTTATTACCATTGTATAAATTGCATTACAATAAAAACGGTTCTTTTTAGAACCACCATTTGTTGTTTTAATCTCAAAGAATTCAAATGACAATAATATTTTCGTTTAACACATTTTACACAGCTGCTACAACACGTTGCACTGTACGATATAAATGATGATCTTGGATGACACCTTCGCAAACCTAAATTTGTTGACAGTGAAAAGTCAACACTAAAGTATCAAAATTACAGTAAGTCAAATAAATTTTGTAACTCACTAGTACTTTTTAAAACCTAGCAACCAGTTTTAGTTTGTAATAATATCATCACACCTCAAGATATCCTTCCGGGATTGGTGGATTAAAAAATTCTTGTAACTCCGTCATGCAAGCAGCCGTAAATTATTTTCTTTTATTTGTTGGCAACCTATTGTCGTCGGCAAGTGTCAGTTTCGCCTGAGGCGCGAGTTGTGAGACACCCTATATATATATATATATATATATATATATATATATATATATATATATATATATATATACCGGGTGTCTTAGGCCGACCGACACATGGGCGATTAACATGTAAAATTAGTTAATTGTGAATAGTATCTCCCCAGTGCAATATATTAAGATGAAATTTTGCATGCTTATCCGGGGATACTATTTCTATGGATTTCAATTCAAATCAGTCAATTTACAAGTGTAATATTAGAATAAATTAAGAAAAATTGTAGAAGTACCATGAATGTTATTCATATCTTGAAAATAATAGTATCTAAGCAACAGCTCTGATAGAGTAGGGGTAACGTGTGCGCTTCACAATTTAGAGAGTCGGGTTCGAAACCAACCCACAGCAATATTTATTTTTTAATTTTTTCTTTTTTTCATCTTAATATCTTGCACTGGGGAGATACTATTCACAATTAACTAATTTTACATGTTAATCGCCCATGTGTCGGTCGGCCTAAGACACCCGGTATATATATATATATATATATATATATATATATATATATATATATATATATATATATATATATAACCAATAATTAACATGAAAGTCAGGACGCCTTATAAACTTCACGGAAGTGACTCCTTAACAAGTGTCAATATATATACCGGGTGTCTTAGGCCGACCGGCACATGGGAGGCTAACATGCGAAATTAGTTAATTGTAAATATACTTATTGGAGGATATTAATTCTTTGCAGTTGAAATTTGTCAATTTAAATGTTTAATATTAAAAAAAATTAAGAAAATTTGTGGAGTTTGCAGAATTATTGTTCGTATGTTAAGTAACAGTACAAATAGAATAGTGGTAGCGTGTGCGATTGGTAATAAACATAGCTCAAATTTATTTATTTTTTATTCAAAATAATTTTTATTATTGACATGTTTTTAATCTTTTATTGACTTTTAATAAAATATAAACATTTTGTAAAATCTGAATCACATTGATTACAACATATAGTTAAATAATTACAATAATTATTTATAATTATAAATAACCTATCCATTTTACTAAATTACGATAAAAAATTAAAAATATATGACAAGTAAAAGTTAAAGTTAAATTTTGCTGCTGGCTGGTTCCAAACCCAGCCTCTCCGAGTTGTGTTTATTACCAAGCGCACACGCTACTACTATTCTACTTGTACTGTTACTTAGTAACCATTATATCAAGTATATGAACAATAATTTTGCAAATTCTACAATATATATATATATATATATATATATATATATATATATATATATATATATATATATATATATATATATATATATATATATATATTGTAGAATTTGCAATATATATACAGTGTGAACATTGAAAACCGTGACATAGGCGTTTAACATGGGAAAACTGTTTTTTACAAATATAATCTGTCCCGCAAGACTATAGTGGGAGTTTTTGGTATGGTTTGATAGAATATTTAATTTGGCATCGAAGAGTTTCTAAATACTCCTAATTTAATGGCTTATTATTGAAATATTTGCAAAAGTATAATGCAGTTTGACAGTTCAGTATCATGGAAACGTATTCTGTAGCTGAATTAGTTAGATCGGGGCATCGTAATAATCATTCATATTTCACAAGTTCAAATCCTGCCCGCCTTATTTTTTTTATTTTATTTTATAAAATGTATTATTTAATAAGTTATACTCATTATACTTTTGCAAATATTTCAATAATAAGCCATTAAATTAGGAGTATTTCGATACTATTCGTTGCCAAGTTAAATAAACTTTTTAATTATATCAAAAACTCCCACTATAGTCTTGCGGTGCAGATGATATTTGAAAAAAACTGTTTTCCCATGTTAAACGCCTATGTCATGGTTTTCAGTGTTCACACTATATATGTATATATCATCATTGCTGGGTATGCCAATTTGCTTTGTATACAAATTTCGGTAATGATGACGACATATTTGTATAGTGCGGGCGTCCACCGCGCGCTCGTTGATGGGATGGAGAGTACACCACTGGGGTTACATTTGTGCCATTTAAAATTTAAAATATCTCTTTTTAGCGTCGGTGGAGATTGAACCCAGTTCTCCAGATTCGCGACCAGAGACTCAGGCACGAGGCCTCATAATTCAGTAATAATCAATTATTCCTAGCTCATTTTGACTACTTTTTAAATTACATTTTAAAACAAAAACTGATACTTTGGATGCAACAAAATATACATGGACAGAACCGCAACCTTCAACTCACTGTATCGTTATCGTATCGAGAACGACGCCGAAACTGGGTTCATTAAAATACATTGGAGCAAGAAATATCCTATCGTGATTGTATCGCTAATGTAAATCAAGCCTTATAGAAGGTGTGAATGAAATAAGTACATTAAATTTAACCAGTAACGTAACTCGTCGTCTTAATAATTTTTGTTTTCTAAATGTTCTAGTTTTTGAGATAAAATTCTTTAAAGATTTGTTAGCTATTTAATTACCCGACTATGGTCAAATGGAAAACATGGCCGCTGCCGTCTGCTGTTTCAAATCAAGTTCGATACAAACAGCACAAAAATTGTCGGCTGGTGTTTGCGTTTTTACAGACATAGTAATTAATAAACGATTAACGGGTTCGATCCCGACCGCCGCCAAATATTTCGAATTTCAAATGGCACAAAATTGACCCCTGTGGTGCACTCTCCACGCCAACAATGAGTGCCCGTGAGGTGACGCCTGATAAACGACCGCACGGTACAAATATATCATCATTACCGAAATTTGTGTTCAAAGCAGATTGACACACCCAGCAACGGGTTTTATGCCGTGATGATATGTTTATATGTATTTATTTATTTATCAACGGAAAACATATTTAGTGTTAATAAATTCGTAATAGTACAGTATTTAAAATAAAGAAATTTAAATTTTGGATGACAAAATTATAAAATTGTGTACTAAACCTGGTTTCTAAATATCTGTAAATAGAAGAAGAGCATACCTAGTTATGAGGTTATGAGATGAGTTGTCGTCAACAAATCATAATAGTTTAAATACGTTATTCAAAAAATGTAAGTACAAACTCTTGTCCATTTAAACAAAGTATATTAGTACCAATTAGTCGTCCATTTATTGTTCCCGCCCAAATAATTTTTAATTTATTTTTTTACAGCTGAGTATTTTCGTCTGTTCAGATGTGTGTAATTGTGCACAATGTAGAAACTACAACCTTATCAGTGAATATTACAACCCATTCGCTATGTGCTGAAAGCATTGAACTTTTTGCACATGGTGTGGATATAACTGTTGTTTTTTTTTTGAATTGTCATATGTGACACCCCGTATTGTGATAAAGATGTACAAGAATAATAAATGTGCGAATATTAGGAACAGAATGATTTGGGTACGCTCCATCTAAATGCGTTGGCAATTCCATGGTAGTGTCTTTATGTCAATAACAAGGTTAATGTAGTAGAGATACGAAAAAATTAATAAACCATTGGTAAGTAATTACATTGTCTGTGTACTGGCTATTCGTAAATGTAAGCATTGTGACAGAATTTTATCTTATAATTAAGTTTATTACTAATGTTAAAATTTAATTGCAACAACTGACAAGATTGTCAATTGATAAACCAAAATTTTCATAGCTATTGCTACCGTATTCAATCATTAGAAAAATACGTGGAACGCGAACGACTCGTAAATTTATGGAGTTGTAAAAATGCTAAAAAAATATGTGATTTCGAGAAAAGTTACTGGTTCAATTTAATGTACTTATTTCATTTACACCCTGTATGGCGGGATTCTAGACATTCTCTTAAATTTCTGTATAGATACGAATAAAAAAATGTAGCTTATGGATAATGTACACATAGAAGTTAGTGTCTAAAGTCGAATTCCCATGATGCGGGGCTTGGCAAGTCAATAAGGCTCGCTAAACCACGTACCGTTAATTCGATCCATTTACCAAGGAGGGAGAAATTTCTTCCCACGGGGCATGGCTTGGCGAGAGCAATTGCAAAGTAGGGTTGTCAAGTGCAGCGCTTTAGAAATCCGATACATTTCTATAAATTGTTAATCCAGGCAACTTGACCGATCTCTAATTTTGTTTTATTAAGAAATCTAAACGGTCAGTGTTATAAATTTTTACAAAATACAAATTAATAAATTTTTACAGTACATCGCAGGCGGCCAAAAGGTGAGGCGGCCGTTGTTACGTTCAACGTGTAGATATCATAAAAAATATTAATAATAAATAACGTAAATGTTTTACAATATGTACGAGAATAAAAGTTTCATATTTTTTGTGTTTACGAGATTCTACCTAAAATATCCAAGAATTATATCCTGCCCGAGTGTCATCATTGGGGAAACATCTGAGAGATCAATATGAATTTTTTCGTGAGTGCTCTTTGACGTGTTCCGCGATTTTTTAATGGTGGACATTAAAAAGCAACGTGTTAACATCAAGTTTTGTTTCCTGTTAGGAAAATCAGCATCAATGTTTGTGAGAGCTTATAAAAAATTCGGGTCGATTTCTGATTGTTCTTTCAAATCCTGGCACACTCAAATGGTTAGCTCTATGGTCGTAGAGCGAATTTCATCTTTTAATTTTTAAGATATTCTGGAAGTCGTAGGACGTCCCAATCGAGGTTCATGTTTACTTCAATTGACATTCGACCACTTTTAACACAAGAAAACCACTCGTATACTATTGCATGGCTCAAAGCTTCCTCCCCGTATGACCTCCGAAGAAATGCGACAGTTCCTCTAACAAGAAAGAAAACTTGACTGCCTGCCATTGAAAAATCGCTAAAAACGTCAAAAAATTTACACTGACCGGTCAGATGTTTCCCCTAGGATAATGGCCGAGTCAATAAAAGTTTTTACTTCTAAACCCACAAAAACAGATCCGATTTTAATGATGTTTTTTTTTTAAATGTTTGTTATATTCAATTATACAAAATCAGAAACATTTCAGCTGGGACACTCAATTATTTATACAGGATGTTCGGGCTTTGAAAGCCACTAGTGGGGCCTCGGGAACTATAAGAGATACGACTTCAGTTATATGGGACATGTGGTGCGCCTTTGGGAGGCCATCTTAAATGTGCTTTTGTTTTGCCAAAAATTCTCATAGGGTACTAGATAATGGCGGAATACTGAATTTGGTCGCTTTTACTCCCTTGTACGAAGTAAAGGAAGTATTGTAAAAATTTCGGTTTTGAGATTTCAACGGAAATATCCATTTTGACCATCCCTGAATCCATTTTGACTAATTTCGTCGTGACGTCTGTACGTACGTGCGTATTTATCTCGCATAACTCAAAAACGGTAAGCCGTAGAAAGTTGAAATTTTGTATTTAGAACTGCTATAACATCTAGTTGTGCACCTCCCTTTTTGGTCATTACATAATTTCTAGAAATGGTACTTTATTTGAAGCCTACAATAGATTTTAATGAAAAACTATCTTAAAATATAATCTAACACTTTTAAAATTTGGTATATAAGACTTTTATGTCAATTGGAATAACATACTGGATTTTGGTTAAAACAGGCTAACCGGAAGTGACATATTACCTGGAGTTGTTAACAGTTTTTCTTCAATAAAATGGTTTCATTTTGATTTTAGAAATAAATGCTTCAAATAAAAATTTTAGAGAATTAAATTCTGTGTCTAGCACATCAAGTATTATTAAATTAGCCCTTCGTATAAGCGAGATATGTAAAACTTATATAATTTTTGGTTTTTGTAATGAAGCTTGCTACGGATTAGGACAAAAAATAAGAAAAAAATTAAAAATAGATGCTAATGTCAAATACGTGCAATTTTATAATTGGGTCTATGCTTCATATTGGTCTTGTGTACAAGGAAGTCGTGTGGTGTCCATATCAGATTTTTTTCATTTTGAAATTATTTTTAAATTATCAGTAGTCGAGAAAAATGTTTCAAATAGAAAAGTTTGATTATTATATAGTCTATCCAGTGGTATACGAAAATTATTTTTCTGTCACAAACTTTCGAGATATAACACAAATTTATTTTTTTAAATGGAAGTGATTATTACTTTAAGATAATACTTTTTTTTTCTTTCAATTGGTATAAAGGTTATTGTTAGTGTTCAAATAATGGCGTTATGCCAATGATATTATCATAATAGGCAGAACAAAAAACAATGTCAAATAAATAAATGAATAAATATATCATCACGGCATATTACCCATTACTGGGTGTGCCAATCTGCTTTGTATCGGTAATGATGATGACATATTTGTACCGTGCGGGCGTTTACCAGGCGTCACTTCACGGGCACTCATTGCTGGCGTGGAGAGTGCACTACAGGGGTCAATTTTGTGCCATTTTAAATCGAAGAGTTCTTTGCTAGTCTGGACCAAGCAAAACAAAATAGTGGTCTCCTAAAAAATGAAACTAAACCCATAATATATGCTTCTCCATAGAAGTGAAGTATACCGAAACCAACGAAATATTTACCTTATTAGCAAAACTTTTGAAGTGGATAAGTAATTTTATATATTTGGATTCTACAGTCACAAACAAAAATGAAATGGATACTGAGATTAATAACCGCATAATAAGAGCTAATAAATGCCTATAGTCTGAACAATGTATTAACTTCCAAATTGTTATCTACGGTGTGCAAAATCCGTTTATACAAATCAATTATTAGAATAAGATGACTAGAATATGGTGGAGTATGTCCAATGATAGGATCGCTAAAAAGTGTTTCACACAAAATCCGTATGGAACTTGACCAAGAGGAAGATTATGACTCAGATGGCGTGATAATGTTACGGAAGATTTAAAACCCCTGAAAGTTAGAAATTGGAAAGGGGAAGATTGATTTTTACACAATAAAATTATCTAACTTTTCTATTTGGAACATTTTTCTTAATTAATGATAATTTAGAAATAATTTCAAAATGAAAAAACGACCAAATTCACTATTCCGCCATTTTCTAGTAACCTATGAGAATTTTTGACAAAACAAAAGCTCATCTAAGATGGCCTCCCAAAGGCGCACCACATGTCCCATATAACTGAAATCGTATCTCTTATAGTTCTCGAGATTCCAATGGTGTCCTTCGAAATCCGGACATTCTATATAAATAATTGAGCGCCCCAGCTTAATGGTGCTATTCTGTAACTTTGCTTTGTAAGACTGTAACTCTAGACTCTATAAGCTATAGAGCTCTGTAAGACTGCTTACAGAGTAGTAAAATTACCTATTCTGTAACTTCCTCTATAATAAGTCTCGCTACAGAGTTATTCTTGTAGAATGCCTAACTTCATTCCTGTATTGCTGTCAAATATGCTACAGTATATTTGACAGTAATTTTGTAGGCATGCTAAAAAATATGAAATAGAAACGATTGTTATATACATAATACACGATAAACTGGTAGGTATGTTGGTTCAAAGATACATATTCCATAATATATTTGTGTAGTTGAATAAGTAATAAATTCCATCACGATTTTTTCATTATTATTAATTTCTATAAATACATCAGATTTACACATATGTAATATACAGGTTTATGATTAAATGAAATATATAATTATTGAATCAAAATACGTTATGTTTTGATTTGTGCAGGTAATCAATTTTTGTCATTCTTGTAATCAATGCTGTTATTGTTAATAATTTTTTTTATCTCTTGTGTTTTAATTTCTGTAATCTATTCTCCTCGCTAGTGTGATCTATTAAAATTAATTATACAGTCATCATTTAATGACTGTTTCAATTATTCTATGAAACTGCGAACAGTTCTCTACCATTAATCTGTACTCTGACTCGTACAAGTAGGTACGGTTTTCTTCAAATTATCTATACTGGTGAAAACTGCCCTTCTCTTTAGCTTTGAATCAATAATTATGACAAATTCTTAAGTATAGCTATTTAAAATTATTCAACTTTATATTAAAGAAAAAAAAAGTCACTTTAATTAAAGTTTCATGTTAAAATATTTTTTAAACATAAATCTTTATAAGAATTGGTAGGATGTATAATTACTTTCTATGATTTTCATTAAATAGTAGATATAATAAAAATTGATAACTTTCGCTCTTAATTTTCATATTTGTTTAAATTTTTATATATAATATATATTTGACGTTTAAAATTTAGGTATTTTTAACGTTTCAATATGCTCTGAAAATACTTGGCGCTGTAAGATTTATAAAAATTTCTATAACTCTGTAGCGCTTACAGTATCGTAACTTGGTTACAGAATAGCAATTTGCTTACATCCTTAACGTTGGTTACTTACAGAGTCTATAGAGCTCATAGAACGGTACAGAATAGCACCATAAATGTTTCTGATTTTAAATAAATGAATGTGACAAACATTTAAAAATAAATTCATAAAAATCGGATCTGTTTCGAAGATTTAATGTTTTTTCGCTTCATTGACTCGACTATATTAGACCAATCCTAAGCATATTATGAAAGAAATTTTTTTTGTACCCAGATATGAGTATTGAGGTTTTCCGATATCGGAACGGTAAGCCTATAGTTGTACATAAAGATAGAAAGAACATACTACAAAATACATTTTATTCCATTATATTCTTCTTTTGTTTGTGGTCGGGCGTTCGTGAGAATGAGCGTGCAAAGCATGGTGTAGGTATACTTGTAAGTGAAAGAATGAAGCCGTTTGTACGAAGTTATGGCTGTACTTCTTCGCGAGTTTCTTGGATGAGATTCAAGGTAGGCTATATACGAATCTTCGTTGTGTCCGTTTACGGTCCAACAGACTCCAAAAATGACCTTGAAAATGATCAGTTTTGGAATTCGGTAAATAGTGAAATTGATTTGTGAGAGAGTGATAGTGTGTGGTGATCTGAATGGGTGTGTGGGTGTTAAAGGAAGTGAATCTGAGAATGTATTGGGACGTTTTGGTGATTGTCGAATGAATGACAATGGCGAGAGAATTGTTTAATTTTGTTTGGAGAGAAATCTCTTCATTTCGAATTCCACTTTTAAACATAAGCTAGCTCACATATACACGTACGAGAATGTGGTTCAGAATAAACGCAATGTGCTTGACTTCGTTGTCTATGATGAACGATTGAGGAGTATGGTAGTAGATATGCGTGTGAAACGAGGCGCTGAACTGGGTACGAATGATCATTATTTGGTTGTATCGCGAATGCGGTTGAATACATTTTGGCGAAAGAAGGTGAAATGTTCTGGGAAAATGTTTCGCGTAAAATCCTTTGCTCTTTTGAATGAAGATGTTAGAATGCAGTATGTTGAAAGATTGAATGAATTCTTGCCCGAATGTGAGTCTAAATTTGATTGTAATATAAATGAAGTTTGGATGAAATTTAAGGATTCACTCCTCAAATGTGCAAAAGAAGTTTGTGGTGAAAGCAGATTAGGCTCTTGTCTGAAAAATGCATGGTGGAATGATTAGGTGAAAGAAGCGATTGCTGAGAAAAAGAGAGCATATTTGAAGTTCTTAAATGTTAAGGATTCGCCTGGGCGCTTGCGAGAAGAATGTTTGTTAGAGTATAGAAGGAAGAATAAATGGGTGAAGCAAGTGGTGAGAGAAAGTAAAAAGCGATTTGATGACTTATTGAGTGAAAGATTGACAAATGATTTTAGTACGAATAAGCGACTGTTTTGGTTGAGTGTGAAGAGACTGCGGAGTGGAAGTGGTCGAGTTGTGAAAGCTGTTAGAAGTGCGAATGGAGAGTTATTGTGGGATGAATCAGATGTGAAGAATAGGTGGTGCGAGTATTTTAAAGGTTTGTATGGAGGTGAGATTGAGAGGGACGATTGTAGTGAAACTGGTAGTGAAAATGATAATGAAGGTGATTATGATATAGATGAAAGTGATGTATGTGATGCATTGGGGCGTGTAAGGAATGGTAAGGCTCCGGGTTTGGATGGGATTACAAATGAGATGTTGAAATATGGAGGAGAGAAAATATTTGAATGGTTAATTTAGTTATTTAGATTTTGTTTGAAACGTAGCGTGGTTCCTGATGATTGGAAAAAAGCTGCTATTTGTCCTTTATTCAAAGGCAAAGGCAGTTCGAGTGAATGTACGAATTTTCGCGCGATAAGTTTGTTGTGTGTAGTCGGGAAACTTTTTGGTAAGGTTTTAATTCATAAGGTGCGAGCCTTAACAATTTCAAAAATTAGTGACGTTCAGGTTGGCTTTTTGCCTGAGAGGGGATGTGTCGATCAATTGTTTGCTCTTCGTACGATTGTTGAGAAGTCACTTGACAAGAACAAGGTGTTCTGTGGCTTTCTTGATCTAAAAAAGGCGTATGATAGTGTTCTTCGAGATACTTTGTGGGATGTACTCAGGGAGTATGGCATGAATGGAAACTGGCTGGGAGCGATTCGAGCATTATATGAGAGTAGTGAGGCTGCTGTAAGAATAGATGGTAGGTTAAGAGATTGGTTTCGTATAAATGTTGGTGTGAAACAGGGCTGTGGTATGTCTCCGTGGTTGTTTAACTTGTATATGGATATGTTGTTGCGGAGAGCATTGAGTGAAACGGATGGTGTACATAATGGTGAAATTATTGTGCCTGCGTTAGCGTATGCGGATGATGTAGTTGTTTTAGGTGAAAATGAAGAGCAACTCAGAAGAATGATAGAGAGAATACATGTAGTTGGAAGAAGTATGAATCTGGAGTTGAATGTTGATAAATCCAAGGTGTTAGTATTTGAAAGGAGTAAATTAGTGACTATGTGCAATGTGTTGGTGGATGGAATGAAACTGGAGCAAGTGAATGAGTTTGTATATTTGGGTAGTATGATGTCAAGGGATGGTCGAATTGATAGAGAAATTGAAAGGAGAGTGAGTACGGGGTGTTAGGTAATGGATGCTCTGGGTACGTTTGCTCGAAACGTAAACGTATCTAGACAATTTCGTTTAAGTGTGTATAATGGAGTGCTACTGCCTGCTTTGATGTATGGAAGCGAATGTTGGGCATGGACGGGAAAGCATAAAAAAAGAGTGACTGCCGTGGAAATGAGGTATTTACGTGGAGTATGTGGATATGTAAGACGGGATCGCGTGAGGAATAATTTGGTGTATGAAGAATGTATGGTTAGGAAGAATGTTGTTAAGAGAGTAGGAATGAGCCAGTTGAGATGGTTTGGTCATGTGGAGAGAATGAAGAGTGAACGGCTTGTAAAGCGTATATATCTTGGTGAAATTGAAGGTGTTCGATTGCGTGGCCGTCCAGTGTGTAAGTGGATGGATGTGATTGATAAGGTACTAAAAGAGAGAAAGTTTCCGAGTGGGAAGAGAAGAAGAGCTTGTATGAATGCGATTATGAATGTGGCCGAGGCGAAAGAAGTGTGCTTAGATAGGAATGTGTGGCGAAGAATGATTGTTTCGTAGCTATTATTGTGGTCCGGTTGCGGTATTTCGCTACCGAAAATCGGTCACTTTAATATGTTAAGAGTGAGGAATATATGTTGTACCTATGATGTCAGGTTACTACGAATGTTGTTGAAAGAGAGACTGATTTTTTTTTTGATGATGTTATTGTTATTCTTTCGGGTTTGTGCTATCCCACTAAGTGGGAAATGCGTGATTTTATGTATGTATGTATGTATGTATATTCTATATTATCTAGCAATGGTAATTATAAAGAAAACTAAGGTTTGAAGGGTGAAACTTTTTTAAAATACAATAACCTTTATACTAATCGAAAGAAGTAAAAAATGAGTATTTTCTTAAAGTAATAATCAAACATGGCATCCATTTAAAAAAAAATTAATATTGTGTTATATTTCGAAAATTATTTTCGTACACCACTGGATAGACAATAAAATTAACAAACTTTTCTATTTGAAACATTTTTCTCGATTACTAATAGTTTAGGAATAATTTCAAACTGAAAAAAATCGATCTACTTCAGTACTCCCCCATTATCTAGTAACATATGAGAATTTTTGGCAAAACAAAAGCACATATAAGATGGTCTCTCAAAGGCGCACCACACGTCACATATAACTGAAATCGTAGCTCTTATAGTTCCCGAGACCCCAATGGTGGCTTTCAAAATCCGGACATCCTATATAAATAAATGACTGCCCAAGCTAAAGTGTTTCTGATTATGAATAATTGAATAAAACATTTAAGAAAAAAAATCATCAAGATCGGATCTGTTTTAGTGGGTTTAGAAGTTTTAACGATTTTCCGCTTCATTGGCTCGACTATAACACTTGGGCAATAGATTCAGAAGGGTGTCTAGTGAAAGCACTAATTGGCTGAAGTCGGAATTAGCGCCCTACCTACCGCCAGAAAATAATTCTCGGATATTTTTTTGGTAGCACCTTGTATGAATAAAGTATTATAAATAGTAAAAATTGTGTTTCGTTGTGTACTTATCATTTAGGAGCGGCGAATTATATTTTTGCACGCGGGCGGCAGTACCACTAGGAACGGCTCTGGTTTTAAATAAGTCTTAAATCTGTAAATAGTGGACAAAATCGCAACGAAATCAACAAAAAAGATGTTCTTGCTAGTTTTTTTTACAAATTTAAACTTACAGTTTTGATCATAATACGGCTATTAATTTAGTATAATATTTAAATTCTACAGAATGCACCAACCATAATGTCTTAATTATAATTTTATTTATAGGTGCTTTCCTTTTACATGCACAAAATGGGGGAGTAGCACTGAACTGAACTGGGGTGCGATCCCAAGACAACAATATGGTGTCTACGCTAACACTATGATAGAGTAGCGCTGGTAGCGCGTAGCGAAAAATACCCCTTACGTTTCACATTTATTTCCCTTTCAACTTCCTCGGTTGTTAGGGATACGAAATGTTATTTGTCGCTACGCTCTCATAGCGTTTCCTTAGGTTCCCTATCCAGGGTATTTATAAAATAAATATTTAGTTCTCCCTCCAGTGCTAAATATAAACACATTGACCGTTAGTATGAACAACTGATTAAGGGTGATTATCGAGCATTTGACTAGCATTGTTTTATCTGTCATTAGTTTATGGATCCTTTTAGAGGAAAATACTTCAAATAATAGTTATAGAAAAATTAATTGCCCGCATCTTTTATTTGAAGAATTTTTCTCTAAAATAATCTCTAAACGATTGACAGAAATAAAACAATGCTAGTCAAATGCTCGCTAGTTACCCTTAATCACCGTTCATACTAGTGGCCAATTTGATTATCTTATGTACATGCATTTTGACTGGCAAAGAAACTATTTGTAACTGTTTTAAATTATGTAGCATCTGCATAACCTGCAAGAGAACTATAGATCAATCGCCGAAACGAGAGAAATTGGAATTAACCCGGGATCCGAACCAAGTCATTCTTCAACCATAGATTAAGGAAATTATATAGTAGAAGATAGGCTATCTTCTATATAAACCGTGATAACAAGTTTTAGTGACATCTATGAAAAGGTCAGAGAACTAAATTTGACAGCTGAGAGGTGGTGGGAAATATGAATTCTTTTAAATTATTCTGAAAATTAAATTTTATTTCTTGATAATGTAATTAATAAATAATTTATTGAAAATAAATAATTTATTAAAGACATTAGGTTTGTTCGTTCCGCCACCCTGTCTACCGCAAACCGCGGCGGTGAAATTTGCTGTTCTTTTCGATTCGCGGTTCACTGTAAAGTCACTAGATTCTGTTCGTTCCGTTTTTCTAGTAACTTGCGGTAAAACGCCGCGGCAGCTGGCGGTGATAATTTTTACAGTGACTCATGACTCGGTGGTAAAAAATAATCGGCGGTAATGTTCGCGTCTACATATGAAGTACCAGTATGACAGTGTTTGACAAATAAATATTAGGAAAAAATCTGATGTGGACACCACACGACTTCCTTGTACACAAGACCAATATGAAGTATAGACCCAAGTATAAAATTGCACGCATTTGACGTAATTTGACATTAGCATCTATTTTTTATTTTTTTGTTATTTTTTGTCCTAATCCATAGCAAACTTCATTACAAAAACCAAAAATTATATAAGTTTTAAATATACATATCTCGCTTATACAAAGGGCTAATTTAATAATACTTGATGTGCTAGACACAGAATGTAATTATCTAATATTTTTATTTGAAGCATTTATTTCTAAAATCAAAATGAAATCATTTTATTGAAGAAAAACTGTTAACAACTTCAGGTAATATGTCACTTCCGGTTAGCCTGTCTTAACCAAAATCCACTATGTTATTCCAATTGACATAAAAGTCTTATATACCAAATTTGAAAAGTGTTAGATTATATTTTAAGATAGTTTTTCATTAAAATCTATTATAGGCTTCAAATAAAGTACCATTTCTAGAAATTATGTAATGACCAAAAAGGGAGGTGCACAACTAGATGTTATATCAGTCCTAAATACAAAATTTCAACTTTCTACGGCTTACCGTTTTTGAGTTATGCGAGATACATACGCACGTACGCACGTACGTACGTACGTTCGTACGTACGTACAGACGTCACGACGAAATTAGTCAAAATGGATTCAGGGATGGTCAAAATGGATATTTCCGTTGAAATCTCAAAACCGAAATTTTTCGCGATTACAATACTTCCTTTACTTCGTACAAGGAAGTAAAAAATGTTATTTTTCAATAAGTATGCTATGTAATGTTTCAGTTTTAGAAATTGAAATACATTTGTAAAATATATAAATGTCAATGTCATACGAATTATGATTTGTAACAAGGTAAATGTAAATGATAACAATAGTAAACAATTCAAATAATGGAAAATGGAATAATATATTTTTACTGAGTATCCTTTATAATTATAATAGTCTGAAGTATCTTCGAAAATAATTTAACGCAAACGGATCGAATAGAAAAATAATTTTTAGTAAATTAAATTATTACCGCGGCGATTGGCAGTGAATCGCAAAACGCAGCGACAATTACCGCCGCGTTTTGCGGTAAAACGCAGCATAGCGGAACGAACAAACCTATTAGTAAGAAATGTGAAATATATGTTGCACTGTAGAAAAATTATAAAAGTACTTAATATGTTAATGTTTTTATTCAAAGATGTAGGTATTATATTACATTATTGAAATCAAATAATAAATAAATAACTACAAATCTCGATCTTCACAGCGACAACTAATTAAATTTAAGCATATACTACTCAAGAAAATAAAAATTTGAATTGTTATCATAACAAAAACTAATTTTATTTCAAAAAAAGGGATGTTACTTTAAATGTCAGCCAGAAATGCATTGCTTCTTTGACTTCATCATCGATATTCGTCCACTTTTTAACAAATCTACCGTCCTTTATACTCCTTTTTTTATTAAAACTGACAACACCACACTATTCCAAAATTCTTTGATGAATTTTATGAAGCTTCACGTCATTTTACGAAAGTATGGGATATCTTGCTGCCCTCCTATGGTGCAAACATTTAAGATCACCGCGATGATGTACATTCTTCTGGTCCACTTGCATATACCATTTCTTCTACTAGGCACTGTCAACTTCTGCAAGAATGTCTCTTTACTACGAAGAAGTTAGAAATATTTCAAGAGATCTTTTTCTGGTATATGAATCAATTGTTATTTTTTATTTCAACCTCGTATAATAATGCTAATATGAAAGGTAATATACTTACCGAAAATATATTGAATGATAAAGAACTATATTGCAATAAAAAAACAAATTCACAAATAACAGTTTGAATTTGAAATGTCAAAATTTTTCGAACAATGAACAATACAATGATACAGAATTCTGGGAAATTTACAGCCGTTTTCAAACATTTGTAATCTTTTTATAGGATTTTGACATGAACGACATCTATAAACGGGTCAGGCAGTATTTCCAACGCTACTTGATTGAAAACTTGTTATCACGTTTCTCAATGCAGATTCAACCCCGTGGATTTAACTTCAAATTAGTCATCATCGACAAAAAGAATAACTTGGTTCGGATCCCGGGTTAGTTCCAATTTTTCTCGTTTCAGCGAACAAAATATGGGGCGCGAGCAGACACATGACTCGAGCGACCTTGAAGTGCTTGGCATCAGCTGATTTGTGTGCACGTGTCACTTTGGCAAGAACAATGTCAATTTGACGAAACCAAGGTTTTGACTTATTTTAATTTTGAATTGTTAAATTATTACAGCCGTATCCATAAATTTGTTAGTGGTCACTAAGATCATTTTAAAAATATTTTAAAATGTCACTAAGCAAAACCTTATGTATAGTGATATTTAATAGGATTTAAATTGTTAGTTGGCAACTAAGTGTTAATAACCAACTGATGCATGTTTAAGACACTTTTAAGGTAAACCTCTACAACGGTTTTAGTAGTTATAAAAAAGTAGTTGTAGTGGTGATCAAGTATGCCGAAGAGATGCAGCAATTAAAAATAAATTATGAGAAACAATACCAAGAAGCAAGGATTGCAGCTTTAAGAGAAAAACGGGAAGAGTTGTAAATAGTATCAATATTTAAATTTATTTAGTATTTATCAATTAATTTGTACATGTAAAGAAGTAATTTATTCACATTTTATTTCACATTTTGTTTGTCTTTAGCTTTGTTCTACATGTAACTATAAGTAATTTGTTAACACTTTAGTTTTTTGCATTATATTTGTTTTTCAATATATTGCCTTCGAAGGATGCCTCTCAGGAATGTTGCCATCGCCTTCTTTATCTTCATCATCTGCGAATTCTTCATCAGGCTCTTCGATTTTTTCATTAACACAAATGTTAGCCACTGCAATTATTGCCATTTCTATATGAAGTTGTAATCCATTAAAAAAGCATCAAAATTTATTTTTCATTATTCCAAACAGTCTTCCCACAACATTCCTCGTTCGGATGTGCGCTCGATTGTAACGCCGTTCTGCATGTGACCGGATTCAATAAGGGTGTTAATAGGTATCTTGAATATGGGATTGGTAACTATTATCTGCCACTTATTTCACCATTATTAAATTTTAGTAAACCTTTCGACAAGGGTACAATTTGTCATTGATTCCAATAAATTCTTGTATTGCTTCTATTTCTTCCACCTCCTCGTGTATATATGTAATGACAACTGTATGTCCACTTATAACCACTATTTTTTAATTTATATAACCTAATATAACTGGTCTAATCAACTAAAAACTAAAATCTAATAACAAGAACGCTATAATAATATACGAAGTGATATTCTACCTCAAAACATATAGAACTGACAGCTGACAGCTTAATAAACAACCAAATTTTACAATGCTGCCGGGTTAAATATAATGCAAGTTAGCTATTTAGTAGTGACCAGTAAAAGTACAACTATGCATACCATCCCGCTAATAGCATTTTATATGATGTTACTGGCCACTACGTAAAATGCTGCTAAAACCATTTTAAGCTTGCACTTATGCATACGGCTGTTAATATTTTACAAATTTCAGGCAGTAAAACACATGAACATAAAAATGGTAACATTTTAACAGTACAAAATTAAAATAAGTCAAAATATTGGTTCGGTCAAAGTGACATTGTTCTTGTCAAAATGACACGCACACACACATCAGCTGATTCTAAACACGTCGAGGTTGCTCGAGTCACGTGCCTGCTCGCGCCATATAGACGATTTTTAGCAATACCATTGACCTAATCATCCCGCAACTATACAGTATTTCAGATAAGAATGGACTTGGTGGCGCTGAGGAGTCAGACTAATCTACACCCATAAAACTTATGAATTAGTTTTGTTTCGTGTATGACATACTTGACTGCAGAAAACGTCAAAATTTGATCATTTTTAATTTTTTTGTAAGTAGACATTTGTTATAGTTGTTACATAGGTTATAAAATCAAAATGGAATAAATAATATACCTGCTTACAGGTTACTTTTGTAAACTTAGTTTGCGTATACACTAATCAGAAAGTTGGAATCGTTAGCCCTATCTTACTTCTTAGTCTATTTTTATCTGAAATACAGTATAGTCTTACCAAGTGAACGGGTATGTGGCCCGAAATCGCCTGTAGTGTTGAAAGAGCCTAAAAATTTTCATTTCGTAGCCGTGAATGATCCGACAAGGTTAGCAAATTTGACACATGTCAGTTATCAGGTAATAAAAAGTGCATAAATTCTCCCTTTTTGTAATTGTCTTCTACTAAATCAAGTACAATTTGTAACACTTGTATAAAACTATTCATTATAATATTAAAGAAGCCAAAATTATAAATTTTTCGGCATGTATAAGTATTTAGAATCAAGAATATGATAGCTCCAGAAATATCTACCTTATTGATGCGTTCAACATTCTTTCACCAACATCTGTACATCACTACAGAAATTTGTAAATCTTAAAGAAATGCCTAGAATCTCACTATAAAATAGAATAAATAAAAGAACAGTAATACTTTACTTTTTTCATCTGCTTCAATTTTCTTGCAATATGCACGATGGGATAATAAACATGGTTGTAAAATTAAATATTTATTACTTGCAAAATTCAGTAAAAGCCGAAATTTATTTTGTGACATTTTTTAAATGTTTCATAATATTTTCAGTGTTTTTTGACATTTTGACTGGTTGCTTGGTAATCTGTCATTTACACTATGTTCCGTAAATCAACCAAAATACCAGTATCTTGATTTAGGGTACACATGGTTTCTGAATATTTTCATCCATTTCGGGTACAGATTGACATTGAATCATATGTCATTTAAAATTGAGACAACGTAACAAAAATAAAAATTAACCAAATGAATGATAACGTTGAATAATGCCAATAAAAATAACACAATCAACAATATATCAAATATAATATTAAATTAAATTAAATAAGAACACTTGATTGTTTCACAAAAAAAAAATTATTACTACGTAACGTACGTTTCGTCCTTGCGGACATCTTCAGACTAAATAAAAAATTTGAACAGCATCTATTAGTACGTTAGGAATATATTCATGGTGGGGGAATTGTTTACATCGAGAATACGTCTACCTCTACCTGTTTTCAACAAAATTCCTAGTATTCCCCTAATAACAAATAGGGTATTTGACAAATTTTGGAAAAGTGTTTTAAATTGCACATATACACCTATTTATACATGAAAATTTCTTATTATATATTTTTTTAATCATTAATACATTTAAAATAGCGTTTTAAAATTTGTGTTTCAAATTTCCCGCTTAAACGCTCTTGTCTCTCTTAACGTCACGATCTAGTAGTTTAGTAAATAGTTCGTAAAAATAAGAAGTTCTTTAGTGTTTATCTGTATTTTCATTCAAAAAATGAATTCTAAAACTTATAAGTGGTGCGCACAAAAAAGAAAATGCTGATTAACATTGAAGAACTTCTTATTTTTACTAAGTATTTACTAAACTACTAGATCGTGACGTCATGAGCGACAAGAGCGTTTTAGCGGGAAATTTGAAAAAAAAATTAAAATCTTATTTTAAATGTTTTAACGATTAAAACAATATGTAATAATAATTTTGCATCTATAATTAGGTGTATGTATCCAATTTAAAACAATTTTCCAAAAATTGTCAAATACCCTCAATAAACTTCCGACAGTTAAATATAATAATTAATGGCTTCATACTTACATCTATAATAATTATTAGTAATACCAATGCGGTTTATAAATTTGACATTGACGTATATCATTTGATTTTGTTATGACGATGTTTGAAAGTAGTGGTAGTGGGGGTTAAAAATACTAGAGAAACCAGGATTATTTCGTGGCGAGTTTCGTGTTTACCGTAGTCCGACTTTTAACAAACTTTTTCAGGAACCGAGTTCCAAATAGAAACCGGTAAATAATTTCAGGACTTACGGAACACAAAACCATAAATCTGGTCGAACCGGTATGAGGCGCCGTTTGGGCCAAAATAAAAGTTTCTGTAATATATATAAAATTTCGTGATATATAATATTTTGCCATGCTGATATATACAATTTTCATTGTGATATATACAATTTTTAGTTCTATGAAATGCCGCAATATAATGAGGGCGCTCACTTATAAAATTTCGTGATATATAATATTTTGCCATGTTGATATATACAATTTTTAGTTCTATGTAATGCCGCAATATAATGAGGGCGCTCACTTTTGTGTTTTTATCTACTTATGTTGATAAAAGCACAAAAGTGAGCGCCCTCATTATATTGCGGCATTTCATAGAACTAAAAATTGTATATATCACAATGAAAATTGTATATATCAACATGGCAAAATATTATATATCACGAAATTTTATATATACAGGGTGATTCATCGGTCTGTCCTCTCTTTATAACTCCTTTATTTTATGTCAGATAGAAAAACTCTTCAAATATAATTTATATGATATATTATTATCTATCTACGTACCATATCCATTTGTATACAGGGTGCTCCATTTAAGCGCAACAATATGTAACTTTATATTTCTTAATGGAACACGCTATATTTCTTTATTTATTTTGATAGTAAATTCGATTACTTTTAAAAAAGTATTAGGTAATACGGGGACTAAAATTATAAATTAAGAAGTTATTTACCTTTATTCGTTGAGTGATATTTTTCTATCATGTTATTATTAACAAAGTAACCTATGGATAATTTGATCAATTGTTTCAAATTTAAACAAACAAGTTGTCCAAATACTCTTAGTTTATCATTGTTGATGTTGATGTGAAAATGAATAATACAAATTTTAGTAAAGATGAGATGGTTAATATAATATTTTATAATAGAAAAATCTATTGAAATTGAAGTACAAGTTTTCGAGCATTTATTATAATTTTGCATTATTTAGTCTGTCACAAAATTTTAATAGCTACCTTGGAATTAGTGTAATGTTTAAAATAAGTATTAATAAAAAAGGATCAAAATTTTGTATTATATTATGGGTTTTTCCACTCTGAACTACTATTTTTTATGAACGTAAATAACTTCTTAATTTATAATTTTAGACCCCTTATTACTTAATACTTTTTTAAAGGGAATCTAATTTACTATCAAAATAAATAAGTAAATATAGGATGTTCCATTAAGAAATATAAAGTTACATATTGTTGCGCTTAAACGGAGCACCCTGTATACAAATGCACATGGTACCTAGATAGACAATAATATATCATATAAATTATATTTGAAGAGTTTTTCTATCTGACTTAAAATAAAAGAGTTATAAAGAGAGGACAGACCGATGAATCACCCTGTATATTACAGAAACTTTTATTTTGGCCCAAACGGCACCTCATAAACCGGTTGCGTTACGGAACATACTATTAGCGAGTTTCTGTATCTGCTAGATTATATTTTAAATTCAGAACACTAACTAGCGGCGAATATTAGAACTACAAACAGTGGTACACATTTAACATATACTTGAAACTACAAGTATTACTATGCAGGAGGGTGAATCTGCATTGAGAAACGTGATAACAAATTTTCAATCAAGTGCTTTGGAAATACTTCTTGACTCGCTCATAGATGTCGATAGTAGTACAGATTTTATAGTGATTCTCAAACTTTAATATCAAAATCCTATAAAAACGTGGCACATGTTTGAAAACTGCTGTGAATTTCTGACAATTATCATTGCATTGTTCGAAAACAGAATAGAATAGAAGAATAGAATAATTTATTGTTTATAAGAAATTACATTTCTTTAACAATGTTCGAAAATTGACATTTCAAATTCAAACTGTTATTTGTGAGTTTGTATCTTTATTGCAATATAGTGCTATATCAATCAATATATAATATTTTTCATATTAGCATTATTATACGAAGTTGATATAAATAAATAACAACAAACTATTCGTACTTCAAAACAAGATCACTTGAAATATTTGCAACTTCTACGTAGTAAAGAGCAGTGTCCAGTAGAAGAAATGGTGTGTGCAAGTGGACCAGAAGAATCATGATGGTCTTAGATGTTTGCACCGTAGGAAGGCAGCAAGGTATCCCATTCTTTGACGAAAAGGCGAGAAGCCCAGTGGCGGATTTAGAAAATTATAATAGGGGGGGCACTAAATTCGGATTTTTTAAAAATATATAGAGTGATCCCCCCCCTTTTCCTCGTTAACTTTTATATTGTATTGTAAAAAATTGTTCATATAAAAGTTTTATTATTTTTTTAAATATACTATTTGATGGCAGATGTAAATATTTTTTTATAAAGTCAGAATTTTTAATTTTTAAATAGCAACCTATAACTATTTTAATAAAATATAAACCCCCATTTTTTGTCTTTTTAATTATCTATTTGGGGTACACTTTAAATTTAAAGTATTAGTCAATAAATAGGGATTAAGATGAAGAAAACTTTTTTTAATAGTTATTTTGCGAGATATTTGAGATTTGTTGTCAGTGTCACTGTGACGTCACATTAGTGCTACCTTTCTCTCTGCCTACTATAGAACTTGTGCGAGAGAAAGAGAGTGCGCGTCGTGCAGTCGACAACCGCTACATCTAAAGACCGTCACATCTAAAAGCCACAGCATCGACAAGTCGCCACATCTACAACACCTCCCACCACTTTGAACGCGATAGCCGTAACATCTAATAGCCGTAGCATCGACAAGTCGCCACATCTACACTAACCCCCACCACTTTAAACGCGATAGCCGTCACATCTAAAAGCCATAGCATCGACAAGTCGCCACATCTACACCAACCCCCACCACTTTGAACGCGATAGTCGTAACATCTAATAGCCGTAACATCGACAAGTCGCCACGTCTACACCACTTGAACAAGATTGCCGTCACATCTAATGACCGTAGCGTCGACAAGTCGCCACATCTACACCAACCCCCACCACATTGAACGCGATGATCGTAACATCTAATAGCCGTAACGTCGACAAGTCGCCACGTCTACACCACTTGAACAAGATTGCCGTCACATCTAATGACCGTGGCGTCGACAAGTCGCCACATCTACAACAACCCCCTCCACTTTGAACGCGATAGCCGCCACATCTAATGACCGTAGCGTCGACAAGTCGCCACATCTACATCAATTGCATCCACTATATCCGTTATAGTAATAACTCAGATGACTCGCTGTAGTTAAAAGTTTAATTTCTCGCGCGCAATTAAAATACATTATCTCGAATGCATTTTTTTTACTTTTCGTTTAGAAGTAGAATATAGTTTTATTATATAGGTACATATATACATATAATATAGCGATATGCTACGAAATTTAATAAATACTAATAGCAATAATTTGTATTTTGCGTTACTTAGATTATGCCCGAACAAATATATACCGAAATAAAAGTATGAAATGTAAATATGTAATGACATGTTTGTATGGTAATAATATTACCATACATATGCAGTTATTACAAAAGCTTAATATCCAGAAACCGGTAAAATTACTTAACAGTGGCGCCAATAGAGCTTTTCAATTTAACGGATTTCTCTTTCTATCGCTGCAAATAGTAAGAAAATGGCGCGAACAACTACCAGTTGGGCTGTCAGTGACAATATTTGTAATTCATATATATATTATATTTCTATATAATTTCCCTGAACATCTAAACACCTGCGTCAATGGAATGACAGCTTTTTGATCTTTATAAAAAAAAAATCGTTGTAACTAGCACAAGGGGCCAAGGCATTAGGCAGCTTAGACATTTCCTATGGTTGTCAATATAAAAAGATCGTCAAAAATTGATAACTAAAATATGTAATTATTTACGTTATTAGTCATTTTTACCTCTTGCTAAGAGTGGTATTGAATTCATGCTAAAAATCGCATATCCAGATTTTAGTGAATAAGCACGTTTTAAGGTCCCTAGAATCCGATTATAACATTTTTACGATTATGTCCGAGGGCGCGCGCGCTCGTGTGTGTGTGTGTGTGGATGTTGGATCCACGATTTCTCAAATACTATAAGACTTAAGACATTTTTAACTACGGACTCTTAAATCTAACAATAATGGGAAGAGTTGAATAGTAGTAGTTACAAGAAAAAAATCATCTAAATATTATTTATCGAAAATTTATGTAAATACTTATATTAAAGAACGTTAAATTCTTTATTCAATAAACATAAATTCATTATTATATCTTCTATAGATTTAGAGATAAAGAAATGCGTATAAAATAATTTGATGTAAAAAATCTTAGATCAAACTACTTCAAGGCAAGAAATGAAATTCAAATGTTTGTAATTAACACATAAATGTGACTGTCAAAAATATTTTTTTCTACAAATCTATTAAAAGTAGGCTTTTTAATGTTTGTTTTTAGCGTTAAAAATGTCATTTTGTGACACAAGTGTTAAAAGTGACAGATCATTGTTACTTTTGACACTAGTGTTAAAAGTAAATGTCAAAAAATTATTAGAAATGCAAATTTAAATTAAAAAATAGTGTTTGTAGAAAAAATAGTGTATGATATACGTGTTAAAAGTGATTTTATTTTGTTCGAAGGTTTGGATCACTCCGCTTCGCGTCGTGTTCCAAACTTCCTTCTCACAAAATAAAATGTCACTTTTAACACATATCATAAATAACTATTATGCCACTGTCAAAAATATGTGTACATCATTATGAAGATTATGAAAATAAAAAAAGTCAACAACGCAAAAGAATATACATAAAAGGAATTTGCGAAAAAATGACGAATATAAAGAAAAAGAAAAGGAAAGTAGAAAAAAAACCCAGGATATTGAATATAAAGAAAATGTATGTATTGTACATAATTTATATTAAAATATCCCATAGACTTTGCAAATATATGAGAATTATTTTGTAGTGAGACATGAATACTTATATGCATTTGTATTTAAAAATATTTTTTGTTTTATGCGTAGAACCAGGTACAATATCTGGCGAGAGGTTATATGCTGGCCACATCAGATTTTTGTCTGTAAAATCAAACTCCTATTTTTATTATTGTAATCAAATTTTTTTTATTGTAATCAATAATTTTATTGTTGTAATCAAATCTTTTTTTCTATTAACTGAAGAGATATAACTTCTACCTTAACATTTTAAAGAATACAATAACATTACTACAGTATGACCCATTTAAAATGTCAATTATTATACCAAACGCCGGAATCGGTATTTGAAAAAATTCACTATCTTCCCTTTTGTATGTGGGAAAGAGGCTGTTGGAAAGTGATGCCACAGGCCCTACGAGTTAGCAGCGCTGCATATAAAATTAAGATAACTCTATAATTATACTTCTATAAATCTTATTTGTCCTGCACATCTGCGGTAGTGAAGTCTCTTTTCAGAAAACTGAACTATAGAGAAATAAAGTTTTGAATAATGGATAGAAATATACCTGTTACAAGGATATTGTATAAATTTAATTTAAACAATGTTTCGAATGAACTCTGTTAAAACAAATTCATTTAAAAAGCACAGTGAATTTATACAGTAAAAGAGCGTCCATTTTTTTATATCACCAACTCTGGTGTTTACCGGCCCCTCTGACATTTGCCAGAATTGCCAGATGGCCAGTTTGGTCCTGTTTCGAGATAATGATAACAGTTATCTACGATACGAGTAGGTAGGTACGTAAAGCTTGTCTTTATTTATGAGTGGGTCAAAATTAAAACACGAGCACAGCGAAGGTTTTAAGACTCTTGAGTGACTAAAGATGCTTTACGTATGTGTATCGTACAATATTTTATGTACGGTAGAATATAAAAACCCAATAAATATAAAAATAGTTATTTGTTTAACTAGGCACTAAAATACCAGATTTGCAATAAATAAATAAATAAATAAATAAAGGCTTTTGGTGCCAAGTTGAAGACATTTATTTTGCCATGCCAATTTTAAAATTAATGTTATTAATATTAATTTAGTTATTATCTTTAATACCTATTTTAAAAGTTATCTCCATGAAATTATGTTGCTGTGCGTTTGTTGAACAGTTACAATGCGTTTATTGAGTGGTTGCTATGCAAATAGCAATAATAGGCAGTAGAAATATTTTTACTGTCTAGGCAGTAAAAGTGACATTTTACAGAATATGTCAAAAAATCGCACTTTTAATGTCAATCGGCTTAGAATACTTTTATTTGCGAATTAGGATCACAATATTAAATGAGAAGTTTGCCATGATAACAAAATTATTGAAACTGGTTGTGCAAATTTAATATTTAAATGTTTTATCGATTCCACTCGTTGCCCGGCAACCTCAACCCGTGACTAATAAAACCTTTTTACTAAACAAACGTTTTACAAACTTCTTAAAACCTGCAACTAAACGTCAATTTTACTCACTATCGTAGGTAAAAATTAATAAACTCTCTGATTGGCTGAAATTGGAGTCAAATTTATACAATGTAATTTTAGACTAGTGTCAGTGTACATGATATATCTCGTGTTATTTTTATTTGAAATATCAACCATCATCTTAATCCGAATTGGAATTTTATATTTCACATCTACAGAGTATAATATACAAAGTTTCGATGGCATTTTGATGCCTTTCTAATATTTTAATAAAATGTCAGATGATGGCAGTTGAATAACGCCATTTTTTAATTTCGGCTGTTAAAACTGGCGCTAATGTGAGCGCCATCTACAGAATTGGTTAGGTGTAACTGTGTATATAATAGTATATACCGTGTTCCATTTAAGCCATTTAGTATTGTAGAGAATAGGGCATAGTTTTTAACTCTAAGATTGGCTAAAATTGGAGACAAGAGACAATGTAATTTCGTTTACTTGACACTGGCACTGATATCAGCGCCAGCTGCAGAATATCTTAAATGAAACAGGGTATGGTTGTTATTGTATGTTATAAAAATTTATTACTAATATAAGTAAATTGTTCTTGTGTAATGCAATCCGCTGATATATTGAACTAGGTATGTTCGTATATATTCGTAGAATAATTTACCCAGGATTCTCAACTCAAGATGAATTCGTTTCAAATTTAAATAATTTTATGTAATTTGTGTGTAGGTACTATCATAAAATACAAAAAATAACATGTTATGTAATATTAATATTTATAACAAATTTTCGAGATATTATATTTAACTGCATTCAATCAGCTCTTCATGTAGATGTACAGACGTGGAGTACGAAAAATTGTAGTATTTGCTGCTTGGGTTGTAGGATTGTTAATAGTTAGTTATTGGAGAAGAAAAATTCGCAACACACATAAAGACGCACACAGGCTATACTTACCTGCTCGTATATCATTAGCCTGCGTCTAAACTTGAATGTTCCCTTAATTTTAATTCAGCATATTGATTTTTTAAAATAACTATAAATTTTATAAATGTTTTGCCGGTGCAAATTACATATTTTATGTTTAATTATAAGATTTCGGAAAAAATAAATTATTTTTGTTCGCGTTTATCAATTGCATTTGGATACCGTCATTGCATAAGCACAGTATAAATATAAACAGTAGTTGCATTCCTCGACAGTATCTTTGTTCTCCCACGTGGAGCTGCAAAACTAAAACTAACACAATCGAGGTCAAATATTTCGGTAACTAAATATATGAGGAGTGCAACTACTGTTTATTTTATATTGTTAAGAGTACCTACCTATATTTTTAAAAAATGCATTATTTTCTAAAAAATCATATTTTACAAAATTAACATTCAATTGTTAAATAAACGGGATAAAAAATTAAACTAAATACATAACTGCATTTGTATTTACTTATTTATTTACATAATTAATACTTACACTATCACTGTGACCGTAAATTATAAATTTATACAAAGAAATCTAAGATGAGTACAAATATAAACAAAACAATATATATGTACAATTGTAAACAAATTTAAAAGTGAGCAAAATAATTTTTTTTACAATGATCATCCTACTTCCGTAATTTCCAGCTTCCCTAATTATATTAGATACAAAATCTTCAAATACTCATTGTAGAGTATAAAATTCTGGATTAGCAAGCAAAATTAATTTTGCATGCTTTGTAACAGCAGAAATTAGGTATGAAAATATTGAAAATCATTCCTATTAGCGATAGCCAATGAAATGAAATAAAAAATTAACAAATGTTGATGCTTTATCTGTCAAGCTAGGCTAGTTTATTTTTATTATTATTTGTAATTTCATGTTCAAGTGAAAAATTACCTATTCAAATTAATATATAATTGTTTACTTGAAACGAAAAAATACCTAATAAAAATAAATTAACTTCTTTGGCAGATATTTAAAACAATAAACATTTGTTACTTTATTTGTTTCAACTCCATATATCTAATGCTAGTTTTGGAAAGATTTTCTATATTTTTATTCCTAATTTCTGCCGTTACAAAGCGCATGCAGAATTAATTTTGTTTATTGATTCAGATACAGAATTTTATCTAAAATAATTAGGGAAGCAGGTAATTACGAAAGTATGATCTTACATTTTAAAGTCCAATGTTCGAGAGTTGGGAAACTGAATGAAAACTATATTATCACACGCATAGGAGTGCGCAAAATTGGTCTCCTGCAATAAGGGCATTTTGTTGATGGATTATCATTATCTTCTGTATAAATTTCAAAACGTTGTACGCATGTTGCACATAGACATAAATGCGCACAATCTAAAAGTATATACTCCCGCACATTGGTCAAACAAACCATACAAAATGGCAGATTGTACTCTTGTGGGGGTGGAGACGGTGTTGCCACTGGCGAATTTGTGTCCACTGATGAATTTGTTGGAGCTGGTGGAATTGTTGGTACATTGGGTAGAACTCGTGATGCCATTGTTGGTGCAGGTATTTCTGGTGGGGCTGGTGGATTTGTTGGTTCTGGCGGATCTGTTGATGCTGAGGCTGTTTGATTAACTGACTGTGGATCAGTTACTGAAAAGTTACTATTATTTTATTAAAAATATAGCTAAATAATAATAAAAAAAATATAATTACTTGGTAATCCACTTAGTTGCCTCTCCAATTGTGTTACCGCATGACTTAGATGCAAAACAAATCACCTCACGTTATTGTTTGCAGCAAGTCTTGCTTCTCCGCGTCTAATAATATTGTTAGATATAATATAACGTTCTCGACGCCGATCTGGTAGCATAATTGCATGTCGGACCCTGTAAAAATCATTTGACTTTGCATGCTCTATTTCTTGTAATTTTTCAGTCATGGTCCATATGTTTGGATGAGGCCTTCCTATAATTCTGAATATATATATATATATATATATATATATATATATATATATATATATATATATATATATATATATATATATATATATAACAATTGATTTTAGTTGCATTAGGCTGCATAAGTAACTTGAATTTAAAGTTATAGCTACGAGATAGTTTGTGTTGTGGTAAAGTACCTGTATACGATTTAGAGTCGTACAATAATTTTGCACAACGTTTAATGATGTCAATCGCAGTGCTAATTTAGAATATAAATATGTAACTCAATTACCTATACTAACCTGTACAGATCTCTATGGAACGCTTCAACTGAGTTATTCGTGCGATGGAATTCTCCATGCACGCTTATTTGCAGCGGCAGCCACTGTCTCCTCAAATAGGTAAAAAATGCTGCATTGTTTACATTATTTTCGGCTGCTAGGTTCTCCACTACGTTAATACCGTCTGAGAGGAGAGCTCTAGGTAGCAATGGTAAAATCATAGCGCAGCGAACCATTTGCCTAGCAGCATTTCTATTATTAGCACGCATTACTCCCAATTGTTGTGCTTTTTTGTAAACAGCACGCGCGTAGTGAAACCAACAACCTCGCAGATTTGTTGCGGGAAAAATTCTAACAACGGCCATTCTCATAGAGGTTTCATAATCGGCCATTACACTTGTAATAGGTACGTCTCCCAACCGCTGCTGAAAATCTTGCAACACTGCTTGGTAAGCAGCAGACGTTTTCCTCTCCATAAGAGAAAAGAGCAAAGGGAATGTCTATAAAAATAATATATTTTACCTATCATCATCAAGATATTATTTAGGAATATAATATTACCATATCATCATGTAATATGTGAATAGAAAATAATTGCAACGCCCCACCAGTTCTAGGTACAACTTTAAAAGTTGCATCCATATGCACTTTTACGTTTTCGGCTTGTCTTACGAAATCTAACATGATTTGCGACATAAAAATTATGCTGACACTGCCATCACTTGCCGTAACATGTCCGCGGAAGAATGGATTTTCAGCGGGCGAAAAGTCCTTCCCATAACGTTGATACCATCTGTAAGTTAGAAAAGAGAATAATTGTTTTTATTATTTTTGTATGAAGACATATTAATACATGCTGTCTTTGAGCTATTATTCCTGAATAATCCATAAGAGACGCAGGAATTGGTGGAGTACCATGCCGTCTACTTCGTACCATTGTAGACCGGATACTTTGTACTCCGGCAACAAGTGTGGCCGCAACTGGATTCAACCGTTCTTCTTCCTGAAAAATTGTTTGCAACGCTGTGTTTTCAGTCGTAGCCCGCCGCCGGAGAATGGTTTTGAAACGAAGAATTTCAATTTCATCTGTATCCGGCTCATGAGTATGTTGAATTGTTACCCCCAGCAAACCATTGTTTTCTACGAGTCGAGCAGTACACGTACTGGAATATCGGCATTTAAAGTATCCCAAAATTCCACGACGCCTATTTTCCAAATAAATATAATTTTGGAAGACGTATACATTGCTAGAAGAGCGGTAACCGTCTAATCTCTCCATATCGATATTCTGAGGAAAATGTAAAAATGGAAATTATCAAATAAAGCTGAAATATTAATAGTACGAAAATAAAATAAAAGACATTGATACTTTAAAAAAATGTTAAATCTAAAAATGAACACTAAATTATATGGCTTTTTAAAAATTACACATGAATTTTTGATATTATTCAGTAAAAAAATTAAAACATTTGGTGGAAAATGGTCGCCATGTTGTGACGTTAATTTTACTACTGTTACTACAGTAACAGTCCAATTACTGTTTCGAAATGTGATTTCAATATAGACGTTATATATTTTGCTCATAAATAGGTACGCGTAGGTACGCGATGACTTAATATATACTTATTATTATTGTTATTATTATTAATTTTTGTCATTGTTGTAAGCAGTTTTTTGAGGTATTAAAAAGGAAATATAAATGTATAAATATTGAATCTTTTTTGTTATCATGTAGGTATATTTTGATTTTTGAAATCAATTTTTGACACTATTGTAAATAATAATAAAAAATACTACTTATTTTAATTAAAATAATAGTAGATGACGATTATGAAAATATTCAATATTATATTAGGTAAATAAAAATTTAAATTCACGTTATTAAAAACTAATAATCAATTTGATTATGAAAATGGGCCAAAATGTAAATACATTTATATACCTGATCAATAATCATTTTGTGCATTTTTAATCCTTATTTAAGAGAAAATTGTATTTTTAAATTCTTAATAACAAACACAGTTTTAATAAACCTTTTACTAATTTATTTTATTTCAAATGCACATTTAAAGAAATCCTAAGAATGTAAGAAATTTTAAAGGATATTTCACAAATATTTTTATGTGTTTTCATATATGCGAAACTGAACAATAAATACCGCGTTTAGTTATCTTCAAAACCCGGATTCAAGAGAATGTTCTTACTCAATATACTTTTGGTTCTTTAACCAGAAACATCGGATTAGATCGCCGTATATACCCTGTAAACGAAGAATCAGATGTATCATACTTATAAATGATTAACATTAAATGATAATAATGATTTTTAAAATGTGCATTATAAAATAAAATTAAAAAAAAAACAATAACTAATAGGTATATTTTTAAATAATAAAGAAAAATAATTGACTTACCGTGATCAAATGTCTATGTATTGTTGTTTTTAGTTTTCAAAAAAACTGTTTGTTTTTAAGTAATTACACTTAAGTAAAAATAAATGCCTTAGAAATTATTCTTCACACAGCATTCACGTAGCACAACACAATACAAATTACCAAATGTCGCATATCGGTAAGAATTTCGACTTTATATAGATTTTGCACCCCCGGGGTGGGAGATCGAAAGGGTTTTGATTGGTCATGACTTAATTCATTGTTGTAATCAATTTTTCATTATTAAAATGAAATAGTACAAGTATTACAATGGAAAAAGTATTTATTATATTCATTGTTATATTAAATCAACTTCTACAGTTCCTTGTTATAAAATATTTGTCATTCTGCAATTAAAATTATTAAAACTCTTGATATACTCTTTTATTATTATTGCTATTACAATAATTCTGTAAAGAAATACTCTCGACACTCCCAAAATCTACGATTATTTATGTTTTACGTCATAGAAGACTTGAAATCGTAAAAATTTAAAACTAGTAGGTACAATGGTAAAGTAGGTAGGTATATTTAACATTAAAGATAGAAAACAATGTATTAGCTGGTGCAACATTCAGTGTAACTAATTATTCTTCACAGAACCGAAACATAACACATGATTTAATTTTCATGGTGTCTTAGCTATAAAGATAACAGAAAATTTTTCTCAAAAGGTAATTTATCACTTCATTGAAAATAATTATGCCTTGGGCCTTGTTTTAATGAGTTTTTCGATTGTTGATTGCAATTCTGCTACTTATAAGTACAGAAGAGGATGTAAATAAAATTGTAACATCCAATGTACCAAACTATTTAAATATACACAAGCCCGACAAAATTGTATTTTTATTTTGTGTATTGTAAAATATTTAGCTATAAAAACGTCAAAAATTGGTTACATTGTAGTTTACAATTTTATTTTCCTATTTCCTCTATATCTAATATTTTAATACTATTGCAAAGTGTCAAATTCTTATGACATTGCCTTGATTTATTATACAAATTAAGTAGTGTCACAGCCTTCGAATATTAATTATAAGAGTGAATCTAATATTTCAATATTAGAATATTGCTAATATTCAAGGTTTTATGACATTTCTTTGATTAACTATTCAAATTTAGTAGAAAAGATAAAAGATTTATCCAGCTAAGCAGATATTTTGACAGCATAATTATACTGTTATGAATAACTATAAAACTTTTCATTACGACAATGTGAATTTTTGATTACAGCCCTAGATTATTAATTATAACAATGAATTTAATATTTTAATACAAGATATTACTAATAATCAAGTTTTTATAAGATTGCTTTAATTTACTGCTCAAATTTAGTAAGTAGTTATAAATCGATAGATTTGTCCCGTCAAGCAGATATTTTGCTAGCATTGTAAAGAATAACTATAAAACTGTTGATTACGATAATATAAAGTTTTGATTACAGCCATACAATATTAATTATAACAATGAATCTAATATTTTAATACTACATTATCGCCAATAATCAAGTTTTTATGACATTTCTTTTATTAACTATTCAAATTTAGTAGAAAAGTTAAAATATTTGTGCAGCTAAGCAGATATTTTGATAGCATAGTTGTACTGTTATGAATAACTATAAAACTATTGATTACGACACTATGAAATTTTGATTACAGCCATACATTATTAATTATAACAATGAATCTAATATCTACATTATCGCGAATAATCAAGTTTTTATGACATTTCTTTCATTAAGTATTCAAATTTAGTAGAAAAGTTAAAATATTTGTGCAGCTAAGCAGGATATTTTGATAGCATAGTTGTACTGTTATGAATAACTATAAAACTGTTGATTACGACACTATGAAATTTTGATTACAACCATACAATATTAATTATAACAATGAATTTAATATTTTAATACTAGATTATCGCGAATAATCAAGTTTTTATGACATTTCTTTCATTAAGTATTAAAATTTAGCAGGATATTTTGATAGCATAGTTGTACTGTTATGAATAACTATAAAACTGTTGATTACGACACTATGAAATTTTGATTACAGCCATACAATATTAATTATAACAATGAATCTAATATTTTAATACTACATTATCGCGAATAATCAAGTTTTTATGACATTTTTTTTATTAACTATTCAAATTTAGTAGAAAAGTTAAAATATTTGTGCGGATAAGCAGATATTTTGATAGCATAGTTGTACTGTTATGAATAACTATAAAACTGTTGATTACGACACTATGAAATTTTGATTACAGCCATACAATATTAATTATAACAATGAATCTAATATTTTAATACTAGATTATCGCGAATAATCAAGTCTTTATGACATTTCTTTCATTAAGTATTCAAATTTAGTAGAAAAGTTAAAATATTTGTGTAGCTAATCAGGATATTTTGATAGCATAGTTGTACTGTTATGAATAACTATAAAACTGTTGATTACGACACTATGAAATTTTGATTACAACCATAGAATATTAATTATAACAATGAATCTAATATTTTAATACTAGATTATCGCGAATAATCAAGTTTTTATAACATTTCTTTCATTAAGTATTCAAATTTAGCAGGATATTTTGATAGCATAGTTGTACTGTTATGAATAACTATAAAACTGTTGATTCCGACACTATGAAATTTTGATTACAGCCATACAATATTAATTATAACAATGAATCTAATATTTTAATACTAGATTATCGCGAATAATCAAGTTTTTATGACATTTCTTTCATTAAGTATTCAAATTTAGTAGAAAAGTTAAAATATTTATGCAGCTAAGCAGGATATTTTGATAACATAGTTGTACTGTTATGAATAACTATAAAACTGTTGATTACGACACTATGAAATTTTGATTACAACCATACAATATTAATTATAACAATGAATTTAATATTTTAATAATAGATTATCTCGAATAATCAAGTTTTTATGACATTTCTTTATTAACTATTCAAATTTAGTAGAAAAGTAAAAATTCTTTGTAAAACTAATTAAACTAAAAATACAAAGAAATTATGGTGTAATATACAAATACAAAAATTACGAAAAAATTAGAATTTGCTATATTTAAAAGAATAGAATGGAAAGTAAAATTACCTAAAAAAATACCAATTTTATTTTTCTCATGAAATAGCACATTTTCTTTAATTGTATGGACATACCTCCCAAATCCCTATATATAATCTAAAAAATTGTACTGTAAATGCAAAACATTGTGTTTTGCAGAATGTAATTGCAAAAAAAAAATTATATATACCATAGGTTGCATGTGTTTAGGAAAATGTAATTAGGAATATGTATATAAAAATTTATTTTCTCATTCTATAATAGCTATTTATACACCAAGTGAGTGAATAAACATTCTTAGCTTACGTGGTTTATATTATATTTATTCAATTTTGACGAAATAGTAAAAAACATTATAATATTTAATTTTCACAAAATAAAAACTAATCAAATAGTAAGCTGTGCAAGACAATCGTTGTTGATAGACGCCAAGTCCGTCCTTGGTTAAGTCCTGTGGTCAAGTCGTTTATAAATTATAAACAAGCTTCATTTTCTGTCATTTATGTTCGGACAAATAATGAAAATGGCTATTCTGTCTGATAAAAATTGTGGGGAAACTGTTATTTTCGTACCTGATGTTATTTTAAATGCATTATTTGTAGCAGAATGAGTTAATTCTGTGAGTGACTTAATTTTTTTTAATACACTATCAAATAAACAGTTACTTGTAGTTGTTGTTATGGAGTTAATAATGACAGTTTATACCGTCAAAATTCAATAATATAACAAAATTTCATAGTGTCGTAATCAACAGTTTTATAGTTATTCATAACAGTACAACTATGCTATCAAAATATCTGCTTAGCTGCACAAATATTTTAACTTTTCTACTAAATTTGAATAGTTAATAAAAGAAATGTCATAAAAACTTGATTATTCGCGATAATGTAGTATTAAAATATTAGATTCATTGTTATAATTAATATTGTATAGCTGTAATCAAAACTTTATATTATCGTAATCAACAGTTTTATAGTTATTCTTTACAATGCTAGCAAAATATCTGCTTGACGGGACAAATCTATCGATTTATAACTACTTACTAAATTTGAGCAGTAAATTAAAGCAATCTTATAAAAACTTGATTATTAGTAATATCTTGTATTAAAATATTAAATTCATTGTTATAATTAATAATCTAGGGCTGTAATCAAAAATTCGCATTGTCGTAATGAAAAGTTTTATAGTTATTCATAACAGTATAATTATGCTGTCAAAATATCTGCTTAGCTGGATAAATCTTTTATCTTTTCTACTAAATTTGAATAGTTAATCAAAGAAATGTCATAAAACCTTGAATATTAGCAATATTCTAATATTGAAATATTAGATTCACTCTTATAATTAATATTCGAAGGCTGTGACACTACTTAATTTGTATAATAAATCAAGGCAATGTCATAAGAATTTGACACTTTGCAATAGTATTAAAATATTAGATATAGAGGAAATAGGAAAATAAAATTGTAAACTACAATGTAACCAATTTTTGACGTTTTTATAGCTAAATATTTTACAATACACAAAATAAAAATACAATTTTGTCGGGCTTGTGTATATTTAAATAGTTTGGTACATTGGATGTTACAATTTTATTTACATCCTCTTCTGTACTTATAAGTAGCAGAATTGCAATCAACAATCGAAAAACTCATTAAAACAAGGCCCAAGGCATAATTATTTTCAATGAAGTGATAAATTACCTTTTGAGAAAAATTTTCTGTTATCTTTATAGCTAAGACACCATGAAAATTAAATCATGTGTTATGTTTCGGTTCTGTGAAGAATAATTAGTTACACTGAATGTTGCACCAGCTAATACATTGTTTTCTATCTTTAATGTTAAATATACCTACCTACTTTACCATTGTACCTACTAGTTTTAAATTTTTACGATTTCAAGTCTTCTATGACGTAAAACATAAATAATCGTAGATTTTGGGAGTGTCGAGAGTATATCTTTACAGAATTATTGTAATAGCAATAATAATAAAAGAGTATATCAAGAGTTTTAATAATTTTAATTGCAGAATGACAAATATTTTATAACAAGGAACTGTAGAAGTTGATTTAATATAACAATGAATATAATAAATACTTTTTCCATTGTAATACTTGTACTATTTCATTTTAATAATGAAAAATTGATTACAACAATGAATTAAGTCATGACCAATCAAAACCCTTTCGATCTCCCACCCCGGGGGTGCAAAATCTATATAAAGTCGAAATTCTTACCGATATGCGACATTTGGTAATTTGTATTGTGTTGTGCTACGTGAATGCTGTGTGAAGAATAATTTCTAAGGCATTTATTTTTACTTAAGTGTAATTACTTAAAAACAAACAGTTTTTTTGAAAACTAAAAACAACAATACATAGACATTTGATCACGGTAAGTCAATTATTTTTCTTTATTATTTAAAAATATACCTATTAGTTATTGTTTTTTTTTAAATTTTATTTTATAATGCACATTTTAAAAATCATTATTATCATTTACTATGTTAATCATTTATAAGTATGATACATCTGATTCTTCGTTTACAGGGTATATACGGCGATCTAATCCGATGTTTCTGGTTAAAAAACCAAAAGTATATTGAGTAAGAACATTCTCTTGAATCCGGGTTTTGAAGATAACTAAACGCGGTATTTTTTGTTCAGTTTCGCATATATGAAAACACATAAAAATATTTGTGAAATATCCTTTAAAATTTCTTACATTCTTAGGATTTCTTTAAATGTGCATTTGAAATAAAATAAATTAGTAAAAGGTTTTTTATATTTTGCGTTCATAATGAAGTCATTATGATACGCAATTGCATATCGTCATGACCTTCATTTCGATACGCAATTTTTTGTTTTAGACGGTTGGTACTAGATGACGTTTCTTTAACTCATTTTTACCTAATTTATTTTTAGTTAATTGACAATTCATTTTAATAATTTAATGTCAAAATTATTATTATTTTTTTATTTAGGGAAGCTTATTTACATGAAAATGTACAAATATAATCAGAAATTGAGTAAGTAAATGTTAATATAATGTTCGAATTAGTCTACATAGATGGACCTAGTAGTACTAATAATTTATAGATTGAACCTTTGAACGATAGAAAATTATTTTTAATTAATTTTAAAGCAAGTTTTAATTCAAATATAAGAAAAAATATAAATTTACTGTACACTGAGGCTGAAAGGGTTAAATTGTCAAACGTCAAAGCTGGAAGATAAGAAATTTCAATATAACCTCAAAATTTCTTTTACTTAATTAATCACTTTATTTAATGAATATAATAATAATAATAATAATACATATTTTCGTCTTACTTTGCATTTCAAAATAAGCAATCAAAACATTCTCTGTTACGCCTTTGACATTATTTTCTTTACACCATGTGTCAAAATTTGCAAATTCTTTCTCATAAATCTCGCGCGTTTTTTTAAGAAGTATATTATTTACTGTAGTCTGAGCTATATTACGTAGCTCAGGCGGAGTGCAATTGATTTCATCTTCCATGATTACACTAAATTCACTTAAATTTGTTCGTAAATGTTGAAATGACATGAACTTTCAAATAATAATTGATTGTGGTCAATTCAATGTTACCAACTACAACATTTCACTTACAAATTTCCCTAAATCAACTCGGTTTAATATTAACAGTTTTTTAAAAATATTTTAGTTTGTAGAAGGTGCAAAATATAAAAAATAGTATAAAGAACTCATTTTATAAGACTTTCTTTCGCACTTGTCAATTAGAAAACTCGCTAACGCTCGTTTTCTAAATTTTGACGCGTGCGAAAAAAACATGTCTTATAAAACACGTTCTTTAATATACTATATTAAAACTGTAACTATTATTATAATTGGCTCATCCAAGTTTGTTTTTGTTTGTTATTAAGAATTTAAAAATACAATTTTCTCTTAAATAAGGATTAAAAATGCACAAAATGATTATTGATCAGGTATATAAATGTATTTACATTTTGGCCCATTTTCATAATCAAATTGATTATTAGTTTTTAATAACGTGAATTTAAATTTTTATTTACCTAATATAATATTGAATATTTTCATAATCGTCATCTACTATTATTTTAATTAAAATAAGTAGTATTTTTTATTATTATTTACAATAGTGTCAAAAATTGATTTCAAAAATCAAAATATACCTACATGATAACAAAAAAGATTCAATATTTATACATTTATATTTCCTTTTTAATACCTTAAAAAACTGCTTACAACAATGACAAAAATTAATAATAATAATAATAATAAGTATATATTAAGTCATCGCGTACCTATTTATGAGCAAAATATATAACGTCTATATTGAAATCACATTTCGAAACAGTAATTGGACTGTTACTGTAGTAACAGTAGTAAAATTAACGTCACAACATGGCGACCATTTTCCACCAAATGTTTTAATTTTTTTACTGAATAATATCAAAAATTCATGTGTAATTTTTAAAAAGCCATATAATTTAGTGTTCATTTTTAGATTTAAATTTTTTTTAAAGTATCAATGTCTTTTATTTTATTTTCGTACTATTAATATTTCAGCTTTATTTGATAATTTCCATTTTTACATTTTCCTCAGAATATCGATATGGAGAGATTAGACGGTTACCGCTCTTCTAGCAATGTATACGTCTTCCAAAATTATATTTATTTGGAAAATAGGCGTCGTGGAATTTTGGGATACTTTAAATGCCGATATTCCAGTACGTGTACTGCTCGACTCGTAGAAAACAATGGTTTGCTGGGGGTAACAATTCAACATACTCATGAGCCGGATACAGATGAAATTGAAATTCTTCGTTTCAAAACCATTCTCCGGCGGCGGGCTACGACTGAAAACACAGCGTTGCAAACAATTTTTCAGGAAGAAGAACGGTTGAATCCAGTTGCGGCCAGACTTGTTGCCGGAGTACAAAGTATCCGGTCTACAATGGTACGAAGTAGACGGCATGGTACTCCACCAATTCCTGCGTCTCTTATGGATTATTCAGGAATAATAGCTCAAAGACAGCATGTATTAATATGTCTTCATACAAAAATAATAAAAACAATTATTCTCTTTTCTAACTTACAGATGGTATCAACGTTATGGGAAGGACTTTTCGCCCGCTGAAAATCCATTCTTCCGCGGACATGTTACGGCAAGTGGTGGCAGTGTCAGCATAATTTTTATGTCGCAAATCATGTTAGATTTCGTAAGACAAGCCGAAAACGTAAAAGTGCATATGGATGCAACTTTTAAAGTTGTACCTAGAACTGGTGGGGCGTTGCAATTATTTTCTATTCACATATTACATGATGATATGGTAATATTATATTCCTAAATAATATCTTGATGATGATAGGTAAAATATATTATTTTTATAGACATTCCCTTTGCTCTTTTCTCTTATGGAGAGGAAAACGTCTGCTGCTTACCAAGCAGTGTTGCAAGATTTTCAGCAGCGGTTGGGAGACGTACCTATTACAAGTGTAATGGCCGATTATGAAACCTCTATGAGAATGGCCGTTGTTAGAATTTTTCCCGCAACAAATCTGCGAGGTTGTTGGTTTCACTACGCGCGTGCTGTTTACAAAAAAGCACAACAATTGGGAGTAATGCGTGCTAATAATAGAAATGCTGCTAGGCAAATGGTTCGCTGCGCTATGATTTTACCATTGCTACCTAGAGCTCTCCTCTCAGACGGTATTAACGTAGTGGAGAACCTAGCAGCCGAAAATAATGTAAACAATGCAGCATTTTTTACCTATTTGAGGAGACAGTGGCTGCCGCTGCAAATAAGCGTGCATGGAGAATTCCATCGCACGAATAACTCAGTTGAAGCGTTCCATAGAGATCTGTACAGGTTAGTATAGGTAATTGAGTTACATATTTATATTCTAAATTAGCACTGCGATTGACATCATTAAACGTTGTGCAAAATTATTGTACGACTCTAAATCGTATACAGGTACTTTACCACAACACAAACTATCTCGTAGCTATAACTTTAAATTCAAGTTACTTATGCAGCCTAATGCAACTAAAATCAATTGTTATATATATATATATATATATATATATATATATATATATATATATATATATATATATATATTCAGAATTATAGGAAGGCCTCATCCAAACATATGGACCATGACTGAAAAATTACAAGAAATAGAGCATGCAAAGTCAAATGATTTTTACAGGGTCCGACATGCAATTATGCTACCAGATCGGCGTCGAGAACGTTATATTATATCTAACAATATTATTAGACGCGGAGAAGCAAGACTTGCTGCAAACAATAACGTGAGGTGATTTGTTTTGCATCTAAGTCATGCGGTAACACAATTGGAGAGGCAACTAAGTGGATTACCAAGTAATTATATTTTTTTTATTATTATTTAGCTATATTTTTAATAAAATAATAGTAACTTTTCAGTAACTGATCCACAGTCAGTTAATCAAACAGCCTCAGCATCAACAGATCCGCCAGAACCAACAAATCCACCAGCCCCACCAGAAATACCTGCACCAACAATGGCATCACGAGTTCTACCCAATGTACCAACAATTCCACCAGCTCCAACAAATTCATCAGTGGACACAAATTCGCCAGTGGCAACACCGTCTCCACCCCCACAAGAGTACAATCTGCCATTTTGTATGGTTTGTTTGACCAATGTGCGGGAGTATATACTTTTAGATTGTGCGCATTTATGTCTATGTGCAACATGCGTACGTTTTGAAATTTATACAGAAGATAATGATAATCCATCAACAAAATGCCCTTATTGCAGGAGACCAATTTTGCGCACTCCTATGCGTGTGATAATATAGTTTTCATTCAGTTTCCCAACTCTCGAACATTGGACTTTAAAATGTAAAATCATACTTTCGTAATTACCTGCTTCCCTAATTATTTTAGATAAAATTCTGTATCTGAATCAATAAACAAAATTAATTCTGCATGCGCTTTGTAACGGCAGAAATTAGGAATAAAAATATAGAAAATCTTTCCAAAACTAGCATTAGATATATGGAGTTGAAACAAATAAAGTAACAAATGTTTATTGTTTTAAATATCTGCCAAAGAAGTTAATTTATTTTTATTAGGTATTTTTTCGTTTCAAGTAAACAATTATATATTAATTTGAATAGGTAATTTTTCACTTGAACATGAAATTACAAATAATAATAAAAATAAACTAGCCTAGCTTGACAGATAAAGCATCAACATTTGTTAATTTTTTATTTCATTTCATTGGCTATCGCTAATAGGAATGATTTTCAATATTTTCATACCTAATTTCTGCTGTTACAAAGCATGCAAAATTAATTTTGCTTGCTAATCCAGAATTTTATACTCTACAATGAGTATTTGAAGATTTTGTATCTAATATAATTAGGGAAGCTGGAAATTACGGAAGTAGGATGATCATTGTAAAAAAAATTATTTTGCTCACTTTTAAATTTGTTTACAATTGTACATATATATTGTTTTGTTTATATTTGTACTCATCTTAGATTTCTTTGTATAAATTTATAATTTACGGTCACAGTGATAGTGTAAGTATTAATTATGTAAATAAATAAGTAAATACAAATGCAGTTATGTATTTAGTTTAATTTTTTATCCCGTTTATTTAACAATTGAATGTTAATTTTGTAAAATATGATTTTTTAGAAAATAATGCATTTTTTAAAAATATAGGTAGGTACTCTTAACAATATAAAATAAACAGTAGTTGCACTCCTCATATATTTAGTTACCGAAATATTTGACCTCGATTGTGTTAGTTTTAGTTTTGCAGCTCCACGTGGGAGAACAAAGATACTGTCGAGGAATGCAACTACTGTTTATATTTATACTGTGCTTATGCAATGACGGTATCCAAATGCAATTGATAAACGCGAACAAAAATAATTTATTTTTTCCGAAATCTTATAATTAAACATAAAATATGTAATTTGCACCGGCAAAACATTTATAAAATTTATAGTTATTTTAAAAAATCAATATGCTGAATTAAAATTAAGGGAACATTCAAGTTTAGACGCAGGCTAATGATATACGAGCAGGTAAGTATAGCCTGTGTGCGTCTTTATGTGTGTTGCGAATTTTTCTTCTCCAATAACTAACTATTAACAATCCTACAACCCAAGCAGCAAATACTACAATTTTTCGTACTCCACGTCTGTACATCTACATGAAGAGCTGATTGAATGCAGTTAAATATAATATCTCGAAAATTTGTTATAAATATTAATATTACATAACATGTTATTTTTTGTATTTTATGATAGTACCTACACACAAATTACATAAAATTATTTAAATTTGAAACGAATTCATCTTGAGTTGAGAATCCTGGGTAAATTATTCTACGAATATATACGAACATACCTAGTTCAATATATCAGCGGATTGCATTACACAAGAACAATTTACTTATATTAGTAATAAATTTTTATAACATACAATAACAACCATACCCTGTTTCATTTAAGATATTCTGCAGCTGGCGCTGATATCAGTGCCAGTGTCAAGTAAACGAAATTACATTGTCTCTTGTCTCCAATTTTAGCCAATCATAGAGTTAAAAACTATGCCCTATTCTCTACAATACTAAATGGCTTAAATGGAACACGGTATATACTATTATATACACAGTTACACCTAACCAATTCTGTAGATGGCGCTCACATTAGCGCCAGTTTTAACAGCCGAAATTAAAAAATGGCGTTATTCAACTGCCATCATCTGACATTTTATTAAAATATTAGAAAGGCATCAAAATGCCATCGAAACTTTGTATATTATACTCTGTAGATGTGAAATATAAAATTCCAATTCGGATTAAGATGATGGTTGATATTTCAAATAAAAATAACACGAGATATATCATGTACACTGACACTAGTCTAAAATTACATTGTATAAATTTGACTCCAATTTCAGCCAATCAGAGAGTTTATTAATTTTTACCTACGATAGTGAGTAAAATTGACGTTTAGTTGCAGGTTTTAAGAAGTTTGTAAAACGTTTGTTTAGTGAAAAGGTTTTATTAGTCACGGGTTGAGGTTGCCGGGCAACGAGTGGAATCGATAAAACATTTAAATATTAAATTTGCACAACCAGTTTCAATAATTTTGTTATCATGGCAAACTTCTCATTTAATATTGTGATCCTAATTCGCAAATAAAAGTATTCTAAGCCGATTGACATTAAAAGTGCGATTTTTTGACATATTCTGTAAAATGTCACTTTTACTGCCTAGACAGTAAAAATATTTCTACTGCCTATTATTGCTATTTGCATAGCAACCACTCAATAAACGCATTGTAACTGTTCAACAAACGCACAGCAACATAATTTCATGGAGATAACTTTTAAAATAGGTATTAAAGATAATAACTAAATTAATATTAATAACATTAATTTTAAAATTGGCATGGCAAAATAAATGTCTTCAACTTGGCACCAAAAGCCTTTATTTATTTATTTATTTATTTATTGCAAATCTGGTATTTTAGTGCCTAGTTAAACAAATAACTATTTTTATATTTATTGGGTTTTTATATTCTACCGTACATAAAATATTGTACGATACACATACGTAAAGCATCTTTAGTCACTCAAGAGTCTTAAAACCTTCGCTGTGCTCGTGTTTTAATTTTGACCCACTCATAAATAAAGACAAGCTTTACGTACCTACCTACTCGTATCGTAGATAACTGTTATCATTATCTCGAAACAGGACCAAACTGACCATCTGGCAATTCCGGCAAATGTCAGAGGGGCCGGTAAACACCAGAGTTGGTGATATAAAAAAATGGACGCTCTTTTACTGTATAAATTCACTGTGCTTTTTAAATGAATTTGTTTTAACAGAGTTCATTCGAAACATTGTTTAAACTAAATTTATACAATATCCTTGTAACAGGTATATTTCTATCCATTATTCAAAACTTTATTTCTCTATAGTTCAGTTTTCTGAAAAGAGACTTCACTACCGCAGATGTGCAGGACAAATAAGATTTATAGAAGTATAATTATAGAGTTATCTTAATTTTATATGCAGCGCTGCTAACTCGTAGGGCCTGTGGCATCACTTTCCAACAGCCTCTTTCCCACATACAAAAGGGAAGATAGTGAATTTTTTCAAATACCGATTCCGGCGTTTGGTATAATAATTGACATTTTAAATGGGTCATACTGTAGTAATGTTATTGTATTCTTTAAAATGTTAAGGTAGAAGTTATATCTCTTCAGTTAATAGAAAAAAAGATTTGATTACAACAATAAAATTATTGATTACAATAAAAAAAATTTGATTACAATAATAAAAATAGGAGTTTGATTTTACAGACAAAAATCTGATGTGGCCAGCATATAACCTCTCGCCAGATATTGTACCTGGTTCTACGCATAAAACAAAAAATATTTTTAAATACAAATGCATATAAGTATTCATGTCTCACTACAAAATAATTCTCATATATTTGCAAAGTCTATGGGATATTTTAATATAAATTATGTACAATACATACATTTTCTTTATATTCAATATCCTGGGTTTTTTTCTACTTTCCTTTTCTTTTTCTTTATATTCGTCATTTTTTCGCAAATTCCTTTTATGTATATTCTTTTGCGTTGTTGACTTTTTTTATTTTCATAATCTCCATAATGATGTACACATATTTTTGACAGTGGCATAATAGTTATTTATGATATAAGTGTTAAAAGTGACATTTTATTTTGTGAGAAGGAAGTTTGGAACACGACGCGAAGCGGAGTGATCCAAACCTTCGAACAAAATAAAATCACTTTTAACACGTATATCATACACTATTTTTTCTACAAACACTATTTTTTAATTTAAATTTACATTTCTAATAATTTTTTGACATTTACTTTTAACACTAGTGTCAAAAGTAACAATGATCTGTCACTTTTAACACTTGTGTCACAAAATGACATTTTTAACGCTAAAAACAAACATTAAAAAGCCTACTTTTAATAGATTTGTAGAAAAAAATATTTTTGACAGTCACATTTATGTGTTAATTACAAACATTTGAATTTCATTTCTTGCCTTGAAGTAGTTTGATCTGAGATTTTTTACATCAAATTATTTTATACGCATTTCTTTATCTCTAAATCTATAGAAGATATAATAATGAATTTATGTTTATTGAATAAAGAATTTAACGTTCTTTAATATAAGTATTTACATAAATTTTCGATAAATAATATTTAGATGATTTTTTTCTTGTAACTACTACTATTCAACTCTTCCCATTATTGTTAGATTTAAGAGTCCGTAGTTAAAAATGTCTTAAGTCTTATAGTATTTGAGAAATCGTGGATCCAACATCCACACACACACACACGAGCGCGCGCGCCCTCGGACATAATCGTAAAAATGTTATAATCGGATTCTAGGGACCTTAAAACGTGCTTATTCACTAAAATCTGGATATGCGATTTTTAGCATGAATTCAATACCACTCTTAGCAAGAGGTAAAAATGACTAATAACGTAAATAATTATATATTTTAGTTATCAATTTTTGACGATCTTTTTATATTGACAACCATAGGAAATGTCTAAGCTGCCTAATGCCTTGGCCCCTTGTGCTAGTTACAACGATTTTTTTTTATAAAGATCAAAAAGCTGTCATTCCGTTGACGCAGGTGTTTAGATGTTCAGGGAAATTATATAGAAATATAATATATATATATATATGAATTACAAATATTGTCACTGACAGCCCAACTGGTAGTTGTTCGCGCCATTTTCTTACTATTTGCAGCGATAGAAAGAGAAAGCCGTTAAATTGAAAAGGTCTATTGGCGCCACTGTTAAGTAATTTTACCGGTTTCTGGATATTAAGCTTTTGTAATAACTGCATATGTATGGTAATATTATTACCATACAAACATGTCAACAACAATCTACAAAATGTTAAATTGTTAATGTTAAAATCGGGTCCTACAGACCTCAAAACATATTTATTTACCAAAATCTCGGTATGTATACCTCTCTTACGAAAGGTAAAATATATTAGAATCCTTTTTTCTACATATTTTTTGTAAAAATCGTTCTGATTAAAATTTATTGCCTAAAAACAATATAAGTTTAGGTATATTTATACATAATTGTATCCTTTGCGAGAGAGTCACAAAAAATAATTACATATTTACATTTCATACTTTTATTTCGGTATATATTTGTTCGGGCATAATCTAAGTAACGCAAAATACAAATTATTGCTATTACTATTTATTAAATTTCGTAGCATATCGCTATATTATATGTATATATGTACCTATATAATAAAAATATATTCTACTTCTAAACGAAAAGTAAAAAAATGCATTCGAGATAATGTATTTTAATTGCGCGCGAGAAATTAAACTTTTAACTACAGCGAGTCATCTGAGTTATTACTATAACGGATATAGTGGATGCAATTGATGTAGATGTGGCGACTTGTCGACGCTACGGTCATTAGATGTGGCGGCTATCGCGTTCAAAGTGGAGGGGGTTGTTGTAGATGTGGCGACTTGTCGACACCACGGTCATTAGATGTGACGGCAATCTTGTTCAAGTGGTGTAGACGTGGCGACTTGTCGACGTTACGGCTATTAGATGTTACGATCATCGCGTTCAATGTGGTGGGGGTTGGTGTAGATGTGGCGACTTGTCGACGCTACGGTCATTAGATGTGACGGCAATCTTGTTCAAGTGGTGTAGACGTGGCGACTTGTCGATGTTACGGCTATTAGATGTTACGACTATCGCGTTCAAAGTGGTGGGGGTTGATGTAGATGTGGCGACTTGTCGATGCTATGGCTTTTAGATGTGACGGCTATCGCGTTTAAAGTGGTGGGGGTTAGTGTAGATGTGGCGACTTGTCGATGCTACGGCTATTAGATGTTACGGCTATCGCGTTCAAAGTGGTGGGAGGTGTTGTAGATGTGGCGACTTGTCGATGCTGTGGCTTTTAGATGTGACGGTCATTAGATGTAGCGGTTGTCGACTGCACGGCATGCTCCGGAGAAAGATATAGCAATAGGTGTCGCTGGTGTCGCCGTGACGTCACGTTGACTATAAAAATCAAATTCAGTTAAACCAGAAACAATTAAGACTTTGTAATACTACGAATTCAAAATTAAAAGAACTTTCATTGTAAATAATAAAAAAATCAGAGCGCAGGACCCCAAACAGTAAATGAGTTTGAGAAATAATGTTTATTTAAATAATTAGAAATTCTGTATTTTTATTAGTAACTTTATTCTTTTATTTATCTATATGTGTAATACGTGAATGATAATATGTAATAATTAAATTTTCAAAAATAATAGGGGGGGGGGCACGTGCCCGAGTGCCCCCCTCTCTAAATCCGCCACTGGAGAAGCCTCATAAGATTCATCATAGAATATTGGAATAGTATATAACAAATCAAATCTTTGTTCTTGAGTAGTATGGAATCCTGATGATGAACCCTACGTTGATTTATATAGATTTTATTTTACGAAGAAATTAAATATATACAATATTTACAACTCATGAACCTTTTATTTCAATGTTGTGAGTGAATCTTTATTTTTCTACTGTCTAGTCTCGACTATTTTTTAAACACGACTTGTTTGCAGTAATTTTTTTTAAACATTTTGGTGGGGTGTACAAATATAAATGACTAGCTAAGTACTGGACAAGTAGTATGTGCTTAAATTTTATTAGTTATCGCTGTGTAGTTTGAAATTTGTAGTTATTTATTTATTTGATTTGAATAACATAATATAATACCTACATTTTGAAATAAAGACATTATTATATTAAGTACTTTTATTATTTTTATACGGTGCGACATATATTTCACATTTCTTAATAATTCAAAATGAATTCATATATCCTGCCACCTTTCAGCTGTAAATTTAGTTCTCTGACGTTTTCATAGATATCACTAAAACTTGTTATAACGGTTTATAAGGGAGATAGCCAATCTTCTACTATATATATTTTTTTAATAAACTAACAATGTTTAGTAACTGTAATCAACTAAAAAAAAAGGTATCTCCATTCCGGGTACCCCATGGTTCCTGAATTTTTTAATCTTTTTCATAATACCATACTGTTAAATGTGCTTTAACAGTACTGTACACTCAACCGATATGTGCATCAAAACAGCCACGGCCGTTATTTTTTATAACAGTACAATTATTAAAAATCATGTGTTCCTAAAAAATATCTCAGCATCATGAAATGGTCATGAAGAGCTGTCACCTGTCAATATGCCATAGACAATAGAATTTTAAGAAGATATTTTATGTTATTATGAAAAATACTGAACGTCACACGGTTGATATACAAATAACAGACACGGTTGATTATAAAACCTCGGCTATCGCCTTGATTTTACAACATTCAACCTCATCTGTTATTTGCTACATATCAGCCTTATGACGTTAATAACTATTTCATAATACCATACTGTTAAATGTGCTTTAACAGTACTGTATGCTCAATCAATATATGCGTCAAAACAGCCACGGTCGTTATATTTTATACAATTATTAAAAATCATGTGTTCCTAACAAAAATCTCAGCATCATGATATTGTCATGAAGAGCTGTCACCTGTCAATATGCCATAGAAAATAGAATTTTAAGAAGATATTTTATGTTATTATGAAAAATACTGAACGTCACACGATTGATATACAAATAACAGACACGGTTGATTATAAAATCTCGGCTGTCGCTTCGATTTTACAACATTCAACCTCATCTGTTATTTGCTACATATCAGCCTTATGACGTTAATAACTATTTCATAATACCATACTGTTAAATGTGTTTTAACAGTACTGTATGCTCAACCAATATATGCGTCAAAACAGCCACGGCTGTTATTTTTTATAACAGGGCAATTATTAAAAATCATGTGTTCCTAAAAAAATTGCAGCATCATGAAATTGTCATGAAGAGTTGTCACCTGTCAATATACCATAGAAAATAGAATTTTCAGAAGATATTTTATGTTATTATGAAAAATACTGAACGTCACACGGCTGATAGGCAAATAACTGACTCGGTTGATTGTAAAAACTCGGTTGTCGCCTCGATTTTACAATATTCAACGGCGTCTATTATTTGCTTCATATCAGCCTCATGACGTTAATAACTATTTCGGGACACATTGACGTTGAACTATATGACATTTAAAATTGATACAACCTAACAAATATAAAAATCTGATGTGGCCATAACCTCTCGCCAGATATTTTACCTGGTTGTACGCATAAAACAAAAACATATTTTTAAATACAAATACATATATTAATGTCTCAGTACAAAATAATTCTCACATATATTTGCAAAATCTATGGGATATTTTAATATAAATTATGTACAATACATACATATTCTTTATATTCAATATTCTGAAATTTTCTTTTTCTACTTTCCTTTTCTTTTTATTCGTCATTTTTTAGAAAATTCCTTTTATATTCTTTTTTACCTTCCGTCACCTTTAGGTAAGGAAGGTATTGTCTTTGGTCAAAAAATTCGGTGGTGAGTTTTTGATGAATAAGCACGTTTTAGGGTCCCTAGAATACGATTTCACTATTTTTACGATGATGTCTGTATGTGTGTGTGTGTGTGTGTGTGTGTGTGTGTGTGTGTGTGTGTGTGTGTGTGTGTGTGTGTGTGTATGTATGTATGTGTGTGTGTGTGTGTGTGTGTGTGTGTGTGTGTGTGTGTGTGTGTGTGTGTGTGTGTGTCTGTGTGTGACAAAATTTTCTAATGCGATAACTCTAATACTACAATTCCAAAAATTATAATTCTTTCGTATTCCTCTTCGTTACAGCCATGTGAAGAGCTGATTAGATTTTGGTTATAATTGGTCAACCGGACGTACCCTCATTTGAAGATTTTAACAGTTTTTCTTGAAAAAACGATGTTAAATATCATTTTTTCACATTTAATGTTATTATAAATATTAAAGAATTATTTATTCTCTATACAATTTGAATGCATTTTATGCTTCATATTAAATGGACATAGAGTTAAAAAATTATAAAGACATTAAATATCATGTATATTAGTCAGCTTTGCTATAACTCTGGAAACAGCTGCTACATTAAGAAAATAGAAAATTCTGATTGAAAGGTGTCAGTGTCAAGTGTAGTTGACAGTATGTTTATGTTATAATTTTACTGGAAATATAGGATCTTTTGTTAGAAAGTTTCTGTTTGGTATAAAATACATACAACTGCCTTAAGGTAATGTACAAGAAATATAATCTTTTTCAAGGAACTTTCTGTGTGACATTTTTACAAAATACATAGAACTAACGGAAGGTAATGTGCTGGCCACATCAGATTTTTATGTATATTCTTTTGCGTTGTTGACTTTTTTTTTATTTTCATAATCTTCATAAAATGATGTACAAATATTTTTGACAGTGGCGTACAAATATTTTTGACAGTGACATTTATGTGTCAATTATAAACATTTGAATTTCTTGCCTTGAAGTAGTTTGATCTGAGATTTTTTTACATCACATTATTTTATATGCATTTATTTATCTCTAAATCTATAGAAGATATAATAATGAATTTATATGTATCGATTGAAGAATTTAATGTTCTTTAATATAAATATTTACATGAACTTTCGATAAATAATATTTAGACGATTTTTTTCTTGTATTTTTATATTTATAATAAAGTAAGTTTTTACCGTAAAATGGTCGCCATGTTGTGACGACAGCGTCATTACAGTAGTCCAGTTTCCCTGTGAAAATGTCACTATAAAGTGGACCACGCATATTCGCGATTGGCTTTAAACATACTCTAACATATATTTAATATATATGAGTATTTTTTTTATTAAGATCAAATGAAAATTTACTTATTAAATAAATTTATATTATAATTTATGTTTTAATTATTGTAATCTCAATACTTGTCATTGTTGTAATCATTTAGTAAATAGTAATGTAATTGTTGGATTACTTTTTATTATGAATTATGCTTTGATTATTGTAATTAATACTCTCTTTGTTGTATTTAATTATAAATAGAAAATAGTTTAAATACTATTTTAATTATATTAATGGCAGTAGGTGAGTATGAAAACTTTAATATTATATTAAAGAAAGTCTTACATTATTTACCTATTTATTTAGCGTATGGCATAAAAATCATCACTAATGAAACATGTATAAATGAATAAAATAAATATAAACATATACAAACAAAGATCTAAATAAGATAAATAATATAATAATTAAAGCAAATAATTAACTTGATTACGAAAACGAGGAAAACTTATTAATTTTACTTACCTGACTTTTATTTATGTTTAACATATATTATCGAAATTTTACATAAATTAACATTTAATACTACTTCTATACCTATTCATGTGAGAAAATCAAACAAATATATATTTTGAAATGATATAATGACTATCTGGCTTACTTTATTACCATTAGCTCTAAAGATTTTTGATCACAGTTTGTAATGGATACGTATTTTAATTCATGCAACATTTACGGTATATTATATTAATGGTAACGTATGTCGGTTTTCTCTACTTATGACGGAGTAACACTAACGTCAGGAACTTTCGCACCAAAACTTTAATAATTATTTTAGACGTTATTAAGCGTAATTTTAAGAAATCAAAAAATACGGAGTTTCTGTTTTAAATTCTTCGTAACATAAAAATATTCACAAAACGTTAGACGGGCCCATTGCGGATGAATGAGACTGGGCATTGTCGTGATGAAAGTTCTTTTTTACGTGCTAAATGTGGCCGTTTTTTCTATAAAGTGGCATCAAAACGGGCCAGTGAATCGGCATAATATTGGCCTGTTATTGTTTTACCCCTTTCCAAATAGTCAATATGGATTATATCTTTAGAATTTAAAAAAAATATTCGGCATAACTTTATTAGCTGAGTGACCAGCTTTGGCCTTCTTTGGTGCACTTTCGCCTGGTAAAATCCATTGTTTTAATTGTCGATCGGATTACGGTGTAACATGGCCAAACATTCACATGAATGTTGAACACGAATTTTCATTTGGTCTACTGTCAGTAATAGCGGCACCCATCTTGCCGAAACCTTTTTCATATCCAAATGGTCGTGTAAAATATTATGTACGCGTTCGATTGAGATGCCTACAGCTTAAGCTATCTCGCGGAGTGCGTGTCAGACGGTATAATCCTATAGTTCACAAATCCTACGCCTCACAAATGTCAGAGTTCCCAAATCCCACAAGTGATAAAGTTAGCCCCTCTACCTATGACGTAATGTTCAGAATGCATAATCCCACAAGTAATAAAATGGGATAAATTGGGACGGAATCAATAGATTTTTAGTGTTAAATCTGTAATATTAAATATAACCTAATGTACCTAGTTCGTCCATTAGACTACAGATGGCGCTATTTACATTAAACCGTGAAAAAATCAAAATTTAAACAGCTCTCTAATCGGGAATCGCTAGAGTAAATTAACTTTAAATAATCATTGCGGTCTATGTATCTTGTTGCTCGTTGTTTTTATACTTTTTAATTAATCTTTATGAGTATATCAATTATTGGATGTGGAAATATTTGTATTAACATGAGAAAATAGAGTCAATCATAGAACAATATGTTGTATTTAAAGTTAAATACACTAACCGGCAATAAACCCGACCACTTTGAATTTTTTTATAAAGTCTCATTATCCGAATATTTTACAACTAAATAGGGAATGAACTGATAGTTTTTAGTTAGTTATCACTTATTTAATATGCTTATTTCATTCTAACATATATACGGAATGCACAAATTAATTCAGAAATAAATTTAATTCCCAAAAGTAACAGAAACAATTCAAATAATTTATTTTCTTCACTAGAAAATAAAAAAAAACAAAGGTGGCTTCATTCTAATGGACCTGCTGGTATCGTCAATAGCTTGTAAAACTTCTTCGAACCTGATTTACGTCATTTAACCATCGTGGCATTGAGTTGATCAAATTTGTTATGCAAATTTGGGGAATTGCGTCAAATTCTTCTTGAGGAGCCAATCGTAGCTTTTGAAGTCTCTGGTATGGCTGGACGACAACGAATCTGCCTATGGAGTGTATCCTTTCCTAAATATATTCAATTGGATTAAAATATGTATCCACTCCCGATGAATGTTTTTGAAAAACCATGCTAACTTAAAAAGGGTAAAATTTGCTATGAAAACAAAATAGTTTCGATAATATTTGTATGTATTTATTCACCCAAAATAATATTTTAAATATTGTTTTGAATATATCTCCAGTTCAAAACCTACAATTTTGATTAAATTTTCAGTAAATATTTATAACAGGGTAAGGAATAAAATATGTGAAAATTAAAAAAAAGATTTTCGAGGGCAATTTAAAAAATCCAAAAAACCTACTTTTTTCATACATTTTAATGTTTTTCTTCTATACTAAACCTACAATTTTGTTCATACTTTAATAGGTTTTGAAGAATATTATTATACATAACATATAAAAAAAAAAAATTAAATTTCGGGAAAAAATAAAATGTTCAATTTTATTTATTTTCTCAAGTATGTGAAATTATATTCATAAAATTTGTTTAGTATTGCGGACTGTACACATTTTTGTATTTCTTAGGCAAGTATTTTAAATATTTATCGTTTAATATAGAAGATATTGATAATTAAAACACATTCGGTAAGTATTTTCGTCAAATATCAGGAAGTGGCGCTATGAGTAGACCTAGCGGTGCATAGATGAACTATAATGAAATCGGTGATTTCATGGAAAATAGAAAAATTGAAGTGAATAACAAGTACATACGTTTAATTTAGTTTCATATATTAAATTTATACGCCGATATTTTAACTTAAAAATTAGAAGTAGGTATTTTTTTTTAGAAATTTTCAAAGAAATTACGTTCTATAGGTACGCACTAGTCATTGGTATTGTTAGTGTTACTATGAATACAAATAAATTATAAATAGTTCCCAATAATTATTTTCATTAAAATGTAAAATTTTACTAATTATTAAATTCAAATTGTAGGTATAGGCTCGTATATGCTTACTTCGTGTTTGTGCTGTATCTCATCATGGAAAAATTACAAATTTATATTAATGAAGTTGTTTTGTAAATATATATGACGGCTTGTGGGTCGGATAACAAGGTAGGCGACACAACAAGCAATAACAAAAAATTGAAGGGAAAAATGCGTACAGCAAGTATATACGGAGTGTCTACTTTTTGTTAAAATTTTAATTTGGCGATATCGCTTTATCTATCAATTTTATAAAAAATGTGTAATATTCAGAATGAAAATGTGCATCGATGAGTATCAAATTTGTTGTTAAATTGTTTCTTATGTACGAGTTACAAGCAAAAGAAAATGCATGAATTAAGACAATTATCAAAGTGCCTTGAAAAATAAGACAATAATATATGTTTGATGTTTCTGACATATATTTCATTTGATATTGTTATTATTAGAATCTGTGATTAATTTTTTACTTCTAGATTAAATCTTCCTATTATTCTAATAAAAATAAAATTTAAAAAATGTCAGATATATCAGAAACAACAAACATTTATATATTATTAGGAGAAGAAAGCGGTCTTTATGTGTTGAATTCAGTTATTGCGGTCCAGGCGCTAGCCAAGGTCAGGCAAGCTGGGTAAAATACAAAAAGGACGTTCTACTCCGATGACATTTACTAATTTTTCTTCAAATGTTTCAAATAAGTTTTGACATTTTTCTGGAATAATTTTAATTGTAGAATTTGCAATTTCAGCCAAAGCTGGCTGTGTGCACTACAAACCAAAAACGATAGAACCGTCAAATAACAATTTTCAATATGATCTGTCTTGCTGTGCTGTAGCGACTGCCGCTGCCAGCGGTGAATGAACACGCTAACATTTTTTACTAGTACAATAATAACAACATTTTTGTACTAGTATGACAATGAATATCTTCTATAGTGTGTGTACAGTAGCAGCTGAATATAGTAATACGCGTAAAGAAAAAAAATATTGTCTTATTTGTCATGTTACTCTAATAATTGCCTTAAATCGCATATTTTCTTTTGCTTCTAACTTGTACGTACGAAATAATTTAACAAACTGAATACTCATCCATGCACAAATTTTAACATTAAATTTCCTGTTCGGGAAAAAAGTAGACACCCGTTATGTTTCAATTAATATTGGATATTAAGTAATTATTTCTCTAATGATAATAGCAATAATAATGAAAGTGCTAATCATCTGTCTCATACTCAGCATTGAATTTCTGAGGCAAGGCTACAGGCGAGTACGGCGTAAGGCTAAGGCTAGAGCAGGCAGCCAGGGACGAACGATAGGCTACCTGCTCCCAGTCCTATAAGCAGGGCACGTGTTTGGATGTAAAAGCAGGGGTCAAGGGGTGCGACTGTACAGCTGTGCTGCACAGGCGAAAGTACATTTTCTTTTGTAGCTTGTATAAATAAATAAAAAAATACAAATTTTATATGCTACTTTTCTAAAATTGATTTTAACATACATAATATTATGATAATAGACAAAAAATAAATACCCGTATTTTTTTTCAATCGATTATTTGTAGTTTATAAGAAAACAATTATTATTAAAAATTCGGGGAAGGGATATATGTACACTGAGAGAAAAATTGATAATTATAGACACCTGTCGCCTTGCCACATGCCGCAACATAATCACGACGCTGGTCTATAACTACCTACTTCTATCTCAGTCTATCTGTTTTCTTCCACGATCCTACCTTGATAGCGTCACATATCCCATCTCCAAAATATTATATTGACTAACTACAATACTACTATAAACGCATTTAGTTTAGTTAGTTTTTTTATTATAATAATGAGAGTAATGAGACGCTAGTGTTTAATTTTTATATTTTATGACATATTGAAATTCGATTATAGTCACATACCCCCAAAATGAATTTTTCCAAAAGTCTGAAAATTATTTCTTATTATTTATTTAATTCTTGAAGTGTACATTTTTAGTGTCACTCCTCAACATGAAATTTTTAATAGAAATAACTAAAAATTTATTTATTTCCTATTCACGTGATTAGATAAATCATTATTTTGAATAAAAATTTTGTGTTGGTCAGTGGCACTAAAAATGAACACTTGAAGAATAAAATAAATAATAAGAAATAATTCTCTGTATTCTGGAAAAATTGTTTTTGATTTAAAATCAGTACATTGAAATGTATACCATCCATTTTTACCCTTTTTTAACACCCTGTACAGATAATCATATTTCAAAATAAAATAAAAATGTTTGGTCGGTGTTACGTTATCATAAAATACATATCTGTAGTACATAACAGAATTGCATTTGATTTGCAATTTTATCACTTTCATGTTTTCATATTGAAATTAATTTTTCGCTTTAATACAGTACAGTGAGTTATATGTAAGTATAGTGGCATACGTTACCACTAATAAACACGGTTGCAATGTGTCGTAATCTGCAATTATTTCTTTTCTAATGTAGGGTAGGTAGTGTTGCCGCAAGACCAAGACCAGTCTTGGTCTTGTCTCGTCTCGTCTTGGTCTTGTCGAGACAAGACCATCATTTTGGTCTCGACTAAAAAGTCAAGACGAGACGAGACCATGCAGTATCGAGTCTTGTCGAGAATGTCTTGAAGTCTCGACAAGAGTCTCGACTTCAGTTCGTGGGTATTTTTTCAAAATATTTACTAAAACTGCTTCAATAATTAAGAGCAATGCTGTTTGAAAATTCATAAAATAATAAACATATTAATTTTTAATCTTATGTTCCGGAAACATTAATTTATGTAAATGTAAAAATTAAAACACTATTAGAAATTCGCAAATTAGGCTGGAAGCTTGGCTTAAATATCTAAAAATTGTAAACATTACAAAATAGGCATAATATTAGTATTCATGTAACATCTACACAAATAATGAAATAAAAGCATATTTACTGCATAGGTATTAATATAATAGATAAATTAAAAAACCAATAAACCGTTAAATTACAATGTATACGTAAGATAAAAACTACCCAGGATAAACCAAATATTTAAAAATTTGTAATTTTATTTATATCCTATGAAATATACTAACAATATTGAATTTTCAAGTTGACTAAAATTATTTTCAATTTCCAAACAGCACAAAAGTTATACCTACCTACAATGTAAAATATCATATTAGAAGGAAAACATAAACTCAATTACAATATTTTATTTATTATTGTAATTATTTTATTGTATTTTTTTATATATAATTTAATAAATACTGTTCCTACTGCATTTGCAACCTAGTGTTGCTGTATTGAAACATGTAATGTTCACTTCAAATATAAAGTAGTTTTCAAATATTTACAAAAAAAAAAAATCTGTTGTGATTGTTAGAATTATGAAAATGGAAAATGTCGACAAAGAATTTACGACCTTAAGCCCTTAGGGAAACCAGTTTTTTTTAAAAAAAAACATATTGTACATTTTCAACAGACGTGCTCCTTATTTCACCTAAATAATTTATTTGAAATTGAAAATTATTATTATTTTATTATACAAAACGCAAGGATTCTTAAAAATGTAACCCATAATATAGCCAATTGCGCATACGTTTCGTTTTATATTTTCAATTTTCACCAATGTTTTTTTTAAAGTTTAACCTTGAGTTAACTGTTCTGATGGGTAAGACCATAGTGTCCATAAAACTAAAGCGGAAGGGATGGAGAACAAAGCAATGGATATTTCTAAGAATTTCATTTATGCCTACTTAAACTTTCTTCTCTAATCTTTACATTTTTAATCTCTCAGATCTATAATAAGTATATGAATGAATATTCCTCACTTTATTTTATTACAATTCGTAACATAATTTTCTTAATTTTCATGTGGTAATATTATAACTTCACATCGAAACACGCATAAAATAACATGAAAATAATGAATAATGTATTTCCATTCAAAAATATAATGCTTCGTCGTATTTCACGTGTATACAACCTTCTGAGTCAACTTCCTATGAAGTCTTCGTCAGAAGGTGGCCAGCACAGCAGGTAATCACAGACGCGTTTCGCACTTCTTGGTGCTCATCAGTGTGATGTAACCTGGGGGCCTCTGTCTCATCCACAGAGGTGGAATCACGGAGCAGAGGCCACCCAACCTAGCTGTGCTAGCAACGGTCTTATGACCGTTCGCTACAGGTATCTGGCCTGTAGAAGGTAGTGTTAATACCCACAGAGCCATCTACCTGCAAAAGGCTTGACTGAGCCAAAAATGCAAATTGCAAACTAGTTGCGAATTTTGCCGTGAAAACGTACATTATTCAAAAATATAATGCTTCGTCGTATTTCACGTGTATACAACCTTCTGAGTCAACTTCCTATGAAGTCTTCGTCAGAAGGTGGCCAGCACAGCAGGTAATCACAGACGCGTTTCGCACTTCTTGGTGCTCATCAGTGTGATGTAACCTGGGGGCCTCTGTCTCATCCACAGAGGTGGAATCACGGAGCAGAGGCCACCCAACCTAGCTGTGCTAGCAACGGTCTTATGACCGTTCGCTACAGGTATCTGGCCTGTAGAAGGTAGTGTTAATACCCACAGAGCCATCTACCTGCAAAAGGCTTGACTGAGCCAAAAATGCAAATTGCAAACTAGTTGCGAATTTTGCCGTGAAAACGTACATTATTCAAAAATATAATGCTTCGTCGTATTTCACGTGTATACAACCTTCTGAGTCAACTTCCTATGAAGTCTTCGTCAGAAGGTGGCCAGCACAGCAGGTAATCACAGACGCGTTTCGCACTTCTTGGTGCTCATCAGTGTGATGTAACCTGGGGGCCTCTGTCTCATCCACAGAGGTGGAATCACGGAGCAGAGGCCACCCAACCTAGCTGTGCTAGCAACGGTCTTATGACCGTTCGCTACAGGTATCTGGCCTGTAGAAGGTAGTGTTAATACCCACAGAGCCATCTACCTGCAAAAGGCTTGACTGAGCCAAAAATGCAAATTGCAAACTAGTTGCGAATTTTGCCGTGAAAACGTACATTATTCAAAAATATAATGCTTCGTCGTATTTCACGTGTATACAACCTTCTGAGTCAACTTCCTATGAAGTCTTCGTCAGAAGGTGGCCAGCACAGCAGGTAATCACAGACGCGTTTCGCACTTCTTGGTGCTCATCAGTGTGATGTAACCTGGGGGCCTCTGTCTCATCCACAGAGGTGGAATCACGGAGCAGAGGCCACCCAACCTAGCTGTGCTAGCAACGGTCTTATGACCGTTCGCTACAGGTATCTGGCCTGTAGAAGGTAGTGTTAATACCCACAGAGCCATCTACCTGCAAAAGGCTTGACTGAGCCAAAAATGCAAATTGCAAACTAGTTGCGAATTTTGCCGTGAAAACGTACATTATTCAAAAATATAATGCTTCGTCGTATTTCACGTGTATACAACCTTCTGAGTCAACTTCCTATGAAGTCTTCGTCAGAAGGTGGCCAGCACAGCAGGTAATCACAGACGCGTTTCGCACTTCTTGGTGCTCATCAGTGTGATGTAACCTGGGGGCCTCTGTCTCATCCACAGAGGTGGAATCACGGAGCAGAGGCCACCCAACCTAGCTGTGCTAGCAACGGTCTTATGACCGTTCGCTACAGGTATCTGGCCTGTAGAAGGTAGTGTTAATACCCACAGAGCCATCTACCAGGTAGATGGCTCTGTGGGTATTAACACTACCTTCTACAGGCCAGATACCTGTAGCGAACGGTCATAAGACCGTTGCTAGCACAGCTAGGTTGGGTGGCCTCTGCTCCGTGATTCCACCTCTGTGGATGAGACAGAGGCCCCCAGGTTACATCACACTGATGAGCACCAAGAAGTGCGAAACGCGTCTGTGATTACCTGCTGTGCTGGCCACCTTCTGACGAAGACTTCATAGGAAGTTGACTCAGAAGGTTGTATACACGTGAAATACGACGAAGCATTATATTTTTGAATAATGTACGTTTTCACGGCAAAATTCGCAACTAGTTTGCAATTTGCATTTTTGGCTCAGTCAAGCCTTTTGCAGGTAGATGGCTCTGTGGGTATTAACACTACCTTCTACAGGCCAGATACCTGTAGCGAACGGTCATAAGACCGTTGCTAGCACAGCTAGGTTGGGTGGCCTCTGCTCCGTGATTCCACCTCTGTGGATGAGACAGAGGCCCCCAGGTTACATCACACTGATGAGCACCAAGAAGTGCGAAACGCGTCTGTGATTACCTGCTGTGCTGGCCACCTTCTGACGAAGACTTCATAGGAAGTTGACTCAGAAGGTTGTATACACGTGAAATACGACGAAGCATTATATTTTTGAATAATGTACGTTTTCACGGCAAAATTCGCAACTAGTTTGCAATTTGCATTTTTGGCTCAGTCAAGCCTTTTGCAGGTAGATGGCTCTGTGGGTATTAACACTACCTTCTACAGGCCAGATACCTGTAGCGAACGGTCATAAGACCGTTGCTAGCACAGCTAGGTTGGGTGGCCTCTGCTCCGTGATTCCACCTCTGTGGATGAGACAGAGGCCCCCAGGTTACATCACACTGATGAGCACCAAGAAGTGCGAAACGCGTCTGTGATTACCTGCTGTGCTGGCCACCTTCTGACGAAGACTTCATAGGAAGTTGACTCAGAAGGTTGTATACACGTGAAATACGACGAAGCATTATATTTTTGAATAATGTACGTTTTCACGGCAAAATTCGCAACTAGTTTGCAATTTGCATTTTTGGCTCAGTCAAGCCTTTTGCAGGTAGATGGCTCTGTGGGTATTAACACTACCTTCTACAGGCCAGATACCTGTAGCGAACGGTCATAAGACCGTTGCTAGCACAGCTAGGTTGGGTGGCCTCTGCTCCGTGATTCCACCTCTGTGGATGAGACAGAGGCCCCCAGGTTACATCACACTGATGAGCACCAAGAAGTGCGAAACGCGTCTGTGATTACCTGCTGTGCTGGCCACCTTCTGACGAAGACTTCATAGGAAGTTGACTCAGAAGGTTGTATACACGTGAAATACGACGAAGCATTATATTTTTGAATAATGTACGTTTTCACGGCAAAATTCGCAACTAGTTTGCAATTTGCATTTTTGGCTCAGTCAAGCCTTTTGCAGGTAGATGGCTCTGTGGGTATTAACACTACCTTCTACAGGCCAGATACCTGTAGCGAACGGTCATAAGACCGTTGCTAGCACAGCTAGGTTGGGTGGCCTCTGCTCCGTGATTCCACCTCTGTGGATGAGACAGAGGCCCCCAGGTTACATCACACTGATGAGCACCAAGAAGTGCGAAACGCGTCTGTGATTACCTGCTGTGCTGGCCACCTTCTGACGAAGACTTCATAGGAAGTTGACTCAGAAGGTTGTATACACGTGAAATACGACGAAGCATTATATTTTTGAATAATGTACGTTTTCACGGCAAAATTCGCAACTAGTTTGCAATTTGCAATGTATTTCCAAATAATGTAATATTTATTTATTATACACACTTATCCCAACTTCATTGTTTTATATTTAATAATGTCTAGATTTTACTGTTTACCTAGTGCTATTAAGAAAAACGCATAGCTGTTAATTATAATTCGGTATCTAGTTATGTACCTAATTGAAATAAAATTATATTCTATGTAAGAATAAATTAAGAAAAAAAACACTCGGTATATATGTTACATTTTCATATTAATTTTTTAAGTGATCGACAATCGACGACATTCATAGAATACTTTTAAAATTAATATCTCAAACATTTTTTGAATTTTTTAATCGCGATTGAACGGTTTTTCTTAGATATTCATGCACTATTGTATACAGTTATAATAAACCATTTGTTATTACACGCAAAGTCGAGAGTCTTGTCGAGACTCGAGACAAGACGAGACTGACTTCAAGTCTCGTCTCGACAAGACCAAGACAAGACCAATGTAGACGAGACTAAGTCACAGTATAGACTATAGAGAATAAGCAGTAGCGATACTTCGCTGATTTTCGTTCCAACCTGCTCGGGTTGAAGGGGGAAATAAAGAGGCGCGGGACTTTGAATCAGATTCAAATAATATATTAAGTGCATATTCAATGTATTTGTAATAATTATCATGTATTTGTTATAATTTTATAAAAAAAAATATATTTAATATTATGCACAGGTCTTGGAAGTGTTTAGTCTATACCGGGTGGCGCTCGAACTCCGTTACATAGGCATTTAACATGGGAAAAAGAATAATTTGAATATGTGCCTCCCATTAAAACTTATTGCAGTAAAACACACGTTTGGGAACACTTATTGCATCATATTAATAACAAATTGTTTAAAATTAATTAAAAATAATAAAGTAAAATAAGAAAATGTTATGGCAATTTTAATGTCATAATTCTTATTTCCTATAAAAGAAAGCTTAACATGCAAAAAGTTCGTATCATGGTGGTAGCGTGCTAGCTTCTTGTTCAAAGATTGTGGGTTCAAATCCCCAGCACAATTCTTTAATTTTTTTTAAGTTTTATTTTTCAATTTATTTTTGTGTTTTTATTTGTTTTAATATTTTTTGTTTTTATTTATTTTTATTTGTTTCTATTTATTGTAGTTTTATTGTTTTTTCTTGTTAAATTCAAATAAATAGTAACAAATAAAAATAAATAAAAACAAATAAAAAATATTAAAACAAATAAAAACATAAAAACAAATTGAAAAAATAAAGATTAAAAAAAATTAAAGTGTGCTGGGGGTTTGAACCCACAATCTTTGGAACAAAAAGCTAGCACGCTACCACTATGCTACGAGGTATGCTACAATTTCTACAAATTTGTTACTTGGTTATTGTGTATATTTATTCCCTTAATACACGTATTTTTATAAATATATAATTAATTATAATATTTGGATTTGATATATAATATTTATTACTTGGTTATTGAATTATTTATTATTATTGGCTTTAAATAATTTTTTTTTACATATTTATATTTCACTATTATCTATTTTGACCATATCACACTATCATTTGATATTAAATATATATTTTTATGTTTTCTTCAAATTTCGCGCTCCTCATTATGACCCCCTGCACGCCGAGCAGCCTGGAACGAAACATCAAAGGTTCCGACAAGAGTGTCGCTACTGCTTGTATTCTCTATACTGTGACAAGTCAAGACCAAGACAAGACCGACCTCAAGTCTTGTCTCGTCTCGTCTTGTGGCAACACTAAGGGTAGGTATTTGTTGCAATTGTAAAAGCACTTCAAGATAAACCAATAACAATTATTTATTTGAATAAAATATTATTTAAAACACATCAGTTAGAGTGAAAATAACAAGATTTGTCATTCTTGAAGGTTTGAAGTCAGAAGCGAAATATGGATAAACACTTTTTACCTTCCGTCACCTTTAGGTAAGGAAGGTATTGTCTTTGGTCAAAAAATTCGGTGCTGAGTTTTTGATGAATAAGCACGTTTTAGGGTCCCTAGAATACGATTTTACTATTTTTACGATGATGTCTGTGTGTGTGTGTGTGTGTGTGTGTGTGTGTGTGTGTGTGTGTGTGTGTGTGTGTGTGTGTGTGTGTGTGTGTGTGTGTGTGTGTGTGTGTGTGTGTGTGTGTGTGTGTGTGTGTGTGTGTGTGTGTGTGTGTGTGTGTGTGTGTGTGTGTGTGTGTGTGTGTGTGTGTGTGTGTGTGTGTGTGTGTGTGTGTGTGTGTGTGTGTGTGTGTGTGTGTGTGTGTGTGTGTGTGTGTGTGTGTGTGTGTGTGTGTGTGTGTGTGTGTGTGTGTGTGTGTGTGTGTGTGTGTGTGTGTGTGTGTGTGTGTGTGTGTGTGTGTGTGTGTGTGTGTGTGTGTGTGTGTGTGTGTGTGTGTGTGTGTGTGTGTGTGTGTGTGTGTGTGTGTGTGTGTGTGTGTGTGTGTGTGTGTGTGTGTGTGTGTGTGTGTGTGTGTGTGTGTGTGTGTGTGTGTGTGTGTGTGTGTGTGTGTGTGTGTGTGTGTGTGTGTGTGTGTGTGTGTGTGTGTGTGTGTGTGTGTGTGTGTGTGTGTGTGTGTGTGTGTGTGTGTGTGTGTGTGTGTGTGTGTGTGTGTGTGTGTGTGTGTGTGTGTGTGTGTGTGTGTGTGTGTGTGTGTGTGTGTGTGTGTGTGTGTGTGTGTGTGTGTGTGTGTGTGTGTGTGTGTGTGTGTGTGTGTGTGTGTGTGTGTGTGTGTGTGTGTGTGTGTGTGTGTGTGTGTGTGTGTGTGTGTGTGTGTGTGTGTGTGTGTGTGTGTGTGTGTGTGTGTGTGTGTGTGTGTGTGTGTGTGTGTGTGTGTGTGTGTGTGTGTGTGTGTGTGTGTGTGTGTGTGTGTGTGTGTGTGTGTGTGTGTGTGTGTGTGTGTGTGTGTGTGTGTGTGTGTGTGTGTGTGTGTGTGTGTGTGTGTGTGTGTGTGTGTGTGTGTGTGTGTGTGTGTGTGTGTGTGTGTGTGTGTGTGTGTGTGTGTGTGTGTGTGTGTGTGTGTGTGTGTGTGTGTGTGTGTGTGTGTGTGTGTGTGTGTGTGTGTGTGTGTGTGTGTGTGTGTGTGTGTGTGTGTGTGTGTGTGTGTGTGTGTGTGTGTGTGTGTGTGTGTGTGTGTGTGTGTGTGTGTGTGTGTGTGTGTGTGTGTGTGTGTGTGTGTGTGTGTGTGTGTGTGTGTGTGTGTGTGTGTGTGTGTGTGTGTGTGTGTGTGTGTGTGTGTGTGTGTGTGTGTGTGTGTGTGTGTGTGTGTGTGTGTGTGTGTGTGTGTGTGTGTGTGTGTGTGTGTGTGTGTGTGTGTGTGTGTGTGTGTGTGTGTGTGTGTGTGTGTGTGTGTGTGTGTGTGTGTGTGTGTGTGTGTGTGTGTGTGTGTGTGTGTGTGTGTGTGTGTGTGTGTGTGTGTGTGTGTGTGTGTGTGTGTGTGTGTGTGTGTGTGTGTGTGTGTGTGTGTGTGTGTGTGTGTGTGTGTGTGTGTGTGTGTGTGTGTGTGTGTGTGTGTGTGTGTGTGTGTGTGTGTGTGTGTGTGTGTGTGTGTGTGTGTGTGTGTGTGTGTGTGTGTGTGTGTGTGTGTGTGTGTGTGTGTGTGTGTGTGTGTGTGTGTGTGTGTGTGTGTGTGTGTGTGTGTGTGTGTGTGTGTGTGTGTGTGTGTGTGTGTGTGTGTGTGTGTGTGTGTGTGTGTGTGTGTGTGTGTGTGTGTGTGTGTGTGTGTGTGTGTGTGTGTGTGTGTGTGTGTGTGTGTGTGTGTGTGTGTGTGTGTGTGTGTGTGTAACAAAATTTTCGTCTATGATAACTTCCATACTACAATTCTAAAAATTATAATTCTTTCGTATTTCTCTTCGTTACATCCATGCGAAGAGCTGATTAGATTTTGTTTAGAATTGGACAACCGGAAGTACCCTCATTTGAAGATTTTAACAGTTTTTCTTGGAAAAACTATGTTAAATATCATTTTTTCACATTTAATGTTATTATAAATATTAAAGAATATTTTATTTTCTATACGATTTGATTGCATTTTATACCTAATATTAAATGGATATAGAGTTAAAAAATTATAAAGAAATTAAATTTCATAAAGTAGCCATAGCTGTGGAAACAGCTACTATATTAAGAAAATTTTGATTGAAAGATGTCAGTGTTAAGTGAAATTGACATAGTGTGTTTGTCTTATAATTTTACTGGAAATAGGTATAGGATATTTTGCTTTCTGTATGGAATTTGTATAAAATACATACAACTGCTTTAAAGTAATGTACAAGAAATAATAATAATAATAATAATAATAATAATAATAATAATAATAATAATAATAATAATAATAATAAAGCTTTTATTTCTGCAGATACATTACACTGTATATAGAAAACGTCACAAAATAATAATTTTCTGTATGAATTTTGCATAAAATACATGCAACTGCCGGAAGGTAATGTACAAGAAATAGAATATTTAATTTAGCAAGGAACTTTCCGTATGAAATTTGTACAAAATACATGGAACTGACGGAAGGTAATGTGCTGGCCACATCAGATTTTTATTAATGGCGCTGTTTCGGAGCATTTCTCTGTAAACCAAACGCATGTCGGTGTATTCTTAATTAGTAAAAGTAACAGGCATTTTTGAACAACTTCATTTTTAAATTTTAATTTAATAAGTATAGTTTTTAACTTAATAGTATAGCTTGTTCGTAATTATCGACTTTACAGTCCCGTAACTTTTACAACTTGACAGATTTTGCAAAATATATTTCAGATTATAACTTTATTCAATTCTCTTTATCTATACTATGAACTTACAGAACAGCCTGTATATTGTCACGGAGAATATTTGCATTTTTATCTTTTGTGGTTTTGACAAATTAATATGATGTCTGATTTTTAAATACAGTGAGTATTGCGTCATTTGATCGATGTATTGCATTTATCTATTTTTTAGCATCTCACTATCGCGTGAAAATTTGAAAATATTAGCAAATTTGGCCTTGCTTTTGCACATTGGCACACAGCATTATAAAACCATTTTTACATTTTTTAAAAATTCTTTAATCAATTAATAACAATCAACAAAAACCAAGAAAAGACTTGTACGAAAGCGTATAAAATACTAAGATAAAACAAAATGAACCAAAGACATAAGCAAAAATATGTGTAAAAAGCAGGAATCAAATACCAATATTGTACTCGATAATAGACAAACCCTAAATATAACGGTAGAAGAGTTTATGTATGGAATAGAATAATTTATTTCATAATAAATGTATCAATAATTGCAAGAATATAACACAAACTAAACCATACGATAAGGATAGTGCAACTAGGGATGCACACGAAAAATCGATATTTAGCTATCGATATTTTATCCTTTTCGATAATATCGATCGACATAGATATTTGTTTTCGATATTTGCTCTCGATGTTTTCAAAAATGCATTCCTAATATGTCAAGAATTATTGTTAATCATATAGACACGCTACTCTCCTGTGTCCTTCCTTGACTTACATATGTTTCGTCACAGTTTATATGATGTCTACCCTAGTTTAGAGAAAATACTTCCACCATAACTGAGTATGCAAAGAAATAAAATAAAAAGGAAACGGTTATCAAAATATTTATTTCTGTATAGTTGCGATTCAGATGTGTTTTAAATTCAGTGGTTAGCGATTACATTTGATTTTTAATAAAATAAGTTTATAGATTTGTGTATATTATAGGTACCGACATTGTTGTTTTTTCTTTATTAACTGTAAAATATGAAAGCATAATAATAATAATAATAATAATAATAATAATAATAATAATAATAATAATAATAATAATAATAATAATAATAACCTTATTTTTTATTTGGTCTAAAGATTCCTCTTTTACAAAATATGAAAGCATATTTACTTTATTTTATTTTCAAGAGTGAAAAGTCGGAAATATCGATGGTTTAAATTACCGATATTTTTGATCCGATATTTATACAACATCCATTTTTGTTCAAGTGTAACTTAAATTTTATCCCACAGCGGCCCTAACGGCCTGCCGCTGTGACAGACAGAGAGGGAATAACATACATTCTTGTTGTCTCGAATGATCTCGATGTGAGCAACGGCTAGGATCGGGCAGGCGAGCCGCATAAGGTGCAGATGTGTTGTGTGATTGTATGCTTTTCGATTCTAATTACGGACTTTTGTTTTTTTTTTTAAATATATTTTCTCTTGAAGCTTATAACTATTTATGCTATGTTTCTAAAATTAATATTTATTATTATTATTATAAAGTAAAAGGACAAAACATATTTTTCATCTTGGTATTACAAGTTACAATGTAGGCGTCGCCGATTATATAGAGATCATTTTAAAGATTTGGGTATTTTGACTCTACCATCTATATATATATATATATATATATATATATATATATATATATATATATATATATATATATATATTGGCATTTGTTAAGGAGGCACTTCCGTGAAGTTTATAAGGCGTCCTGACTTCCATATTAATTAATGGATATATATTATTAAAAATTACATACATAGGCTTAGGGGAACTTCTTTTTTAAGGTTTTCAAAAGAGGGGTAAAAAATATTATTTTAAAAATTAATATATAATTGTACATATTTAAAATACAAAGTCACTTCCCTCACTGTAATTGTGTACAAGATATTGAAGCGTATGACTGACTTCCGCAACGTAGCCAAATTTCGTGTCAGCCAAACCACATATCAGCAAAACATCAAATAACGTACATGATGAATAAGGTCTCACTCTGTGTTAACGAAGCGCAATAATGGCGAATTTTGAGCTATTATCTTTGTTTAAAAAATTATAATTTTGTTGTACACCTTGAAAAAAATCAGCCTGTATGTTAAATTTATTATTATATACAAAACATGAAATAAAATCATTTTATCTACGACTAACTAATAATATGTTCATTAATTATGTAGTTTTAGATATATAATGCTAAGTATCAATCCCGCAGGGAATAATGACCCGGGAATAATAGTCATTATTCCCTTCATCACAATGGTTACATTACTATTTTAATAAAATTAAGTAAAACAATTTATGAATTAATTATTTTATAGCTAATACAAACAAAAAATGATTAACTCCCACAGCAGACAGAAAACCTAAAAAAATAATATGGGGTTTCCGTATGTTTCCAGTCCACAGTGGATAAACAGGCTGACTTTTTTCAATGTGTACATTAACATGGGAAATCAAATTTTTGCAAACCGTTGCCCCCCATTTTAACTTACGGCAACGATTGTGGTCTCAATACAAAGATAAAAAATTCCTCATTTGAAAATACCAAATAAATGGAAACTATCCAATATTTTAGGCCCATAAATAATTTTTAAAATTCACTCATTTTCCTATTAATAGCAATAGCCATGCCCAATTTGAACAAAAAGATAAACAAATGCTTTTTATCTGTCAGAATAAGTTATTTGACATTGACAAGAGACATTAACCTATTCTGACAGGTAAATTGTCAAGTATTTATTTATCTTTTTGTTCAAATATGACATGGCTATTGCTATTAATAAGAAATTGAATAAATTTTAAAATTCATTTGTGGGCCTAAAATACTGGATAATTTTTACGTATTTGGTATTTTCGGATTGGGAAATTTTTTATCTTTGTATTGACATCACAACTATTAAAAAAATATGTACATTTCTAATTTGTTATAATGTTGATTAAACAGTACAGTAAAAAATAATATTTATTTTTTTGTTTTCGCATACAATAAAATGATTTTATCTACGATTAACAAATAATATGTACAGAATGTCTCATTTACGATGTTTTTTAAGGTATCTCGGGTAATATTACCGATAAATCATAACCGTTTGCACATTGCAGGGTCAACTTTTCCAGAAAAGTTTAATAGTCACCACAAGAATTTTCGATCTTCTTTTGTTTCTGGGCTAGTCAAAAACTCGTTTTTCGATAATTTTGAAAATATATCATATATTATTTATTACGATAGTTAGAGACAAATTGGTTTTACAATATTTTTACCGTTTTTTAGATTGAATAAAATGGCGTAATTAGATTTTTTGAAAACTTAATAATTCTCGACATATATCACAAACTTTTGATTTTTTGAATAGGAACCTATGTTGAAAATAGTCTCGCCGTTTTGCTTAATTTATAAGCTTTTCAATGATATATAACAAGTCTACATTCTTTTGTTTTAAACATTAATAAAAGACGAATTATTATTAATTTATTGGGGTGAAAATATTAGAAATTATTAAGAAACAAATGAAAAATATCTTACAGATCATTTGCATATTTCTAATAGTATTTGTTTTAGTTTTACACATTTTTTCAATTTATTTACTTCAAACATTTTTTTTCGGATTGTGCCAAAGCCAACTGTAACGTAGATAAATAGTAATTTAACTAACCCGAAAATAATTAATTAAGAATAATTTTTAAACACAATTAATAGATATAGAATTAAAATAAAGAAATGATGATCTGTAATTCCAATTTTTCATTTGTTTCTTAATAATTTCCAATATTTTCACCCCAATAAATTAATAATTCCTCTTTTATTAATGTTTAAAACAAAAGAATGTAGACTTGTTATATATCATTGAAAAGCTTATAAATTAAACAAAAAGATGAGACTATTTTTAACATAGGTTCCCATTTATAAAATCATAAGTTTGTGTTATATCTCGAGAATTATTAAGTTTTCAAAAAATCTAATTACGCCATTTTATTCAATCTAACAAACGGTAAAAATTTTGTAAAAACAATTTTTCTCCAACTATCATAATAAATAATATATGATATATTTTCAAAATTATCGAAAAACGAATTTTTGACTGTAGCTTAGAAACAAAAGATAATCGAAAATTCCTGTGGTGACTATTAAACTTTTCTGGAAAAGTTGACTATGGATTGTGCAAACGGTTTTGATCTATCATTAATATTATCTGAGATAGTTCCATCCCTAAATTTTTTTTGTCCTCTATTAGAGGCAATAGTAGTGGTATTTGCCAACGTTTTTCCATTAAGTCTTTATAAGCTAGAGATGATAATTACCAAGGGCGTAAACTACGTGGGTGCACGGACGCACATGCACCCAAAGAAAGTAAAATTATGGGTGCGCAGCACCCACATTAATTTCACCCTAACATTTTAATTATATTTCATACATTGTAAAATGAGTAGTCAATTTTTCAAGTCAAAAATATTGCCGTCATTAAAATACCTGTATTCTCGGTGAAAATTTGCATCGCTAGACATTTTAACTTCAATAAAAGCTTTTGTAACTTACTTCGATAAGACTTTTTAAAATTATCTGATATATTTCTCACATCTTACGTCTAATTTATTTATAAACAAATTCCATGGATCTAAGTTATTCTTACTATGCGCAGATCTCCATTACGCATATCTTCTATCTCTTTAAATTGAAAAAGTCTATTGTTACTGGCATTAAAAATTAGTTGTTTGACATTTGGATAGATTGCTAGATACAATTTGTTTTATAAATTCCACTGTGCAGTCACTTATATTTTATGTTTTTCTGCCGAAATCGTTACAGATATCACTACTTACGCAGAGACAGAAAAGCTTACCATTGAATGTATTATGGTCGTGACACCTAAATTTCATGTTATTAATACTTATTGGCTCACTAATAATAACAAATATGATCTTAAAAGATGATATCCATATGGATTATTATAGCAAATTTCATTCAAACCGAACAAAGCGTTTTGACATTATAAGCAAAATTATACTTTTTTACTAAATGGTACACTTTCGGTTTTTTGCATATTGGTAAATTAAGTTATATCGTGTTACTTTGGGCCCAGGAATCTGTTCTTAAGCCATGTCTACGTGTTTTAGAGATAACTGTATATAACTACTAGGAATATTATTATTTTTTTTTGTAATAGATATTAATTTTATATATGTTAAATGTACATATAATGTAATATATTTATAATAAAATAAGAATGTTTTTTTTACTGTATTATTTGCATTTATAAAAACATATAGGTACCCATATTTAAAATAAAAATAATGCACCCACAGCCAAAATTAAAAGTTTAAGCCTCGGATAATTACTAATTACGTGTGCTAAGGAGGTTGATTAATAATTGAGACATTTTAATTTTTGAGATCACTAATGGCCATTGAACACATGTTGTGTTAGTTACAATATTTTTCCGTTGACAGTATATCTTATTAAATTGGAAAATCTAATTTTATTCTAGACAAATTTTTGAAGTTAGTAACGTTTGACACATTGAAAAATATTGATATATAAGAAGAAATTTAATTGTTATTAATACTTATTGGCTAAAAATTTTATGTGTTAAAAATAATCATTAATTCACAGAAATACTCCGTATGTGCTACAGATAACAGTGGTATTTTTTTGTGAATTTTTCATCCATTATTAATATATGATATATTTTATGTGTATATTGTTAATAAAAATTTATTATATAAATTGTGTTTCCAGTCCCACTCATCTTTGGAGAAAACATAACTACAATTACATACTACAATACACTGTTGCCAAGTTTCGGAAGTGACTAAGTACTCCCCAATGCTATATACACGTCGGAAGTAACATCGCATTGCGTATACCTGACACTATTAGCGATTACAACGCCAGCGGTAAACGAATGAACTAAAGTGACAAAGGGTACTGGGGGTATATTTGACTTCCAACACAATTTTCGTATTTACACTTGTTTAGCCTTGTAGTGGTAGAAAAAAAATAAATTACATAGGAAACGTTGTCACTTCCATTTTCGGAAGTCACAACGTTATATATGAAGTCACAACGGCCAGTAGGTTCCCGTGACTTATATATATATATATATATATATATATATATATATATATATATATATATATATATATATATATATATATATATATATATATATAAGTTATAGTGCTAACAAATAGACAAAGTGCTGATTTACCAGTATGTGACTCTATCATATTACATTAGTATAAAAAGACATGTAACGCTTAAGATTAGTCAGTCTGTATTCCTTATTCATATTATCAAGTAGTTTATAGAATATTATAACTCTGTACTCACAAAAATAAACTTTTTAAAAACCTATTTGATCGAATAAGAAATTTAAGTGGCGCAGTCTTGGTAGGATTGCCAAAACAATTTAGCGAATATAAATTGTTTCACTTTCGTGATTAATTTGGCAAATTCGAACATCTTCATACTTCGATCACCGTATCCTGCATCTGAAAGGACATCAGAAGCAAGAAACATCTCGACGAGCCGAGCGAGCCAAGCTGAACGGACATCAGTACAACTCCTCAACTCAACTTCGAGACCGTGTACGACTTCAGGGCACATGAAGCCGACACTGCTATTTTTGTGAGTACCATATGTCACTTAGGGAGCAAGAATCTTTGTCAGATTCAAATAATTCAGGACCAGACTCCGATCTCGAAACAGAAGATCGTATAATTAATTCAAATAGAAATCCTATTAATAATATCATTTTAAGACCACCAGTATTAAACATGGTTACCCCCGTATTAAAAAAGTAATATTTGGACATGGTGCCAGAGTTCCATGGGGAACGCGAATTACTCCCAAGATTTATTAGTGTGTGCGAAAAACTGGTAACAAAATTTTATAATACTGCAACCCCAACCGATTTTCAAAATGACTACCTAATGAGTAGCATATTAGCAAAAATTAAGGGCGAAGCAGCTATCAATATTGCAAGTTCCACTATTCAAAAATGGGAAGATTTAAAAGAAGCATTAAAAAATGCTTATTCGGACAAACGTGACTGGTTCACATTAAATATGGAAATAATCGAACTGAAACAAAATCCTAATGAAAACGTTTTTGATTTTTACGGTCGTTTGCAACATCTCTTAAATTTATTAATTTCTAATATTTCAACAAACGCCGCTGCCGAAGCATCCGTTGTAATGATTGACTATTTCCAACATTATGCTTTGCGCGTCTTATTAAAAGGTTTAAAAGAACCTATAGGACAATTAATGAGGGCAAAAAACCCTACAGATCTAAATTCGGCTTTAAGTATGCTAGCGAATGATTTTCAATTTGAATATTACGCCAAATCCAAAAACACTAATCAGCATACACCGAAATTAAATCAAAAACTACAAACACACCAACCAAGATACAACTTTCCTAAACCCATACACTATTTTAATTATACACCCAATAAAAATTTGCATCGTTCACCAATGCAACAAACGGCATTCAGACAACAATATACACCCCAACAAGCAAGACAATATACACCGCAAACACCACGTCAAGGTCCATCCACCAGACAAACCCTTCCTGCACCTACTCCGATGAGTATTTCCACGCGAAATACAACCCAATATCGTCCTACACCTGGCCCATCCAGACAGGTACAAAACCACTACGGACAAAACCGCGCTAACACAGCAGGAGAATTATATAATATCAACGAGTCAGCTGTACCTGCCGTTGACCCATATGCTTATTACGATAACGAAGAACAAACTGACCAAGTTTTAATTGATAACGATTATGAAAATCCACAAAATCCCGACAATTTTGAAGACGATAATTTTTTAGACATTGCGGCCTCGGAAACAATACAAAACAATTACCCAGAGTTGAACTAATGAACTTGACAAATAAAAGTAAATTACCTTATATTATATTTCCCGAAAATAATTTGAAGGTTCTAATAGACACCGGAAGTACGAAATCTTTTATAAAACCTGCCATAGCGCATAAATATTACAAAAATTCTATTTTTAAAGACCCATTCCAAATTTCAACCGCGCATGGAACTTCGATTGAACATTACAGCACACTCGTACCTATTTCAAAATTATTCAATATAAAGAAAAATGCAAGTCTAAAATATCACATTTTCGATTTTCACGACGAATTCGATCTCTTATTAGGATTAGATAATCTGAGTTCATTAAAAATAATTATAGACCTGAATAAAAATTTAGTTACAACCCCTACCTGTCAAATAAAAATTCAACATCAAAATTCTGAAAATAAAATTAATACAAACAACATTAGCTATCCAAATAATAATGTAACATTAGATCCCAAAACGGAAAAGGTAATCAAAGTTCAAGTAACCCAACAAAACGGAACTATTCTAATTCCAAAACAACAACAGAATAATCTAATTATCCCCGAATGTGTCACCACAGCCAATAATTACCAAGCACTTTGTACAGCAATTAATAATTCGGAATCACATATCGAATTCACACAATTACAACCAATTACTGTAGAAAACATCTCCAACTATGAAACGTACTCATCACCTAACTTTAATTTCATTCAATCAGAAAAAATTAAATTTGATATTTCCAAAATTCGAACAGATCATATGAATTCGGAAGAAAAATCAGCTATTACTGAATTAATTCAAAACTATTCCGATATATTTCACGTAGATGACAAGAATTTAACATTTACTAATCAAATTAAACATTCCATAAAAACAAGTGACGAAATTCCTATTTATACGAAATCTTATAGATACCCAGAAATTCACCGGCAAGAGGTACGTTCTCAAACACAAAAAATGCTAGATCAAAATATTATTAGACCATCATGTTCGCCATGGTCATCACCTATTTGGGTTGTCCCCAAAAAACTTGACGCGACCGGTAAACGCAAGTGGCGTATAGTGGTAGACTACAGAAAATTGAATGAAAAGACTATTAGCGACAAATACGCATTACCAAACATAACTGATTTACTAGACAAACTCGGACGCTGTCAGTATTTCACTACTTTAGACTTAGCATCTGGCTTCCACCAGATTGAAATGGACAAACAGGACATTCAAAAAACTGCATTTAACACGGAAGATGGGCATTATGAGTTCACTCGTATGCCTTTTGGCTTAAAAAACGCGCCCGCGACATTCCAACGCGTTATGGACAATGTTCTGAGAGGATTAGTAAACAAAAATGCCTTGTTTACCTCGACGACATTATTGTGTTCAGCACCAGCCTACAAGAACATATTCAAAATTTAAAATTAGTTTTCGAACGTTTAAAAAATTCAAACTTTAAAGTACAACTAGACAAATGCGAATTCCTTAAAAAGGAAGTAGCGTATCTCGGGCATATCGTAACCCCTGATGGCGTGAAACCAAATCCTGACAAAATTTCGGCTGTTCTAAATTTTCCAATTCCAAAAACTACAACTCAAATTAAAGGCTTTCTAGGACTTTTAGCTTACTATCGAAAATTTATCAAAGACTTCGCGAAGATAACTAAACCGCTGACTAGACGCTTAAAGAAAAACATGCGATGCAAGCCAAGTAGCAATAGGAGCCGTGTTATCTCAAGGTAACCTAGGCAACGACCTACCGGTAGCTTACGCTAGCAGGACATTAAACGAGACAGAGATAAACTATTCCACCATCGAGAAAGAAATGTTAGCTATCATTTGGGCGACTCAGTACTTTAGAACTCACTTATTGGGACGCAAATTTAAAATCTACACAGACCACCGACCCTTGCAATGGCTATTCTCGTTAAAACAATGTAGCCAAAAATTAATAAGATGGCGCCTCAAATTAGAGGAATATGACTACGAGATAATCTATAAAAAAGGCAAACTTAATACCAATGCCGACGCCTTAAGCCGTATACCTATTGAAAATAATAAAATTCAAAATTCACAACCACAAACACAATTAAATGACACTCCACTAGCTCTATACAAAGACTATTTAGATAAGAAACATTGCCTTAATCACAATAACAACAACATTATAGAAGTAATAGGTAATCTATTCGACGCACCATCCGACTCTAGTCTAGCTCATTACGTGAGCAAAGATTTAGAAATGGCATCGGGTATTGCCAAAATTTTCAAAAATAAATTTAATAATGTGCACAAGTTAAAATCTCAAAATCCTCAACTTCATAATCTAGTATATTTAAAAACCCCACAAAGATATCTACTATACTTAATAACAAAGGAAAACTATTACAATAAACCCACTAAACAAGACATATTTTATACCTTACTAAATTTGAGAAAATTCTGTTTACATCATAAAATCAGAAATTTAAGTATACCAAAAATTGCATGTGGTCTTGACAATCAAAATTGGAACGAAATTAAATTAATGTTAAAATATATATTTGATAACACTGACATACTAATAACCGTTTATAAACTCCCTGAAAACAAAACTACCCAGATTGAATTAAATATAAACGAAGCAGAAAACATGGAACACTTTCATAAATTCATAGAAAATTTTAACACAGAATTAAAGAATAAAACAGATAACAAAGACGATGATACTCAATCCCTTGCAGTCGAGGTAGGTGACTCACACCATAATGAGATAAACGATGACGACACAAGCGATAGTGATATCACAATACATTCAAGTAAAGAAAATCCTATCGTCGGAATACCGATAGTAGAATGCCCCGTAAACTATGGCAAAAACCAAATTATTATAACCGAAGTCGACCTTAACCCCAAACAGGTAGAAATTACAAAATTATACGATAACAAAAAATTACGATTGGAAGTAAAATTTTCAAAATTTAATTACAAAACTGAAATGATTGCATTTATTAAAGAATATCTTGTTCCAAAAGTAAAATATCACATTTATTTCAAAAATGAACTATACGAAAAATTCAGTTTAATCCTTCAAAATTATTTTAAAAATTCTCAACTATGTTTAGTAAAATGTACAAAATATTTAAGTGACGTCACCAACGAGGAAGAAATCATACATATTATATCGAATTACCATTGCGGCAAAACTAACCACCGCGGCATCGACGAAACAGAAGCGCGTATAAAACAACAATATTACTGGCCAAAATTAAGGAAATCCGTTCAAACATTTATTAATAGCTGTGAAATATGCCAAGTAACAAAGTACGACAGGAGACCCTTAAATGTAAATTTAAATATCACACCCACAGCTACGAAACCTTTCCAAATTTTACATGTAGACAGCATTACTTTAGAACAAGCAAAATTTTTAACAATTGTAGATTCATTTTCAAAATATGCACAAGCATACAAATTAAATTCAGGACAAGGCATAGAAGTTTGTAATAACCTAGTTAAATATTTTACACATCACGGAATCCCTGAACAAATTATTTCAGATAACGGGTTAGAATTTAAAAACTCAGTCGTAAAAGAATTGCTGACACTACACAAAATCGACATACATTTCATAAGCTCACAACATCCAGAATCTAACGGCATAATAGAACGTTTCCACTCGACCCTTATCGAACACATCAGACTATTTAACAATCAAAATGAATACAAAACGGAGCCTATAGAATCCAAAGTAAATTATGCGTTATTAGCTTATAATAACACAATCCATTCGGTCACAAAATTGAAACCGTGCGAAATTATTACCGGCCATTTAGACACTAACTCTCCATTTAATATCGACCTCCAAAAACAGCTTATTAACAATTATATAGAAAGTCACAAGAATAAAACTAAATTACTTTAAGAATCAATTAGAGACAAAATTCAGACGAATAAAGAAAAGGTAATAAGTAAATGTAATGAAAATAAAGAAGAACTGCCAGAAATCCCCAAAAGGGTATACGTGAAAAATAAACAGAAACAACAAAAAACTAAAAACAAATACAAACCCGAAAAACTAAGCAAAATTAATAAACATCGTAAAACAGGGAAAATCAAAACCACCCATGGTAATACCACAGAGAATATCCACCTCTCTAACATTAAACGCCCTAGACAAAAAACTTACACCTTTGAACCAATTCCAGGTTGTTCGCATTGGGACAAGGAACAATGATTAGGAACATAACAGAAAACCTCGGAATCCTTCCTATCAACCTCGGTCCTGCCAAACTCGAAAAGACGACTCATACATTCATACACTACTACAATCTCAAAGCTCTTCTTAACCAGTACAGCAGTCTAAACACACAATACTCAACACTAAAATCCACCATATCTAATAACTCACAGCATTTCAACGAACTTGAAAATTATGATAAAAAATTAGAATTTATTCGGACAAATATCGACACAAAAATTAATAATATCAGAATTCATTCTGTTCATCATAAAACTAAACGTGGCTTAATAGATGGATTGGGGTCAATATTCAAATCAGTCACCGGAAATTTAGATGCCGAAGACGGCAAAAGATACAACGAAATGTTTGCACATATGCAAGAAAACGAGCATAATTTGGAAAGTCAAATCAAACTCTCATATTCGGTGAATCATCAAATTATTCAAAATTTTAATAAAACTATCTCGGATATCCAGCACAACGAAGAAATATTAAAATCTAAAATATTACAACTTTTCGAAATTATAAAGGATACGCACATTCAAAGTATACTATATTATGGTAAAAACATTTACGATCAACTTATTATATTATACAACTCTATATTAAATGTCTTACAAGACGTTGAAAATTCAATCACTTTTTGTAAATTAAGAACGCTGCACCCTAGTATAATACACCCCATGGAGCTACTAGCAGAATTAAAACAAATTTCAAAATTCTATCATTTACAGTTACCATTCGAACCTAGACAAGAGAACCTATTAGACTTCGAGTCGTTGTTAAAAATAAATTGTAAAATAGAAGCAACCCAAATAATCTATTTCATTTCTACCCCCATAAACTTTGAAAAAACTTTCGACCTCTACTACATGTACCCAATTCCAACCAAACACGAATCAAAATTTATTACAATCATTCCCAATACAAAATACCTTCTTAAATCTGATAAAGAGATCGTGCCGCTGAATGACATGTGCGTTCAAGCAAAAATATTTCAGTGCCCTAATAAGTACCACGCCCATTTCTCAGCGATGTGCGAAGAAGAAATATTCCAAAATCAAACTTCGAGTCACTGTCATTATACAAAAATTAACTTAATTACAAATCATGTCGAAGTGATTCCAGAAATCAACAAATACCTAGCCGTTTTCCCAAACGAGGAGAAAATCACCATTAAATGCCATGAAGAAACCAACATCCAAACCTTAGAGGGAATCTTTCTAATTAATAATCAAAACAACTGCGAAATTCACTTCAGGCAACAAATACTAATATTCCAAAATTAAAACCATGGTCAACCCCTATTACGCCCTAAATTGAATTTAAAATCCCAATCGTACAAAATTACAAATTTCTCCGTTAACCTAAATCCTTTGAAATTAAATGATATATCCTTCAATCCAATCGTCTCGATACCAGAAGAAAAATTCAATATGCACATCCCAAGTATATGGTCCATCATCCTGTATGCGATCGCTGCAATCATCGTTGGGTACTTCGTATACAAACACATAAAGAAGAGGAAACCAGCCACACAGAGGTCATCTCGCACCCCTGAAGACGTCGAACTTCAACTTCCCCAGGATGCTCGAATCTAAGGAGGGAGGAGTTATAGTGCTAACAAATAGACAACGTGCTGATTTACCAGTATGTGACTCTATCATATTACATTAGTATAAAAAGACATGTAACGCTTAAGATTAGTCAGTCTGTATTCCTTATTCATATTATCAAGTAGTTTATAGAATATTATAACTCTGTACTCACAAAAATAAACTTTTTAAAAACCTATTTGATCGAATAAGAAATTTAAGTTATATATATATATATATATATATATATATATATATATATATATATATATATATATATATATATATATATATATATATATATATTAAACTCACTTCTTGGAATACATAAATCCAAATTAAATTTCATTTGAAATGGAGATTTGTGACACTAGATCTGCAAACTCATTGCGCAAACCTGCTTACAGGCTTCAAAAGTCCATGAAATATGTACATTGAATTTAGATCTATATAATAAACTATACCCGAAAAAGTAAAACAATATGAATCAAAAACCATTCAAAAATATTAAAAACTTTCTTATAAAACATGCTTTTTACGATATCGAAGAATAGTGAATTACGCTGAACTGAAACAAGACATTCACTGCAAACCAAATATTATAAGAAAAGGATAATACATTTAACATAATACGAAAATTATTTATATTATGATGTACACGGTACACCTATTATTAATTTTTTAAATAATTGTGAAAATGTAACGTTTACTCTACAGTCTATAAATATATGCTCATAATAAAAGTTTCCGACGGTAAATACAAAATATTATGGAATTAGGGAATAATATTATATAAGTATTTCTTATTTATTATTCATTCTATCATTACTCTTTCCAAGAAAAGTTATTATTGCAATATGATACTAATATTTCATCTCGTATAAATAAAATATCTTTACATTCGTAAATAAATTTGAAATTATTGCCACACCACATATTTTTACTTTTGGGTTTGTGATTTGGAACAAAGTATGACTATTATCGAATAGATGGAGCCCATTAAATGTACAAAAAATTTTACTTTATCGACTCAGCCATAGTTATTCATCTCAGTGCCCACTAGCGCTCGCCTTGGCGTAGAAACAAATTAAACGGGGGTATCATTTCAGCAAGGGGTCCAGGGGGGCACTTGCCCCCCTAAAATTTTCAGTAGCCCCCTGGTTGCCCCCCCCCCCAATTTTAGTGTCAATCTAAAAAAAATTGCTAGTAATATTGCTTTTAACATCTTAACATTTAAAAAAGACAGAAACACTGAAAGAAACACAAAAAAACATTGTTATACAGCATATTTTTTGCATCAATGCACATGTATCTAAATATCTCTATCTGCATTTAACCATGATTATTATTGATTGCCGTTATAACAAACGCGCTGCCGAACTTGTCCAAACATGTCAAATTAATTGTGCGAGTCCTATAGCGACGCAATGAACTTGTAATCACTTGTTAAGATTGTTCTATACTTTACTTACTCGTCCACGTGTATAGTTTAGCAAGTTTAAACATGTTTTACAAATTTTGGTATTTATACGAGTGATGAAAATCTCAATGCTCATTCGTTATTTTGTGGTCAATGAGTAAAGTAAAAATAAATATGAAGCGCACAAATAATATTAAAAATTATTTTTTGTCAGAATCAGATAAAAAAAAATAAAACTGATACTTTCCTGCCTTCGACCAGTATCGGCAGTACAAGCAGTAATTTAGAAAATATATTAAAAACGAATGAAATGGTGACATCTTGTAACTTACTACTGAAGAAAGTGAGAGTGAGTCTAGTTCTTGTGAAAATAAAACTAGTGAGGATGATATAAGTGATGATAATGAAACTGGCGTACATACCCCAACAGTGAGACCTGAACCAGAACAAACACTTCTTACTGTTTCTGGACCTAGCGACTTGTCACAGACTCCTGAAGAAGGACCACGTCAGCCGATACTATTGCAGTATCCAAAAGTTAAACAAGGTGAAAGAATGAGAAGCTTTAAATCAACGTGGTTTAAAAAATTACATGGTTGGAGTATAGTGTTTTAAAAGACAGTGTTTTTTGTTTATACTGCCGATTTTTCCATGGTTTAAATCAAGCAAACATTTTTGTGAAGGGTTTCGCAACTGGCAAAATGCAGTTGATTAAAGGACTAGTAAAACATGATAAATTTGAACAACATAAATTGTATGTTATAAAATATGTAAATTATATGAAATTAAAGAAACAGGAAACAAATGGTGAATGATCAATACCAAAATGAAATTAAAGAAAACAGACACTACATCAAAAGGACTAGTAAATAAATCTGAACAACATAAATTGTGTGTTATAAAATATGTAAATTATTTGAAATTAAAGAAACAGGAAACAAATATTGAACAAATGGTGAATGATCAATACCAAAATGAAATTAAAGAAAACAGACACTACATCAAAAGGACTAGTAAAACATGATAAATCTGAACAACATAAATTGTGTGTTATAAAATATGTAAATTATATGAAATTAAAGAAACAGGAAACAAATATTGAACAAATGGTGAATGATCAATACCATAATGAAATTAAAGAAAACAGACACTACATCAAAACTTTATGTAAGTGTTTATTATTTACATGTACGCAAGATATTGCTCAACGACGTGGTCGTGATGAAAGTGTTTTAAGTTTAAATAAAGGTAATTGAAGAGAATTAATGTTATTGGTGAGTAAACATGACACCATTGTACAAAAAAGGTTACAGGATAGTTCAAAGAATGCTAAATACCTACATCGTGATATCCAAAATTTATTAATTTCTATTATGGCGACCATTGTACGTAAAAACAATTCAGACGATGTAAAGGAATCATTTTTTTTGCAATAATGTCTGACGAAACAAAAGTCTTGAGTACAGATGAATAAATAACTGTTATAGTCCGGTACTTGCATCAAAATGCAATTCAGGAGTGGTTTTTAGGGTTTAAAAGTGCAAACGGTATGCTATATACTGCTAGTTTTGTAAATTATATAAAAATAATATTAGATGAAAATAATATTTCATTAAGCAGTTGTACAGCACAAGGATACGATGGTGCTGCTGTAATGAGTGGTCATTTAGGTGGCGTGTAAAATCATATTAAAAGTATTGTCCCGCAAGCAGTATATATTCATTATTTTAACCATAAATTAAATTTAGTTGTGTTGATTGTTGCAAACATTTGAAAAAGATGGCTATTTTTTTCTTATCTTGAAAAATTATGTACATTTATGTCAAATTCTACAATTCATCCTCTATTTTTAAATACACAAAAACAAATGTATCCTACAAAATAGGCTCGAGAATTAAAAAGGATATGTGATACGCGATGGACTGTTCAGTTCAGAGCATGCGAGACTGTTTTAGAAACAATTGAATCTATTTTTGTAACATTAAACAATCTTATTTCTAAAACTGATGTAAAAAAGGATAGAAGATGTGAAGCAAAAGGTTTACTTTTACAAATTGACAAAAAAATTATTGTTTTACTGCTTATTTTAATAAAAATTTTAAAATTAGTTACAACTGCATCTAATTATCTCCAATCCCCTGATATGAATTATGTAAAAGGTTTAAATGTAGTTCAAGAAACAATTAATGAATTTCAAAACTTCCGAAACAATGATAATGAACGGAATTCTATATGAAAATCTGCAAATAATTTTTTTTTGTCTCTTGGTTTAGATAAAACAAACTTTTTTGGCAAACCAAAAAGAATGAAATCTATTCCAGAAAGGTTACAAGAGTTTATAGTAGATTGTGAAATAGATAATTCAGTAGACATAGAAGTAAAAAATGAGAAAGATGTTGTCAAACTTAAGTTATACTTCCCTATATTAGATAAAATTATAATTGAATTAAAAGAAAGATTTACAAAAAATGGTACTATTTTAAAATCATTACAAGCTTTTGACCGCACAGATGATTTATTCCTCAGTAAAATTCATTTAACTAAATTAGCGGAACATTATAACATAAGTTGTGATTGTTTAGACTCCGAAATAACGCTAGGTAAGAAACTTTTGTGTAGGGAAGAAAATAAAAATATTAAATCACTCATGGAGTTTCTGCCATTCGTTGAACAATATAAGAAAGCATTTGAATGCATTTATAATTGGGTAAAAATTTGTATTTTAATGCCTGTATCAACAGCTTCTTGTGAAAGATAATTTTCCTCTTTAAAAAGAATTATAAGTTATTTAAGAACAAGAACGACAAATGAAAGATTAAACAACATTAGTATATTAAGTGTAGAAAAAGACATATCAAAATTAATAGACCTTAATGAAGTTGTAGACAAATTTGCAACTTTAAATAAAAACCGAAGGATCAAATTAGTATAACTAAATCACTGCTGTGTTTTGTATTTATCATATTTTCTTTTAATTATATCAGAGAACATTTTTTGTTTTATTTTTAAAGAATATGCTTCTTTTTGTTTATTATTTATACAGTAGACTGATGTGAGTCGTAAATTTAGTTGGGGTGTTGTAGGAGAGCATGCTATAAGAGATTCTACTCTATATTATATTTATATTTGTTTGGTACCAAATAAATTTAATATTGACAACATTGTTATTTATTATTAAAATGATAAAAAATATATATGCCCCCCTAATTTCCTTCCTGGTCCCTACTGGCCCTCCTAGATTTCAGAGCCTAGCGCCGCCAGTGGGTAGCAGGAATGTAAAATTATAAATTACCGAATAAATTACAAAAATATATTACGCGCAGTTCCTTCTCCATTAGACGCTATGCAATGCACTGACTGCCTGCTATTAAGCCGGCGCTACACGATGCGTCGAACGTTTGACTCGAATGTTGGATTCGAATGTTTCAGTCAAGGACATGACAAACGTTGTAGCAAATGTCTTGCTACACGGTAGGGCGAATGTTTGATCCGATATATGGTTCAAACGTTCGTGTACACATTTGCGAATGAAGCACTTTAAATTTCTAAATTGTTTTATTAATTGAAAAATCATTTGAAAATGGACGATGCAGATGTAATTGCTGCCGTCACAACAGTGATATTGTTGACGTGTTGCAAATTATTACTTGAAAGAAATAAACGTAAACGACTTACAAGGAGGTGGTGGATGTTATCTTTAAATAAAAGCAGAAAACGGTAAGTAAATACCTATCTTCTAAAATCAAAATAAAAGAATGAATGAAAGGTTATAAAACTTCAAATTTATTAAAAATAATTTGAACGAATAGTGTAGCCGTGCATCACCAAATGAACAAATGTCTTTCCAAATGTGGCGTCGAGTGTAAAAATCCATTTGACTTGCGCCAAAAATACCGACAACAGCCCGAACATGTCCAAACACGAACGTTGGACGCTTGACATTGGTAGCTCGTGATTCGCGCATCGGCCATACGATGCGTCGAACTGTCAAGCTTCCAACATTGGAAGGTGTTCGTAGCATCGTGTAGCGCCGGCTTTAACTGAACTGACGCGACGGTCTATGAGGACATGAGAGGTATAAAATTTTAAAGCAATAAATGCTACGTATATGCAAACATAATTTTATTTATAAATTTTATTAACTGAGAATCATAAAAAGCATACATATTGTATCAAGGGTCCGGTACTCATTATTATTTTTTTTTTCTGAAAGATTGAATAAAATAATGAATTTTAGCGTTTGTTACACTTTTCAAATGTGTACTAGTTTTGAATTTTTTTTTATAAATAATTAATATTGTGTCACGTCATACCTTTAATTTGACTTCTCCTACTGACTACTGGGGACCGATTCTAATGGAGTCTAATACCAATTGTTTAAAAATGTTTTTTCTGTAAGAATATGATGAACTAAGAATTATAGTGATAAGAATTTTTAAAGTTAAGAATTTGGTACCTGACGTAACAGGTACTTACAGTGGCCGAGAAACTGTTAGTTCTAGAGAATACAATTATTTCATGTTCGCATAGCAAAAATTTTCTATATTTTGCGTTCATAATGAAGTCATTACGATACGCAATTGCGTATCGTAATGACCTTCATTTCGATACGCAATTTTTTGTTTTAGACGGTTGGTACTAGATGACGTTTCTTTAACCCATTTTTACCTAATTTATTTTTAGTTAATTGACAATTCATTTTAATAATATAATGTCATTATTATTATTTTTTATTTAGGGAAGAGTATTTACATGAAAATGTACAAATATAATTACAAATTGAGTAAGTAAATGTTAATATAATGTTCGAATTAGTCCACATAGATGGACCTAGTAGTACTAAAAATTTGTAGATTGAACCTTTGAACGATAGAAAATTATTTTTAATTAATTTTAAAGTAAGTTTTAATTCAAATATAAGAAAAAATAAAAATTTCCTGTACACTGAGGCTGAAAGGGTTAAATTGTCAAACGTCAAAGCTGGAAGATAAGAAATTTCAATATAACCTCAAAATTTCTTTTACTTAGGCCCGGTATTTTCACTTCCGAATAAAGTTTCGAATAAGTATTCGTTAAATAAATTTATTCTATATATTTATCCAACGAATAATTCCATTGCGTCTTTTCACACATTTTACACAAACACATAGCTATCTGTCGAATAACTTTAACGTTCGTGAATTGGTAGCCTTGCAGAGTGAATTTGTGTCAGCAGAGAAGGATGGAGTTTGGCGTAACCACGTTAAGTAGACAAGGATGAAATGTGTCAACTACTTTTGAATCCGTAGTTGTCAAAATTTTGTTTGACATCTTTAATGTCAATGTGATCTATATTATGCATTTTTAACCCCGGGAGACTGTAATTTAACAAGTGTACCATCTAATTCAGCACTCATATGCGGTAAGCGGGATATGTATATTGTAAAATTGTTCTTGTACTTTTTGTATATTTGTTTCAGTTTAAAGTAAAAAATGTTTGTCAATGTATTCGACAAAAGTATCCAAAATTCGAAAATATGTTGCCAGCGTCAAATGACAGGATCTTTATAATGATTTACATATTTACTGGTTGAGATCAAATGCGATCCCCAATATGTGATCCTAAATTGTTTTCATAATCGGAACCTGTCAAAAATTATTTCATGTATGTGGTTATATTGCTGTCTGATGGTGTGTGATCGATTTCTCACATTTTTTATTAATTCATAGTTGAATATATCATCATAATATTTAATATATCCATTATGTTAATAAATCTGCACTATGTGGAAATGTAATGAACTTACGAATAAACGGTTATTCGCTACCCAAGTACCGAATAATTTATCTCGCGAATAACAGATGTTATTCTTTCGAATAAATTTATTTGCAAGTGAAAAGACGACAAAAATATTTATCCGAAGGATAAATTTATCTAAACCTTTATTCGCAAGTGAAAATACCGGCCCTTAATTAATCACTTTATTTAATGAATATAATAATAATAATACATATTTTCGTCTTACTTTGCATTTCAAAATAAGCAATCAAAACATTCTCTGTTACGCCTTTGACATTATTTTCTTTACACCATGTGTCAAAATTAGCAAATTCTTTCTCATAAATCTCGCGCGATTTTTTAGGAAGTAGATTATTTCCTGTAGTCTGAGCTATATTACGTAGCTCAGGCGGAGTGCAACTGATTTTATCTTCCGTGATTACACTAAATTCACTTAAATTTGTTCGTAAATATTGAAATGACATGAACTTTCAAATAATAATTGAATGTGGTCAATTCAATGTTACCAACTACAACATTTCACTTACAAATTTCCCTAAATCAACTCGGTTTAATATTAACAGTTTTTTAAAAATATTTTAGTTTGTAGAAGGTGCAAAATATAAAAAATAGTATAAAGAACTCATTTTATAAGACTTTTTTTCGCACTTGTCAATTAGAAAACTCGCTGACGCTCGTTTTCTAAATTTTGACGCGTGCGAAAAAACATGTCTTATAAAACACGTTCTTTAATATACTATTTTATACCGTGTGTCTGTCTTAAAGATGTACACTGGGTCTGCGCACTCAGTGGGTAATTACTGACTTCATTTAGTTATCTGTGCACTCACTTTGGCGCTAGTATCGACAAAATTTGAGTTGAATTTCCCCCGCCATTTCTTAAAAATTTTAAGGTGCGAATTGTGCAAATGTCAAACGAAAACTGTGATATTGGAAATGAATACTTTAGTGTCATTCACTTTGTTAACATTGTTTCAATGTGTTTTATGTTCTTCTTTATTATTATTTGTGCTCAAATGGATGTTGCGTTCCGTTTAGTGACAAACTGGATCGAGTTATTAATAGATTTCCAGTTTTTAATATTTGGTTAGAATGCATTTCTTTGAAGAAATTGAAAATATGGACCCGAAGGATGTTTATAAGTCATACTGTGTGATAAATATAAAGAAAGCAAAATACCAGGGACTAAGAAATTAAAAGTGTAATCAGTCTGTTTTTAACAGGTGTGTTATTTTTTTTCATGTGAATTTCTTTATTATTAGTTTCATATTTTATGTTTAAGGTGGTCTATATTAGAATTTCTTTTTCCTAGTATTATTGCAGCGACTGCAGGTAAATTAATAATTCAAAGTTTAATTTTTCTCAGGAAGCTTAATCTTTTAATTATTTATAGAAATGTCCACACAAAATGTTTATATTGCCAGCAGCGAACTCAGTAAAATTGATTTTCAGGAAAACTCTAAAGGTATTATTTATGTTTAATATAAACGTATTTTTGCATTATTATGCGTGATTAGTTATTTTCATTATTGTAATCAAATTTTCTTATTGTAATTAAGCATTTTCTTTGTTGCAATCAAGTCATTGCATAACAAATTTAAGTGAAAATTCAAGTTTAACAATGTGTTTTTAACGCATCCATTTATGTGAAATAGTTTTAAATATATCATCGAAATAATTAAGATTTATCTTACAATATTGCAGATATGAATAATTGCACGACTACCAACCTCTTCAGAGTTTGAGTTTCTCAGTAGAGAAGAGATTCATGTCAGTTTTTCGACATTATGCTTCATCACCAGAGTAAATGAGGAAACAGAACAAGAAGAAATAGATGTGGGCCCATCTCTTAATTTACTGGCACCATCTTCCTCATTTATAGGAAATGAAACTTGTAAATACGTTGCAGGATTTATTGCAAATAAAAAATTTGCAACCAAAATGTAAAAACTGCAAAGAATAGGTTTTAGATATGACTAGTACCAATAATTTAATTGTCGAGAATTCCGCAGTAGTATATTAAATCGTCCAAGTGACAAATTTTATAATTTCATAAAAGCTGTGACATATTTTCTATTATATTATTCATAATATTTGTCATAAACAAAATATTTCAGTAATATTAATTATGATTTTGTACAAATTATATAACAAATCCTTTTAATAAGTGTGCGGTACATGATTTATTTACTTCCATTTTATACAGTATACTGCATACAATTAAATTTTTAATATTTGTTTCTATAAAAGATATTAATAAAATATTAACTGGGCGATTAAGATTGAAAACATCACGAGACATAATTAAAATATTCAAAATAAGGCAATTTGTATATAGAAAGCATATATGTAACTCATAAACATAATAATACAATTTTCGATTTCAATTTCATATACTTGTGTTTTTTTTTATTAATATTTCCGCATAATGATGTTATTTGTTGATGAAGTATGTATGAATTATTGACTATTTGCATATACTTTAGTGAATTTGTAGTAATATACGCAAATGGCCATTATTCATACATACTTTATAAATATATAGCAGTATTTAATACAAACAAAATTTCAAATATCCCGCCTACTGTACCGCCTTAAAAATTTTAGTTCCTTCTGCAATCACTGAGCGCTTACATCGCTGAGTTTGTAAAGTCCTATGACAACGATAGAGTTCCCAATCTATTGGGATTTTCAAATAAAAAAACGCTAACTAGCGGCGAATATTAGAACTACAAACAATGGTACATATTTGACATTTACATGAAACTAAAACTTTATGACTACAAAAACCTTATGATATATACTTGAATTATAAATAAAAAATACTAATAAACGAGAAAATAATACGAAGACTAAAGAAACACAAATGACTGCAATGCTACGCTTACACATGTCAACAAAAAGTGTACCGTTATTTAATGCTATCAGCGCCATCTCATGATAAATGAAAATCCTAATATACGTAGTATATGTATTTATTGTCTATGGGTGTACATAGGAGATTAACATGGGAAATCAGTTTTTTGCAAATTACTGCTCGCGTAATTATTTTAAGCAAAAACGCGTCAAATAAAAGTTTTAGGGCATAAAATTCTGCATCTAATTCAGTAAACAGAATTACCTTACATGTTTTGTAACGGCAGCAATTAAATATGAAAATATCGAAAATTGCGTTGCAAACTTTTATTTGATGCGTTTTTGCTTAAAATAACTAGGCGAGCAGGAAATTGCAAAAAACTTATTTCCCATGTTAATCTCCTATGTACACCTTTAAAATAGACACACGGTATATAAACGTATGTTATATTCACGAAGAAATCAATATTATTAAGCTTAAATAACATAGATAAAATGTATTTTTTCCTAATAAAGTATAGAACATTGAAACAGTTTGACCATTGTGTGACAATATTGTAATACTAACTATGGTGGCAGATGGCACTAGTGTTAGTTCATTGATGTTCTCACGGTAGGTTGGCCTGACAAGCGCGCGAGTCTCGTTTTTAAATTCAGGAAACTAATCTAACAGGGGATTCCACCATTTTTTAAAAATAAATTCATCTGAACGTATACGTAAAACTAATACTGTCGGTGAAAATCCAGTGAAAAATTCCTTTTAATAAGCGAGTTATAGTCCTCCGTAATTTGAAAATATAGATGTGACGTCACGTATATAAGTTTTTATATCAAGCTATTTTCTTCGTGGACCTAAATGTTTTTGAAATATATGCTATTTCTAAATTATATTTATAAAAAATAAATGAATATTATTATACTGTACAAGTCGACATGATTTATAATTGGAAATGTATTTAAATTATTAAGTTTAATGCAAAATATTTATATTCAAAAATATAAATAGTTTGAGAATTGCACTACTGGACTGATAGCCCACACCTCCGCTATCTCTACTTCCATAATATATATGGATTTCATATGTGACGAACTGCTAAAACAAAAACCCCCTTATTTCCGAAGTATTTCAATTATATCATTTTATTTCTTCATTAATATTCATTATTAATCATATATTTTCACTATTTTTTATTAATTTCTCTTAATTCGATTGAGGTGTAATCCTCTATAGCAAAGACCTGAAACGACATCCTAATTATTAATTGACTTCAGTCAGTTGTAGTTTGCAAACTATACTCTATCCGTTTTAACTATAGACTAGATGGCGCTTCGAGCGCGACCGTTTTTACATGTATTAAATAAAAAAATCAAATTTTGGCGCCATTCCGAGATTTAAAAAAATTCTAATTGACATTTTTTCAGTAATTTTGTCTTGTACGTACATATCTATCTATTTTTATCTATAATATTAACGAAGAGAACAATAACAAAACTAACGAAGTACTAACTAAAAACTAAGAAAAGGCGCACAACGAAAACTATGTAATATGAAATATAACGCCAAAACACTATGAAAATTAACGAACAGAACTGAACAGAAATTAATAATATGTAATAAATCGTGTACTATTGACTTTGTTGACTTTTATTTATTTTGTCAGACCTCAAAATAATTGATACAGTTGTCAAGCAAATTTAAATTTTGCGTCAATTATTTTACTGTGTAAACTCGGTTCACGTTTCAACCAATCAGAGAGCTAGAATCTTAGGCCCTATCTCACCCAACGCTCTATAGTTAAAACGGATAGAGTATAGTTACTATTTAAACAAAATTATTTCACTAATACTCATTAATTTACGTATAATTTTGCATTTCTAAGATAATTAAAATATGACTATGGTGTACCCCATTCATTTTAGAGACTTGTCTCAAACATTTAGTCACAGTTAATGATGGCTGATTTTAGGGATTTAATTTTTTAGGTTCGCATAAACAGAGTGGAATATGACAAGACTTTATGTTCGTTATAATTTTATGAAGTTTATTCATTTAAAGGCGAATGGAACAGTTTATGAACAAGAAATTGTCTTATTAATAGTTATAGCAATAATAGTTTTCGTATTTAACTTAAATGATCATATAAAATAAAGAAAATAACAACATAAAAAAAGAACAAGAAACATAGACAAGTACAGTTCACCCAACGAGTCGTGGCAGTTGAGCTAAGATGCGCAGTGGTAAGGGTCCGAGAGTGGGGGGCGAAATATAAATTCCCTGTTTCATATTAAAGAGTACATTGCGTAAAGTACATTCTGTGCGAAAATGGAGTTTAAAAGTAAATTGAACGGGCGCGCTCTCAATAGCCAAAGTCGGGAGATTATCGCTAACATTTATTCTTTTTTGAAGGAAGAGAGTGAAAATGGTGCTCCAATTATTTCTTTAAATAATATTGCAAAACGAGTGGCAGCTGCAAGTGGTGTATCCGAGAGAACAATTTTTCGAATTTGTGAAGAAAAGAGCATTGAAGAAGGTACATAAAAAGTTATTAATGTATTAAAATGTCAATGTAGAATATAAATAGAACCCTATATTTCAAAAGAGTCTAAAGTAATAATTAAACAAATAACTATTTTTGACAAAAAAAAAATTGGCAAGGCTATCTATATTATATAAATCTTCCTTAAACAAGACCTCATATCATGATTAAAAATAATCACCTGATTTGAACAATAATTAATAAAAATTACTTCACAAGTTTAAGCAGCAAATTCTCATCGGAAGAAAATTGAACTGTGAAAGAGTGTTACAGATATCGGAGATTTCGACAAGGGTGTTCTAAAAAATATTACTTTAAATTTCTGCGGAACCGAGAAAACTGTTCCAAATGTCTCCCAAATTTAACAAAAATTCAAAGCGGATACAGGCTTCCAGGGGCAACGCGAAAGTTTGCGATCTATTTTGCACGAAATTGGTTTTCGATGGAGGAAAACTAAAACAAATAGAAAAATATTAATGGAAAGATTCGATATTCAAAAAATGAGCGTCGATTATTTGAGAGCAATAATGAATTTTCGTCGCGAAGGGCGCAAAATAGTTTATATCGATGAAACATATATGCATTCGACACATACGGTTTCAAAGTCATGGAATGATGATTCCAGCGCGGGATTATTACAGCCGGTTTCCAAAGGACAACGACTAATTATTGTACATGCGGGTGGTGAAGACGGATTTGTGACTAATGCACTATTAATTTTCAAGTCTAACTGTAAAACAGGAGATTATCATCACGAAATGAATTATGAAAAATTTTCTAAATGGTTAGAGGAAAAATTGATCCCTAATTTGCTAGAAAAATCTGTTCTCGTTATAGATAATGCGCCTTACCACAATGTTCAGGTAGATAAAGCTCCTGGATTTAATGACAATAAGCAAAGCATGATCGATTGGTTACGAGCTAGAAATGTTAATTGTGATATGAGTATGCTCAAGTCGGATTTATACCATCTTGTTTTGCTACATAAACCAAGATTTAAACAATTTGCACTAGATAAAAAAATCTGATGTGGACACCACACGACTTCCTTGTACACAAGACCAATATGAAGTATAGACCCAAGTATAAAATTGCACGTATTTGACGTAATTTGACATTAGCATCTATTTTTTGTCGTAATCCATAGCAAGCTTCATTACAAAAACCAAAAATTATATGTTTTAAATATACATATCTTGCTTATACGAAGGGCTAATTTAATAATACTTGATGTGCTAGACACAGAATTTAATTCTCTAAAAATTTTATTTGAAGCATTTATTTCTAAAATCAAAATGAAACCATTTTATTGAAGAAAAACTGTTAACAACTTCAGGTAATATGTCACTTCCGGTTAGCCTGTTTTAACCAAAATCCACTATGTTATTCCAATTGACATAGAAGTGTTATATACCAAATTTGTAAAGTGTTAGATTATATTTTAAGATAGTTTTTCATTAAAATCTATTATAAGCTTCAAATAAAGTACCATTTCTAGAAATTATGTAATGACCTAAAAGGGAGGTGCACAACTAGATGTTATAGCAGTCCTAAATACAAAATTTCAACTTTCTACGGCTTACCGTTTTTGTGTTATGCGAGATACATACGCACGTACGTACGTACAGACGTCACGACGAAATTAGTCAAAATGGATTCAGGGATGGTCAAAATGGATATTTCCGTTGAAATCTCAAAACCGAAGTTTTTCGCGATTACAATACTTCCTTTACTTCGTACAAGGAAGTAAAAATTAGAGAACATGGTCATGACGTTTTAAGATTACCACCGTACCATCCGGATTTAAATCCGATTGAGTTAGTCTGGGCCTCCATGAAACAGTACGTGGCAAAAAGAAAGAATTTTTTACTTCTTTTTCTGTCGAAGAATGGAGATCACGGTGTGAGCATGCAAAAAAATGCGAAGAAGGATTTTTAGCTAGGGAAGGAAATATTGACGCAATTATTAATGAAGTAATTATTAATGTAAATGACGACAGTGATGAAAGTACCGATGAATCTGACTAGTCTGACTAGTTTTAAGTTTTACACAAAATCAATAAATGATAATATGAAATGTTGACTATTGTATATTCTTGTACACGAATTTTAATATATGTAAATAAATATTTCTGTGTATATACATGAATAATTTGTTTCAATGCATTTCAATAAATATTTTTTACTGCAAATAAAAGGATTCTGTTCTTAATTTGTGTGTATATTCTTGTATATGACTATATGTAAAAAATATTATTTACATAAAAATGTTTTATTTTTTATTTCATCAGACATTTATTTATTTATTTATTTACTTATTTATACCCGAGGAATATTAAGTTTTATTTTATTTGACGAAGTAGTATCAACTATTTTATTATTAATTAGTTTATATAGATATAAAACAGACAAAATATTTCTTCTTGACTGAAGGCTGCTTTGTCTAAATTCATTTAACATTATGTTATAACTAATTTCATATGAGTAGGTTTTAAATTTTTTAAACCAGCAATATCTTAGAAACTTCTTTTGAATATTTTCAATTTCAATGACGTACTTATTATAAAATGGATTCCAAATTTGTATGCAATATTCTAACTTAGATCTTACATAGCAGTAATATAAACTCATAATTGTATTTACATTAGTAAATGATTGAGAACTCCGTATAACAAATCCCAGATTTCTATATGAAGTTTTACAAATGTATGTTACATGCTGATCAAATTTCAATTTTGGATCAAATATAATTCCAAGATCTTTAAATCATGAACTTGCTACGCGAAGTGTACTTTTCGAGCGTACTATCTTTCTCTTTTCAACCCGAATACTTTCTCCCTCTGCGCACGATCACTGCTTAACTGCCACGACTCGTTGGGTGAGCTGTAAATTTATTTTTTCGAGCTTTGTTAAAAGGAAAAACTTCAATAATCTCTGTAAATTTAATATTTAACAAATCAGTTTCAACAACCATTATTGCTAAACTATTCAATTTTGTGTTAGAGAGTTTTGATCTTTCTTAACACTTTGACTGCCATGAGAATCATAACGCGATGCTCAGCGAATTTACAACAATGGCCGCGAGCATCAGCACTTGATTCTCAAACACTGCATGCTTCAAAGGCTGCTAGAAGCAGTTGTCGCTACTCGCATCAATGTAAGTTTTAGGCAACTTCAAAAACACGGCTGTAAGCAATAGAAACTGCATTTGGCCTGTATGTAAGTGAATCAATTGCTGATTCTCATGGCCTGAAATGTAAGTAGTTGACGTTCGTAATGAATATGTCAACGAAACACTGAATAAATAAATATTCTCCTTTATTCATGCATTGAAAAGTATTTTGACACTTACGCAACAATAAAATGAAGTGTTTTTCTACGTATAAATAAAAATATAAAGGGAACATAAAATTATATTATTGGAAGTAAACGACTATGTTGTACATTTATGAACTTCAAAAAGGCAAGTCAAACAATAACTTTTGCACACACAGCGATATCTTGACTAAAGCGTTTTTGTTTGGGCATGTTTATGATCAATTTTAGCAAGATTTTTGACTCGATGTATGATTCTTACGGCCATTAGAACAAGCATCAACTATGAAGGCCGCGTGAATCATGTGATGTCTCTCAGCCCAAAACAATAATAAAAATACGTTTTTTGAGAAAAAATACATCCTATAATACTTACTGCTCCTATTGTTATCAAATTAAAGAAAAAAAAATCCGGCCAGAAGAGACTACATTTTTGGTAATATTACGGCAGCCAAAGTGTTAAAACTTTAAAAAAAGTTGTATATATTTTGTCATATTATGAAAACATGACTAAACTATTATTCACGAAAGATGACTATTCAAGGTCATTTGTGAGCCGTCTGATATAATATTACTTGCAGATCATTTCATTGCATTTCGTTTGCATAGGCGTGCAACATGTAATATTTATAGACACATTTTAACTGAAATAATAAGAATTATTCATTTGAAAATTATGTTTCTTTCTAAATAATGCCTTTCTGTTCTTCACTTATGTTTCTGCAAAATACAAAAACATAAACTTAACTTATAAACCATAGAATAATAATTTGATTTAAACGTCAACGCCACTGCGTAAATAATAGCACAGAGGACAGTGTAGTAGATAATTGGGTATCTGTAATTCTACGACATATGTCATGTCATTATTATTTATAGTGTGTTAGAAAGCAATGCCACTATTTACGTATATCTGCCACACCACATTAATTAAATAGACATCAAATAATCTTTCTCTTTCTAATACAAAATGTTGCTAAGCTACTGCTATAAAGTGATGTGTATTCTTTCTTCGAACAAATGACCTTGAATAGTCATCTTTCGTGAATAATAGTGTACACTCCCTCCATTAAACAAGATCAATCTGCACCTATCTATCTTCACACCACTCAATTAAAACAGTAGGGTTTAATTTTAAATGATTTTGTACCAAAATATTTTTAAAATATAAAACTTTTCATTCATAATTTTAATAAAAACTATTAGCGCTATAACGATATGTCATCACAACCGTCACAACTTCAATTTTGTTACAGTCTATCAAACCAAGCGAATAGAATACAATATAATATTATTCAAAACTTGTGAAAATAAAATCCATATATTTATATGTAGTTCTATTTTATATGAATATGGAGAAACACATAATTTTTATTAAAATAAAACAAATTTATTTAAAATCTTTATAACAGATTTTTCCTTTGACAAGTTACAACTATAATAATAATAATAATAATAATATTTATTTTTGCCAGTTGATCAATATACATGAAATATGGCATGTCAAAGAAATGTAATAAATGAAATACTTACAAGTTTGTGAACAACCAATAAGAAGTACAATAAATATAATTACAAAATATTGCTCATATATCATTAAGAAATTCGTCAACACTATAATAACATTTTTCGATAAAAAAATATTTCAATTTAAGTTTAAATGATTTATTACAATTTATACTTTTTATTTCCTGTGGAAGTTTATTATACATTTTTATTCCAATTATTTTTGGATTGATGTAGCATAATTGTAATTTATGTTTTGGAACTATCAATTTAGTTTTATTTCTTGTATTATATGTATGTACATCTGCATGTTTCAATAGATGCTCTAAATTATCTCTTATGAATATTAATACGGAAAACATAAAGAGGCAAGGCAGTGTTAGTATTTTTTGTTGCTTAAATGTGTCTCTGCAGGAGGCTAGATACCCCAGTTTACACAAATTTCTTATTGCTAATTTTTGTAGCTTAAAAACTCTCAAGGCAGCAGAAGAATATCCCCAAAAAATGATGCCATAACTTAAAACTGATTTAAATTTAGCGAAATAAAATGTTTTAGCCGGTATAATACCTGATATATCAACAATTCTTTTTATAATATAACACATGGGTGCTAATTTTTTGCATTTGTTGTCAATTTCATTAATCCATGATAATTTTTCGTTTAAAATTAGACCTAAAACTTTCACAACTTCAAGTTGAGGTAATATTTCATTATTGCATCTAATTAGCATGCTACTATTTCTTTCACGGGTAGAAAAATTTACTACAGCAGATTTTGAGACATTCAAAACGAGTTTCAAAGAAGAAAACCATTGTGATACCTCAGTTACCAGACGCGATAGTGTACATGCTCGATTCTCATTTGTATCTGTAGAAGGAATTAAAATAGTAACATCGTCGGCATATGCTGCAAATTTATTTTCTTTTAAAACATTTTTTATATTATTTATGTATAAAATAAATAGAATGGGCCCAAGGATACTTCCTTGTGGTACCCCATTCTTTATAATTTTATACTCAGACTGCACATTATTGTAAGAAACAAGCTGCTTTCTGTTTTTGAGATAAGATGTTAGCCATTGCTCTGATTTACCACGAAAGCCATATAATGATAGAATATGAATTAATTGGTCATGCCTTACACAGTCAAAAGCTTTAGTTAAATCCAGGAATAGGCCAGTGATTGTGTTACCTGATTCTAAATTTTCATATATATATTATTTATAATATCTACTAACGCAATAGTTGTATTACTATTTTTCCTAAAACCAAATTGTTCGTTAATCAAAATTTTATTTTTCTGAAGAAAAGATAAAATTCTAACTAAAAGAACTTTCTCATATATTTTATGGAAAGCCGAGACTATACTTATAGGCCTATAATTCATAACGTTACCTTTTTCGCCTTTCTTATAAAGAGCTATAACTTTTACATACTTAAGTGCATCTGGAAATATACCATCTTCCAGTGAACTGTTTAAACAATGCGTTAAAGGGGTAATATACACTTCTAGACATTGTTTCAAAAGTTTAACAGGGATTTCATCCAAACCCATAGTTTTCGAAAAGTGACAGCTGTCACTATTTAACCCAACTTGACATCAATTTTTGTGACAGAATTAATGACATTGACAGGTGTGAATAGGGGACCGATTCTAATTCGATTGGAGCGATTGGAGACAGTCTCCCAGCCTGTAGTCTCAGTTAATGACGTGAGTGGGACGGTTTATGAACAAGAACTTGTCTTCTTAATAGTTTTAGTAATAGTTTAATATTTTTCGTATTAATTTATCCTTTCTCAGCCATTCAAAAATCTAAAATTAGGATATAACGCAACAGAAAGAACCATTTTCTAAAAATATAATATGCATTTTAAATAATTATGTATTTAAGTGTTTCTAAATAAGAAGACACCTTATATTTCATACTTCTCACGACAATATTAGCGAACAACAAAATGATTGAAAATGAAATTTTCAAAATGTCATGTCATTAATGGCTGAGGAAGATAAATTAATACAAAAACTATTAAACTATTATTGCTATAACTATTAACAAGACAATTTCTTGTTCATAAACTGTTCCATTCGCCTTTTAAATAAAAAAAAAATTCATAAAATTATAACGAACATAAAGTCCTGTCATATTCTACTCTGTTTATGCGAACCTAAAAAATTAAATCCCTAAAATCTGCCATCATTAACTGAGACTAAATGTTTGAGACAAGTCTCTAAAATGAATGGGGTACACCATAGTCATGTTTTAATTATCTTAGATAAAAATGCAAAAATATACGTAAATTAATGAGTATTAGTGAAAGAATTTTGTTTAAATAGTAACTAGTTCGCAAACTACAAGTGACTAAAGTCGATTAATATTTAGGATGTCGTTTCAGGTCTTTACAGTAGGCGATTACAGCTCAATCGAATTAAGAGAAATTAATAAAAAATAGTGAAAATATATGATTAAGAATGAATATTAATAAAGAAATAAAATGATATAATTGAAATACTTCGGAAATAAGGGTTCTTTTTTTTAGCTCATATGAAATCCATATATATTATGGAAGTAGAGATATTCAAATAGCGGAGGCGTGGCTATCAGCCCAGTGGTGCAATTATCAAACAGTTTTTATTTGAATATAAATATTTTGCATTAAATATAATAATTTAAATACATTTCCAATTAAAAATCATGTCGACTTGTACAGTATAATAATATACATTTATTTTTTATAAATATAATTTAGAAATAGCTCATATTTCAAAAACATTTAGGTCCACGACGAAAATAGCTTGATATAAAAACTTATATACGTGACGTCACATCTATATTTTAAAATTACGGAGGACTATAACTCGCTTATTAATAGGAATTTTTTCACCGACAGTGTTAGTTTTACTTATACGTTCAGATGAAATTGTAAGAAAAAATGGTGGATGATTTCGATTTTCTATACTTTATTAGGAAAAAATGCACTTTATTTATGTTATTTAAGCTTAATAATAATAATTTCTTCGTGCATATAACATAAGTTTATATATAAAAAATATTTCAGCTGTGCGAACATGAAATAATTGTATTCTCTAGAAGCTAACAGTTTGTCGACGACTGTAAGTACCTGCTACGTTAGGTACCAAATTCTTAACTTTAAAAATTCATACCACTATAATTCTTAGTTCATCATATTCTTACAGAAAAAAAAACATTTTTAAAAAATTGGTATGGACTCCATTAGAAACGGTCCCCTGTAGTCAGTAGGAGAAGTCAAATTAAAGGTATGAAGTCACACAATATTATTTATTTATAAAAAAAATTCAAAACAAGTACACATTTGGAAAAAGTAACAAACGCTAAAATTCATTATTTTATTAAATCTTTCAGAAAAAAATTGAATAATGAGTACCGGACCCTTGATACAATATGTATGCTTTTCATGATTCTCAGTTAATAAAATTTATAAATAAAATTGTTTGATATACGTAGCATTTATTGCTTTAAAATTTTATACCTCTCATGTCCTCATAGACCGTCCCGTCAGTTCAGTTAAGGCTGTTCAATCCTAACCTCTCAATACTGTCATTTATGTCTAATATTAATACCTTTCTTGTCGTAACTGAGAAGATTGTAAGATTTTTTAAAAAAATATGGATGTTGTTGAATACTTTATAAACAAAATGTCAAGCTTAAAATTAATACTGTAATTAATATGTAATTATAAAAAGAAATACAGCTACTACAAGTAACATATTAAACATGTTCACATTTTCCGTTGCGACGTTTTAATTAAAAATTGCTCTTTGACATTTGATAGCATTGTTTTAGTTATTCTCGAAAAACTTTAATGCGAAATTAATAAATTATCTGTTTTCTAAAAAACTGGGAAAATGTGCAAAGCAAATCCAATTTTTCAGACACATTTTTGCTTACTTACCCCGGTTGTAGGCAACTTATTTATCTCTAACTTTTCTATTTTAATCTTTGAAGAATCCCAACCGTAATAGAAACAGTATGTAGTAATCTCTCAACAAAATGACATACAGGTATAAAAAGGAAATCTTATTCCTTCATATAAAACACATGCAAAATTTTGTAAACTGAACAGATGGATTTGGCTTTTACAATGATAATTCTGAGTTTACATTATCTAATTTATTAAATGCTTGTTTGTGGTACCAAATGGATTGTTATGAATACAAAACATATTACTGAAAATTTCAATGAAGACGTATCACATGCAAGAATAAACAAATGGTTGCAATAAATAAATGAATAAATTTATTTGTTATATGTCGTGCGAAATTGTACAACAATACAATTAATTTGTCTTGTCTCAATTGTTGTACATAAGTCAAAATAGTTTTAAATTTTATAATTGCCATAAGGAGTATACAGTGTTGTAACTATTATTAAAATGTAAAATTTTTGTTTGATAAATATACAGCCTGTCTCACTACGCGCCCCAGACGACACTGACAGACTGACACTGCCGACGGCAATAGGTTGCCAACATATAGAAGAAAATAATTTGCGGCTGCTTGCATAACGGAGTTACAAGACTTTTTAATCCACCAATCCCGGAAGGATATCTTGAGGTGTGATGATATTATTACAAAATAAAACTTAGTGCTAGGTTTGAAAAATACTACTAGTGAGTTACAAAATTTGTTTGACTTACTGCAATTTTGACACTTTATAGTTGACTTTTCACTGTCAACAAATTTAGGTTAGCGAAGGTGTCATCCGAGATCTTCATTTATATCGTACAGTGCAACGTGTTGTAGCAGCTGTGTAAAATGTGTCAAGATAAATGTACATTGCCTTCGACTTCGTAAGCTCGGTTAACCCATCACTCCGGAATATTTTTCTTACCTGAGCGGCCAGGAGCGGATTACCAAATTTACAGTACAAACCGGGAAATATACAGTTAAAATATTTTAATGTATTTTGACTATATAAATTTCGCTAAACGTTGTATCACATTATTCTTGTTTCATTTGTAAACAACTGAAGTAAAATGTGGCACCCATGGAGTGATTTTCCGGACGAAGAAACTAATCTAATATTGAAGAACATATTTTTAAGATTTGTATAATGTAAAAAAATATATAAATAAATTATTGAATAATAAACTGTAGTAATTTTATTATTAATTTTAATACCTGATTTGTGGTTACTCTTTTAAATTTGGTAATTTGGAAAAATTGTGGATACCTCTCTGTGTGCTTACCCTTGAAAATCTTTTAAGCAAATACATGCTGTGATGGGCGTAAAAGTCAATGTGCATTTATCTTGACACAAACTATAAACAAATTGTCATTTGAGTTATTTGAGATTAAAACAAGAAATGGTAGTTCAAATTTAATTTGACACTGACATTTTTCGAAAACTACAGTCGCCCACACATTTTAAAGAAGATTTGATTTGTATTAAACCCCAGTAACGTAAAATTACGGCAAACACATGTTAAAGGTGTAGGTCTCTGATTGGTCAATTTTAAGACGTCTTTTGTCGAATACCTTTTAAGCTAGATTTTTTTCTTCGGAATTACACATCCGAGTGCAGGCTCATGTTTCCTCATTCGCTCTGGGGCGCGAGTTGTGAGACAGCCTGTATATAATTGCCAACACAGTGACATATAATATTAAATTAAGTTTAAAAACATAAATAACTGCATACATACATATATAATTTGTCAATAAAATTGGAATTTGGTGTAAATCGAATAACTGGATATGGCACTTTACTTGAAGCTCAAAATGGTTTTTCTTTGTAATGGCGGCGTGTTGATGTTGCTGTTATTTAAGTCAAAATGAGCAGTGATATTAAATGCAAATTGTGTAAAAGAAAGTTAGTAAATGGCGTTAAATGTGTAGAGTGTAACAGTTCTTATCATTTAAAGTGCGCGGATATTAATTCTATAACAGAAGCAGAGAGAAAAGTATGGAATTGTGATGAATGTCAAAATTAATAATATATAATGTTGAAGCAATAGAAACAAATAATAGTGAGGTCTTTATAAATAAATTAATACAGCAGAACAATTTAAAGGAAAATAATAGTTCTCCAACAATTAAAGTTCTTAAGAATATCAAAGTTGATGATAACAATTGTCATGTTATAATAGAAGCAGATAGTCAATCATGGAATAATTTAATTAAGAATAATGAAATTGGATGGAGGTACTGTTTTGTAAAAGAAACATTTAATATAATAAAATGTTTTAAATGTAATAAATTTGGTCATAAATCAACTAAATGTACAGTAACATTAGAAATTTGCGGTAGATGTTCAGAGAACCATGATACTAGATCTTGTAAATCACAAACGTTAAAATGCATAAATTGCTCTAATTACAATGCTAAATATAATACAAAATTCCCTGTTGATCATTCTATCAGTAATTTAAATTGTAATTATTACAAACGGATATCGCAAATAATAAGAAACAAAACAATGTACAATACTGATCCTATATAGCAACTACAGGCTAAAAAAGATTTAAAAATAATTTATTTAAATGCACAGGGCTTAATTAACAATTTTGAGAGCGTGGAATATATAATTCATGAAAATAATCCAGACATATTAATGATAAGCGAAACTCATATAACTGACGATATAATAGAAAACGAAATTAAAATTAAAAACTATGTACATAAAATATAATGTAAATTATAAAAAATCCTAAATCAACCACATAATAAAAACGCATGGATTCTAATCATTAATTGTAACCTAAACAAAGCTGGATGGAATATGGGAGTTATTTATCATTCACCGAGCTCTAGTGATGCAGAATTTCTGTTACGATTGGAAGACTGGTGTGAAAACCTACTAGATAAGTGTGATTATGCTATATTAACAGGTGATTTTAACATAGATATCCTGAAGGACGATATATACAAGAAAAAGTTACTTCAAATAACAAGAGAAATATCGTTGACCCACATAGTAAAAAGACTACGAGAATTACTTCAAATAGCAAGATCCTAGTTGATCCAGTATTTACTAGTGTGAAGAAAATAGTACAAGCAGAAATATTAGAAAAAGAAAAAATTTCAGACCACGAAACAATACAAGTATTATAATTAAAATATTGTAAAGAAAAGAACTATAAGAAATTATTCTGAAGATGCATTCAAGGATAGTTTAAGAAAATGTAATAATTGGAAAAAAATACAAACAATGAACATAACTGAAAGGACACAAAACCTATACAATGCATTAAAAATAGGTATGCAACAGTTCATGTTTGAGAAAAATATCGACTACAGCAAAACAAACCCTATAGAATGGATGAATAATTCACTTAAAGAACTTAAACAAAAAAAATTCACTTGTATAAAATCGCAAAAGAAACAAATAATCTAGAGGATTGGAATAAATACAAAGTACACAGAAATAAATATTTATACACCATTAGACATGAGAAAAATATTAATTTTAAAAATAAATTAGTAATTGCCAATGGTGATCAGAAAAAAACATGGAAAATATTAAAAGAATTAATAAATAAAAAATCAGTTGATTCAGTTAATAACTTAAATATTAATAACCAAATTATTACAGAGAGTAGTCAAATTGCCGAATATTTAAATAATTACTTTGTTAAGAGTATTAAAGAGATTAGTAATTCAATAAAAGAAGATATTACTAAAATAAATAAATACAAAAAAGGTCTTAAAAACAGGTTACCAAATAAAGATAAATTTAGTTTAAATTTAGTTTAAACAAACTAAAAAATATAATAATTGAATTTAATCTGAAAAGTGATAATGATTTTCTAGATAAAAATAAACTTTTAACTATTTTTCCGGTCAGAGGCGAAACATTATTAAGTATTATAAATGATTCATTAAAGTATGGTGTGGTTCCAAACAGTTTTAAATGTTCAATTGTAACACCAGTGAAAAAAGTGCCAGGGACAAACAAGTGCGAAGAAATGAGACCAATAAACACAGTGAGCATAATTGAAAAAATTTTAGAAACGTGTGTGTTAAAACAACTAAAAACTTATATAGCTGAAAATGACATTCTTATTATGGAACAGTCGGGTTACCGGGAAAAACATTCGTGTGAAAGTGCACTTAATCTAGTAATTAATGATTGGAAGTTAGACATTGAAAATGATAAATCTGTTATAGCAATATTTTTAGATTTGCGTAGGGCATTTGAAACCATTGATAGAGAAATATTGTTGAAAAAATTAGAATATTATGGACTCGATCAAATTAGTATGAAGTGGTTTAATAATAGTTATTTAAGTGAAAGGAAACAGAGGACTAAAATTAATAATGTGTTATCTAGTGAAATTAATGTAGATATTGGATTGCCACAAGGAACAGTTTTAGGAGCTTTTCTCTTTATTTTGTACATAAACGATATTAGTAAAGTTATAAAACATTGTAAAATTAAATTATTTGCAGATGATACCTTATTATATCTACCAGTAAAATCTATTCAAGAAGAAATAATTAAAGTTCAAAACGATATAGAAAGTATTCACGAATGGCTAAATGTAAACAAATTAATATTAAACGTAACCAAAACAAAATATATGATTATAAATAATAGGGCTAAATGTGATACTATATTAAAATTATCAAATAATATAATAGAAAGAGTTAATAACATCAAATATCTAGGAATTTTAATAGATGATAAATTAAAATTCTATGAACATGTAGATTATGTTTGTAAAAAAATAGCTAAGAAAGTACATTTTTTACAAAGAATTAGAAATAAACTAAATTATATACAAGCAGTTAATATTTATAAAACCATCATAGCTCCACATATAGATTTTTCGCTACAATATTATTTCTTTGTAATAAAAATCAACTACAGAGATTGCAGCGATTGCAAAATAGAGCTATGCGTTGTATTTTGAGAGTAAATAAATACACTAGTATACATAACATGCTTGAAGCACTGCATTGGTTAAATGTTAAACAAAGAATTTATTACTTGACAGTATTTATTTATAAGATAACCAATAATTTATTACCTAGTTATTTAAATAAAGGATGTAAATTTAAACATGAAATGATAAAATACAATTTGAGAAATAAGTATGATTTTAACATAAAATTCGCATCAAAAACTTGTACACAGAACTCATTATATTACAATGGATTTAGAATTTATAACTCATTAGATAAAAATATTAAACGTGTAAATAGTATATCAATATTGAAAAAGAAATGTATTATACATGTGAAAAATTATATATAAGTTGTTTTAGTTAAATAATTCTTTGATTATGTAGTAACTATTATGTTAAATAAAGATCTATTATTATTTAAAAAATACCGTTAAATGTTATTTTTTTGTAATTTATGTTATTATAAAAGTTAAAGATTATTCAATTTCCTACAGGTTTGAATTAATACTTTTTCTATATATTTTATGTATAAATTTATAAAATAATTTATAAAATAAATCCTGAAGCCTATGCTTTAAACACATATGTATCTCCTTGGTTACCAAGTTTATGATCTCAAATGTATGTAGATGACAGATAAATGTCATTATAAAAAAATAATTATTTAAAATTAATAATGGTGACGTTTTAAAGAGAAAATGGTGTAAAAACAATAGTTATATTGGCAAGAAATTTATATAGTTTCTAGCAGTAGTAAATATTAAAATTAATAAAAATTAAATGGCGGGAGGTTTTGTTGTTGGCCACATCAGATTTTTTCATTTATATTTTATTTTCCTAAGTTTGAAGACTTTACAGTGAAGACCGTGTCGCTTGGAAAATAGTGAAACTTAGTTTTACCTGTAGGGATTAGGGTCTAAATTTTATGATTTATGATCCTTTTGTGAATAATTCTAGTACATTAAAATTCTGTAGTGAGTCGACCGTGCTGCACAGGTTTTATAGATCTTGGCGAATATTTAAAATCGAGAAAAGAAATTTTTCTTTAGGATCGAACTGCCTTAATAGCAGGCAGTCAGTGCATTGCATAGCGTCTAATGGAGAAGGAACTGCGCGTAATATATTTTTATAATTTATTCGGTAATTTATAATTTTACATTCCTGCTACCAGCTCCACTATATTTTAAGTAGGTAGTTAACGGTTGCACCGATTTCAACCAATTGTAGTCGTGGTGACGCCGGCGTCGTTTGGTCGTTTTTAAGTTTTAAGTTAACATGCTTTTCAAAAACATTAATCGGGAATGGATATATATTTTAATCCAATTGTATATATTTAGGAAAGGATATACTCCATAGGCAGATTCGTTGTCGTCCAGCCATACCAGAGACTCTTCAAAAGCTACGATTGGCTCCTCAAGAAGAATTTGACGCAATTCCCCAAATTTGCATAACAAATTTGATCAACTCAAAGTCACGACGGTTCATTGACGTAAATCAGGTTCGAAGTTCGAAGAAGATATACAAGCTATTGGCGATACCAGCAGGTCCATTAGAATGAAGCCACCTTTGTTTTTACCTTCCGTCACCTTTAGGTAAGGAAGGTATTGTCTTTGGTAAAAAAATTCGATAATGAGTTTTTAATCAATAAGCACGTTTTAGGGTCCCTAGAATACGAATTTACTATTTTTACGATGATGTCTGTATGTGTGTGTGTGTGTGTGTGTGTGTGTGTGTGTGTGTGGATGTGTGTGTGTGTGTGTGTGTGTGTGTGTGTGTGTGTAACAAAATTTTCGTCTGCGATAACTCTAATACTACAGTTACAAAAATTATAATTTTTTCGTATACTTCTTAGTTACATCCATATAAAGAGCTGATTAGATTTTGGTTACAATTGGTCAACCGGAAGTACCAATATTTGAAGATTTTAACAGTTTTTCTTGAAAAAACTAGGTTAAATATAATTTTTTCACATTTGATGTTATTATAAATATTAAAGAATATTTTATTCTCAATACGATTTAACTGCATTTTATACTTTTTTATTTCTGCAGATACATTACACTGTATGTAGAAAACGTCTCATAATAATAATTTTCTGTATGAAATTTGCATAAAATACATGCAACTGCCGAAAGGTAATGTACAAGAAATAGAATATTTAATTTAGCAAGGAACTTTCTGTATGAAATTTGTACAAAATACATAGAACTGACAGAAGGTAATGTGCTGGCCACATCAGATTTTTTTATTTTATAGTTAAGAAAATAAATTATTTGAATTGTTTCTGTTACTTTTGGGAATTAAATTTATTTTTGAATTAATTTGTGCAGTTCGTATATATTTTAGAATGAAATAAGCATAGTAAATAAGTGATAACTATCTAAAAACAATCAGTTCATTTCCCTATTTAGTTGTAAAATATTCGGTTAATGGGACTTTATAAAATATTTAAAGTTGCCGGTTTTTTTTGCCGGTTAGTGTATTTAATTGTAAATACAACATATTTTTCTATGATTGACTCTATTTTCTCAAGTAAATACAAATATTTCCACATCCAATAATTGATATCCTCATAATGATTAATTAAAAAGTATAAACACAACAAGCAACAAGATACATAGACCTCAATGATTATTTAAAGTTAATTTACTCCAGCAATTCCCGATTAGAGAGCTGTTTAAATTTTGATTTTTTCACGGTTTACTGTAACTAGCGCCATCTGTAGTATAATAGACAAACTAGGTACATTAGGTTGTATTTAATATTACAGATTTAACACTAAAAATCTATTGATTCCGTCCCAATTCATCACATTTTATTAATTGTGGGTTTATGCATTCTGAACATTACGTCATAGGTAGAGGGGGTAACTTTATCACTGGTGGGATTTGGGAACTGTGTGATTATCACTTGTGGCACTGCTATGTTTTATAACTTGTGGGATTGTGAATTCTGAACATTACGTCATTGGTGGTGGGGGTAACTTTATCACTTGTGGGATTTGGGAACTCTGAGATTTGTGAGCCGTAGGATTTGTGAACTGTAGGATTATCACGTGTGGCATGCTTCGCTTCAGGGGAATGCCTTGTCCTCACCGAGTTAGACAGGGGATTGTAAGGAAGAGACGAGGTAGCCAGTGGGTGCGGCCGTTCAGTTGCCCTACTCCTAAATTATTTTTGCAGTAGGCGTGTTTATCTCAGTACCCCACTAATCTACAAAGTGGTATGTTGCGCTTATTTGGAAAAGATATTTTTTACGTCTGTTAAAAAAGGACATTTTTCATTAAAATAGGTTTATAAAGTGTCTTTTTATAATATATAAAAGTGAAAAAAGTGCACTTTTTTAACACTGTGGAGTGAAATAATGAAACGCTATGTCACTTTTTTCACACATTTATAGCAGACGTAAATAAAAATTGGTTTGCAACTCGAGTAAAAAGTATCTTATTGCACTCAGGATTTGACGAACTCGCTTACGAGCCAATAAAAATAAATGTCAATTTTCAACATAATTAAGTATGTATCTACTATATAAGGTATACATATTTATAAATATTGGATTATTATTATTATTATTATTATTATTATTATTATTATTATTATTATTATTATATTGTACATTTCTATTATTATTATCCCTTATCAATAATGACATTGAGTAAAAAAGCAAATAAAATGCATTAGACGTTACATACAAAGAAATACCCCTCTAGAGTTGTCTGGCGGAGCCTCCGATATTCTAACGTGCCAGGAACTAGCATTTTATAATTAATTTATAATAAAATTAGTGGAATACTGATTTCATTAATTATTTTAATATTAGTGTTACCTTTCAATTCTTATTGAATAATTTATTTTCTTTGAAACTATAACATTTGACAGTACTAAAAACAAAATCTTTAAAAAGATGAAGAAAAATATTAATACGTAATACCTACTTATATACTTTTTTTTATTGATGAAATACTCCATATTATTCTGCATATTATATATCAGGGTTAGATATTGAAAAAAGCAGAATAGATTTTTTTAATTTATTCGATTAGCGATCGATTTCGGCTTGTTGCCATCATCAGGCTAAGCTAAAAATACAAAAAATATGTTGTAATTACAATATAAATGTAAATGAGTTTGTTATATAAAATTTTTAAAATTTAAAACATGTAATCACGATATAAATGTTAGTTTTTATATAAAATTTAAAATAACTGTTGAAGAGAAATGGATGTTTTTTTTTTGTTTTTCTTGTATTAGTTTCTGGAGTTTAAATCTTCTGTTTTGGTCTGCTTGATAATTTTCTAGTATGGTTTCTTCTTCTAGTGTGTCTATGAGAATTTGGTATTCTAGGTGGTGTAGGTAAAGTTGTAGATGTCGGTGTAGGAATTTAAGTTTCATGTCTATTAGTGTACTGTTTTTAAATTGTGTTCGTATTTCTCTCTTCAGCAGTTGGAGGTAACTTTATCACTTATTTACTGTACTAAATTGGATGTTAAGACGATTAATTACCATTTTTTTTCAATATTTTGTTATGGTACATTTTACATCTAATAAATTTATTATAAGTAAATAAATTATAAGATATGAAAGTAAAAAATAAATCAATCCAAGTTTAGAGATAATCCTTTAGTCATCCAGGTCGTTGAGATATTGCCGAAAACGTTGTGAAGCCAAAACCATTTATTACTCCGAGCAGTTTCCCGATATCGTTTGCCGTGACCTTGAAGTACCTTTTACCTACAGCTAGGCATTCACATACATATATGCGTTCCGAAATTTCTTCCTCCTCTTCGCAGAGTCGACAGATACTGTTCTTAGCTATCAATCGTACATAGATGATATTTCAGAGGCCTTGTTCTTCTTGTATTATTTCTAGACACTTGTGATATTAAGGAGCTCTTCACCCGATTACAAAAACGTTAATCAGTTTTTTGATTAGTTAGCTGATTACCAAAAAGAACAAAATATAACGCGATTTTTTGTAATAATATTTTAAATGTTATCAGAACAAGGAAACTGATTCATACTCGTTCATTTTAAATTTTTTACAAATGTGAATTATTAAAATTATTCGCACATTTGTTTACGAGCTCTGTATTAAAAAAAAACCCTTGAATACATGGATTTGTGGATTATAAGGCCTTAATGTTACCTAGTACCTATTTTGCAGTATTTTTTTTATCTAGAATCAAATTCGTCCATGATCGCATTCCACAATTTGACTAACGTGAATTTTAAGTCACTAATAAATTTATTTATACACGTTCTCCGCGAATACGTCTAGCCAATTGGATATCTTTTGGCATAATTGTTATACGTTTTGTGTGAATACTGCACAAATTAGCATCTTCAAATAGACCAACTAAGTATGTTTCATTAGCCTGTTGTAAAGCCATCACGGCAGAGCTTTGGAAAAGTAAATCGACCGGCGAGCGAGCCAACGCTCGCCGACATATAAAAATTCTAAATCCCCGGCTGGGAATTTGAATTACGTTTGACCTGATAATATACATATGTATATTCATAGGTATAGTTTATTTAACATAATAATTATAAAAACTAATAATGTTAATATTACTTTAAGCACATTTTAAAATAACGTATGTTTATCCTAGATAGCTAGTTATTTGAGAAATTTATGGCGGGGAAACGTAATTTAATTTGGCATTAATAAGGAACCTATGGGGTAGTTTCACATAAAAATACTCATATAGCTTCCCAATATATTTAAAAATGTGTATTAGTAGTTTTAAACAATGTGATATTTGCACATTTTAAAATAATGTATTGTATGTTTATACCTTAGATAGCTAGTTATTTGAGAAATTTATGGCGGGCAAACGTATTTTAATTTGGTATTAATAAGGAACCTATCGGGTAGTGTTACATAAAAGATACTCATATAGCTTCCCAATATATTTAAAAATGCGTATTAGTAGTTTTAAACAATGTGATATTTGCACATTTTAAAATAATGTATTGTATGTTTATACCTTAGATAGCTAGTTATTTGAGAAATTGATGGCGGGCAAATGTAATTTAATTTGGTATTAATAAGGAGTCTATGGGGTAGTTTTACATAAAAAATACTCATATAGCTTCTCAATATATTTAAAAATGTGTATTAGTAGTTTTAAACAATGTGATATTTGCACATTTTGAAGTATTGTGTAGTATGTTTATACCTTAGATAGCTAGTTATTTGAGAAATTTATAGCGGGCAAACGTATTTTTTTTATTGAAATATTTAGGGAGCCTTTCAACTTCGGAGGTTATTTAGGCTCCGGTACATCATGCGTATATTACAAATAGTACATTGGGGTACATAGTTTTGTATTTGATTTGTTAGGTGGGTATTTTGTAGGCATGTTGTAATATTATTGGTGTTTTCGTTATTAGTTAGTGTTTCTTGGATTGTAGTTGGTATATTATGTTGTAGTCTTTCTCTGTTGTACTTTTCGCAATGGAGGATTAAATGTTTCACTGTCAGGGTTGTGTTGCACGTTTCGCAGTTTGGTGGGTCTGTCCTTTGGAGTAGATAACCGTGTGTGATTAGGGTGTGTCCGATTTGTAGTCTCGTCATGACTACCTAGTGTCTTCTATTGTCTGGGCTTGGCCATGGTTTAGTTGTTTCTTTAAGTTCTCTTAATTTATTATCGTTGATATTTTTCCATTCTTCTTTCCACTTGTTGTACCTTTGATTTTATATGGTTCGTAAGGTCGGTTGGCGTGACTGGTACGTCTAGTATGTCGTCTTCGATGGCTGTTCTAGCTTCTTTGTCGGCTTCTTTTTCCAAGTATACCCATGTGAGAAGGAATCCAGAGGAAAGAGATAGTAATGTTCTGGAGTTGGAGATTGTGAATATTTTTAAGGATGTTTTATGTCATTGGATATGGTTTGCAAGTTTTTTGTAATGTTTGTAGTGCGCTAAGTGAATCTGTGCAGATTACATACTTTGTGCTCTCTTTGGTTCGTTTTATATATTCGACGGTCTTCATTATGCTATATATTTCGGTAGTATATATGCTTGTTATGTTTGGTAGATGGAATCTTTCTTTATTATGTGGTGCTATAAAAGCCGAACCTACTGCATTAGTTGTTTTTGAACCGTCTGTGTATATAAAGATGTGATTGGCGTACTCCATATTTTTAATTTCTTTAAATTTTGATTTTATTATTTCTGGATTTGTGTCACTTTTTTATATTTACATAGTTCTAGGTTAGTGTGGTAATATATTTTTCCAGGGGGGGAACAACAGGTGTGTATGGTTGTTCTATTTTGGAAAGAGTATATATGTCATGGGTTAGGATTGAATGTAGATATTTGTGGAAAGGAAGAATATTCTTTAGGGTAGTTGTGTTTTGTTGTTTGGAATATATAAGTGGATAATTTGGGTTTTTTGGATTGTCTGATAATTTAATGATGTAGGTCGCTGTTAGCTGTTCTGTACGATATTTTAGAGGTGGTTCGCCTGCTTCAGAGAGTATACTACAGATTGGGCTTGTTCTAAAGGCTCCTATTGCGAGTCGCACAGCTGTATGTTGTACGGTGTATTCCTAAGAATTTCACATATTCGACATATGGAATTCGTTGTTTCTTTAGTTTTATGTATGGATTTAGGTGTGGTCTTGTTATGTTGCAGATATGTATTACTTTTGTTTTTCCTATATTGAATGTAAATCCAGTGCATCGGCCCATTCTTCTAATTTGGTTATGGTCGAATTCATCTGATTTTCTATTGTTGTTGTATTTTTGCCTCTACTATATATTATTAAATCGTCGGCGAATAGCGCGAAATTTACGTTGTAATGTATTTTGCTATGTTGTTAATAGTTTTTAAAAATAGCGTGGGGCTAATTGTAGATCCTTGTGGAATACCATTTTCTTGGGTCTGTTCTTCTGATAATTCTCCATTTGTTTTTACTCTAAATTTTCTATCCGTTAAAAAGTTTTTTATATAATAGAGTATATTTCCGGTTAGTCCATAGTCGTAAGAGGATTTTATTACATGGTATCGCCATGCAGTGTCAAATGCCTTTTCTAAATCAAATAATGTAGCTATTAGGTGTTGTTTGTTATATTTAACTATTTCTATTTCGTAAGTCAGTGCTGTTAGTTGGTCTTGAACACTTCTTTTTTTTATCTAAATCCGCTTTGTTCTTGAATGAATATTTCTTTTTGTTCGAGATACCACATTAGTCGTTTATTTACCATTTTTGCCATTATTTTGGATAATACACTTGATAGCGCTATAGGTCTGTAGCTTGTAGCATCTGTTTTATATTTCCTTGTTTGAGAATTGGAATTATGTGTACTGTTCTCCATTGATAGGGGAATGTTTTGGTTGTCCATATGTGGTTGATTACTTTTAGGAGATATATTTTTGCTTTATCCGGTAGTTCTTTTATTAAATTCAAAGTTATATTGTCTGGACCAGGACTGTTATTTGTTTTTGCTTGGTTTATAGCTTGATTTAGTTCATGTTCATTAAATGTATCATTAATTATATCGTCATTCGCCCCTATTCTGTAACTCAATCGATAATAGTTATCGATCGATAACAATCTTTGACAAATAGAAACAAATGTATCATCTGTCAGCATCATTTTTTATTCAGTGTGTACTATAATTATTGGCTACAATTTATTATTGTTGCGTCCCTCCGGTGCGAAGGACTAAGTAATAAGGACCTAATGGCTCGAAGGACCAAATGTTCAAACCCTAAACCAGCGAATCCGGTCTAGAAGAACCAAAATGTTTTGATCCTGCTCGCAAGCCCAAATGCGATGTCTCTAGATCAGCGAATCCGGTCTAGAAACACCAACAATGTGTTTGATGTTAAATTCAATGAATAAAACAAAACTATATGTAAACCAAAATAATTACAACCTTCGATAGCTGGTTCACATCACTGGACTTGGCCAATAAACGGGATAATACTAATTTGTGAAATGTACTAATTAAAACGAACGAAGGACCAGTTAGTTTTACGAACTAACAAACGTGCTAAATATAATTGCAACAAAATAACAAACAACTGAAAACCAATTCTGAGAAATATGTGATAGCGTATTGAATACAAGTGACATAAACAATAATAAACCAAAGATAAACAAATACGATATTTGTATAAATTAACTAAATCATTTCATAAGTGTATGAACAAACAAATGTAGGTAAACAATATTAAGAACTATAAATGAACTTAATAACAACCAACTAGACTGCAAAACTTGTTGCATTGAATGTACCTAGTCGACAATAACAGCAGATGCGCTGTGAATGACGTCACTCGAAGGTGGACGTGTGTAAACAAGTTTACAAAGAAATAATAATAATTTCACCCAAGGAAATATGAATCAAATCCCTAACAACACGAATTCCGTGAGAAATCAAATTGTACAGTTCGATTTTACAATTGATTCCTGAGATGTGTCTATTAGCTGCATAAAATGGCGCCGGAAAGTATTCGCGGACTATAAAGTACCAAATTAAATGAAAACCGAACGATACTCCTTGAATTAGTCGTATTAGGCTAATCAAGCTACGCGTACGATAATTAAACAACCAATTACTTTACTGACCATATGAAAATCAGAAAGTTTTATGCAAAATGGTGGAAAATTCCACTCTCGCGGACGACGACGCGATACGTGTTTACCGTTTGCAAGCCAGAGACACTCTGATCAGCGCGGTCAATGCTGTGCGGCACTACGCTTGGCGTGGGGGTGCGCGCGCACTCGCCTGAAACCAGATGCAATAATATTAATATTAATAATTAGTTTAAGATACTACAGCTATTTCAAACAATACTAAAATTAAACTTAAACACGTAAAAATATATAACTAATTTTTCCAAGTAACAGAAACAGTTATTTCCATTTATTTATTGACTTATTTAAATAGAGTCAGGGCGGGTTAACCGTTCTATTCTTATGTGCAGCGGGTTGCTACCTCAAGGGGTTAATAATTCCTAATTTCTCTCATTTAAAACATGTTAGTTTTAAACATACCGGCCACCTTAGGGTCTCCCTAAAGACAAACTTAGGCTGTTGGCAAAGGACACAGTTTTGCTATAGGGCGAGTGATTTCACCTTTCGCAGTTTTTAATACGGCAACTCTATTGATTCCATCTGATCCAGGAATCAATTTGATGACTCTAGCCAAACGCCATGCAGTATGTGGCATTGGATGATCATTGATTAAGACAATAGTATCTATTGTCAATGGATCTGTATCCTCATTCCATTTGTACCGTTCTTGCAAGGTACGAAGATATGTTTGTTGCCAGCGTGCCCAAAATTGTTGTTGCAACTTGGACAACATTTCCCATGAGGACAAACGATTTGTGGGAGTCTCAGTGTGATCTAGAGACGGCAATGTTACAGTGGGTTCTGTAACTAAGAAATGTCCTGGTGTTAAGGGTGTGGGATCGGAAGGATCCGATGACTTCGGGAACAGAGGCCTGGAATTTAGCATCGCCTCCACTTCCGTCAACAAGGTAGAGAACTCTTCGTAAGTCAGAAGCTTTTCTGTGAGTACTCGTGATAATAGTCTCTTTGTAGACTTTATTGCAGCCTCCCAAAGCCCGCCGAAGTGTGGCGTGGACGGTGGATTGAAATGCCATGTGATCCCTTCTTGGTACACATGATTGGACACCTGAGTATTGAATTCCTCAGAGCTCAAGAATTTTTGTAATTCAGAGAGCTTGCGATTTGCACCTATGAAATTCGTGCCACAATCGCTGTATAGGTTTGCAACACGACCTCGGCGTGCTACAAAGCGTCTTAGTGCTGCCAAAAAGGTGTCCGTGGACATATCTGTGACAAGTTCGATATGCACGGCTTTTGTGGCAAAACAAACAAATAGGCATATATATGCCTTGTGTGAGGACGTGCCTCGTCTCCTGCTCCAGGAGATGTTATACGGTCCGGCGTAGTCTACTCCGGAATTAAGGAAGGGTTTGGCAATGTTAACCCTGTCCTTTGGTAATTGTCCCATGAGAGGGTAGTCGGTTGTCGGTCGAAACCGAAAACAATGGACACAACCTTTCAGCACAGAACGGATAGTTCGTCTGCTTGAAATGATCCAATATTGTTGTCCTAATAGAGACTCTAGACCTTGCGCACCAACATGCATATGCTTATCATGAAAGTGTTTAATGAGGGCCTTTGTAAATGGGTGTTGCGACGGCAACAGAATGGGGTGTTTCTGGGCGTATTCTAAATTAGCATGCTCCAGCCGGCCACCGACCCGAATTATACCTTCAGTATCAATAAACGGGACTAACGACTTGATTGGGGATCGACAAACTTTCCCTCGTTGTAGTTGTGATAATTCATCCTGTAGTCCTTCTGATTGAGCCAACAGGACGACTTTGGCTTGTGCTCGGACAAGCTCTTCTGGTGAAAACACATCAGCACCTTTTCGTTTGCCTGAAGAGATGTCTCTCCACCGTAAACAATAAGCCATAGTTCGCACCATCCGATTATAGTTGGACATTGCATTGAAAAAACTGAACTGCTGTACTGTTTTCAATGTTAGGCTTTTGACAATCTCTGTCTGAGCAGAGTTCGTTTGATCTTCGTCAAGTTGAACCACTTCACTTTGTGGCCAACACGAGTAAGGTTGTTGTAACCACTCAGGGCCCTTTATCCAGAGAGTACATGTCTTGAAAATTAGAGGACTGAGACCTCTAGAACCTACGTCGGCCGCATTGTGTTCCGACGTTACATGACGCCAGTGTTCACTCGGAAAATTTGTTTGTATTTGAGCGACTCGATTACCCACAAATGTTTTCAGAGTGTGTGGTTCCTTGCGCAACCAGGCAAGAACTATCATAGAGTCCGAGAAGCAATGTACAGCCTCCGGTTGTTTTGGAATATTTTCGAGAATATTCTCGAGAAGTTTGGCGAGAAGATGCGCCGCACATAATTCCAGACGAGGTATAGTAATTTTTTTCAAAGGCGCTACACGCGTCTTTGCACAGAGCAATTGAACCACTGGTTTATCGTTTAGATAACTTCTAACATAGACAACGGCACAGTAGCCTCGCTCGGAGGCATCCGCAAATCCGATAAGATCGAATTTCGAACCCAAACAGGCTAACCTTGGTATCGAATAGTTGGATATACAATCGATCTCGTTCAGAAACAAGTTCCACTCTGAGACAATATGAGCGGGAGGTTCTTCATCCCATTCTACCTTTGATTTCCAAAGCTCTTGCATGATGAGTTTAAGAAACATCACCAATGGGGACATAATGCCTAATGGATCATAGATCCTTGCAATGCAGGACAAAATGTTTCTTTTGGTGCACAAATCGTCGGGTTTTGAGACCGTATACTCGTAGCAGTCGGACTTGCAAACCCATTTGACACCTAACAATTTCACTGACTCGTCGTCATTGAAGTGGACATCTTTCACTGCGCGTGCATTGTCTGGTAGTTCCTCCAGTATTGTTTGAGAATTACTGGCCCATTTTCGGAGGGTGAATCCTCCCCTTTCGAATATATCCGTGAGTTCACGGCGCAGTGTCAGTGCTGACTGAATGTCTTCAGCTCCAGTCACAACATCGTCCATATAGACATCATTTTGCAGGACTTTAGCTGCTAAGGGATATTGATCCCCTTCGTCTTGAGCCAACTGCTCAACTGTACGCAACGCCAAGAACGGCGAACAATTCAAACCAAAGCAGATAGTGTTGAATTGGTACACAATAGGATGTGTGGCCTCCGCAGGTTTCCAAATGAACCTTAGAAATCGTTGATGCTCGCGTACAACTCTAATTTGTAGGAACATCTGTTTTAAATCCCCCGTAATTAAAATAGGATAAAATCTATTTCGCAAATGAAGAGTGAAGATACTCTTCTGTAGTACCGGACCAGGATACAAGTAGTCATTAATCGACTTTCCATTAGACGATGGCTTTGAAGCATTGAACACAATGCGTACCGGTGTCGTCGCACTATCAGGTTTAACCACGGCATGGTGTGGAATATAGTACGAATCCTGATCATTTAAATTGGGTTGCACATCAAGTCTAGTGACGTAACCCTTTTGCAAATATTCTTCGAATATTGCATCATAAGCCTTGAGTAACTCTGGGCTTTTACTCAAGCGAGTCAGCTGTGCGTGACAAATGGACAAAGATTTCTTGTATGAATTGCCTAGTACTGGTGGGTACTGTTTAAAAGGTAAAGAAACCGTGTATTTTCCCTCGGAGTCTCTTTGGGTAGTATTGACAAAATGGTCCTCCACCATTTTATCCTCCGGTTTAGTGACAACCGATGGAGTTGGAACATTTTCCAATTCCCAAAATTTAGACAACAGTTCGTGTGTATCTTCTTGTGTGTATGTATGATACGACACCACAGCATTGCTTGTTTGCTTGCTGGTATATTCTCCCATAACCACCCAACCAAAGATTGTTTTGATGGCGGTGAGTGTGCCATCGACTCCTTTCTTAACTCCGTTACGAATGATCTGACCCCAAATGTCAGCTCCTAACAGCATGTCTATTCGTTGAGATTTATAGCATTCGGGATCCGAAAGTTGGATATTTCCAAATTGTTTAAAGGTATCCCGAGATATTGGATAATCTGGGATTCTGCCTGTAATGTTGTCGATTACAATGCAACTCAAATCGAGAACTGGAGTTTCTCTACGACATGGTTTGATTTTGGTATGTATAATACCACTAGTGTCCTTGACGTGGGTGTCACTGATTGACATAATCTTTGTTTGACACGCTTCAATAGACAGATTTAAATTGTGGACACAACGACTTGTGATGTAGGATTTCTGCGATCCTGTATCCAATAAGGCACGTACAACATGTACCTTTCCTGCACTGTCAAATATATGCAGTTTTGCAGTGGGTAGTAATACCGAAGTATGTTTTCTGTGTTGACTTAGTGAATAAGTCCTAGCAGACATTGACGTAGTAGTTTCAGAATTACTACTACTGGCTTGAGAGTTTGCATCACTCTTGGGTGATGACGGACGATTTTTTTGCACAGATTGTTTATCACGCTTGGGTGATAACGACTTGTTCGACCTTTCACCAAAATGCAGCAGCGTATGGTGAGTTTTGTTACACGTTCTGCATGTGGCTGTACTAGGACAGTTCGGGCGTATGTGACCCATTCTAAGACAGTTGATGCACAACTTGTGTTTAATTGCAGCATCATGTCTTCCTTTAGGTTTAAGAGCTATAAACCCTTCACACTGACTGATGTAGTGAGATTTTCTGCAATACGGACAATTCGTATCAGTTGCCAATGTCATCGCTCGCGATGCTGGCTTGTGCCTTTTGATTGGCTCGTGAGTTTTGACAGGTCTGTCTGGTTCAACCTCTAAGCTTGAAACTTGCTTAGTCAAGAACGCAATTAACTCTACATGAGTGGGCTTGGAGTCAGAATCCAATGTTAGTTCCCACTGTCGTCTAGTAGCCGAATCTAGCTTACGACAAATCATGTTTTCCAAAATGACCCCACATGAGTCAACATCAACCTCTAAATTTTTCAGAGCAGCGATGTTTTCGCGTGCTGTGTTCAACAACGATTTTAGTGTAGGGGCGTCTGCCTGCTTGACCTTTTGCACATCTTGGAGTGCATTCAGATGTACCGACCTCAACAACCTAGGACGATAATATTCGTCTGTGATGGCGTTCCATGCAATATCAAAACTATCAGCTTTGACGGGGATATTTGTAATAAGCCTAGCGGCTTCCCCTTTTAAAGATAACTTGAGATATTGAAGTCGTTCAATATCTGACAAACTGTCCCGATTTATCACCAACTGTGTGAATTATTCGTAAAAATTCATAAAAGTTGTTTTCTCCCCATCGAATGTTGGGAGATTCAATTTAGGCAAGCTGGGTTGCATATATCGCAAAGATTGTGCTGATTGAATCGAATGTGATTCTGATTTAGCTCTGTCGGACCCTGACTGTGATCCGGTGTCTCCACTGAACATAAGTTTGTAATTGACACGTATGTCGCAAATGAGTTCTTTTATTTCATTAAACAAATTCTTAACTCGGGAAATTTCTGCCAATATATCCTCGTCGGGATTTTTGGTTTGTTCTAACTTTGAAGAATATTCACAATAAGTACGATTGAATTCTTGTTCCCAAGCTGCGAGAGACGGAAAAGTTACCTCAAATTTCACTTTACTTTTTTCATCAGTCTCTGAAGAATAGACTGATAGACGACGAATATCTTCTGTCACAACCTCTAATTGTTTGTGCAGTAGTTTAGCCATTTTAGAGTGTGCTAATAAATGCAATTACTAATACCAAAGTAACTAGAAACAATAATTATCTCCGAATACCGCCAAATCCGGCTCGAAGGACCAAATGTTGCGTCCCTCCGGTGCGAAGGACTAAGTAATAAGGACCTAATGGCTCGAAGGACCAAATGTTCAAACCCTAAACCAGCGAATCCGGTCTAGAAGAACCAAAATGTTTTGATCCTGCTCGCAAGCCCAAATGCGATGTCTCTAGATCAGCGAATCCGGTCTAGAAACACCAACAATGTGTTTGATGTTAAATTCAATGAATAAAACAAAACTATATGTAAACCAAAATAATTACAACCTTCGATAGCTGGTTCACATCACTGGACTTGGCCAATAAACGGGATAATACTAATTTGTGAAATGTACTAATTAAAACGAACGAAGGACCAGTTAGTTTTACGAACTAACAAACGTGCTAAATATAATTGCAACAAAATAACAAACAACTGAAAACCAATTCTGAGAAATATGTGATAGCGTATTGAATACAAGTGACATAAACAATAATAAACCAAAGATAAACAAATACGATATTTGTATAAATTAACTAAATCATTTCATAAGTGTATGAACAAACAAATGTAGGTAAACAATATTAAGAACTATAAATGAACTTAATAACAACCAACTAGACTGCAAAACTTGTTGCATTGAATGTACCTAGTCGACAATAACAGCAGATGCGCTGTGAATGACGTCACTCGAAGGTGGACGTGTGTAAACAAGTTTACAAAGAAATAATAATAATTTCACCCAAGGAAATATGAATCAAATCCCTAACAACACGAATTCCGTGAGAAATCAAATTGTACAGTTCGATTTTACAATTGATTCCTGAGATGTGTCTATTAGCTGCATAAAATGGCGCCGGAAAGTATTCGCGGACTATAAAGTACCAAATTAAATGAAAACCGAACGATACTCCTTGAATTAGTCGTGTTAGGCTAATCAAGCTACGCGTACGATAATTAAACAACCAATTACTTTACTGACCATATGAAAATCAGAAAGTTTTATGTAAAATGGTGGAAAATTCCACTCTCGCGGACGACGACGCGATACGTGTTTACCGTTTGCAAGCCAGAGACACTCTGATCAGCGCGGTCAATGCTGTGCGGCACTACGCTTGGCGTGGGGGTGCGCGCGCACTCGCCTGAAACCAGATGCAATAATATTAATATTAATAATTAGTTTAAGATACTACAGCTATTTCAAACAATACTAAAATTAAACTTAAACACGTAAAAATATATAACTAATTTTTCCAAGTAACAGAAACAGTTATTTCCATTTATTTATTGACTTATTTAAATAGAGTCAGGGCGGGTTAACCGTTCTATTCTTATGTGCAGCGGGTTGCTACCTCAAGGGGTTAATAATTCCTAATTTCTCTCATTTAAAACATGTTAGTTTTAAACAATTATCTATCGATAAAAGTTATCGATTGAGTTACAGAATAGGGGTGATTATCTTGAAAATTAATTTGTTTTTCGGTGTTCTTTTCAATTTCGATGAATTTTTTACGGTAATGTTTGTCCGACGAGTTTTTAGCAAAAGTTTGGGATATTTCATTTGCTATGAGTACTGGATTGGTTAGTATTTCCTGTCCTTTTATAATTGTAGATGTTTGGCTTGATTGTTTTGAGTCTTTAATGCTTCTAATTTTGTTCCATACCTCGCTGAGTGGTGTGTTTTCATTTATGGATTGCACGTATTCTCTCCATGATTGTTTTGTGCTGTGTTTAATTTTTCTTCTTGCTATTGCTCGACATCTTTTGAATTCTATAAGGTTTTCAATCGTTTTATTATTTTTATAGTTGAATAATGCATGCCTTTGTTCTCTTAGCGCTGTTTTACAATAGTTGTTCCACCATGATCTTATAGTTTTCATATGTGCTGTTTTCTTGTACCCTATTGCTACTTCCGCGGCCATTGTGATTTTCCGTGTAAATGATTCTATTAATTTGTTTGTATTACTGTTTTGGTTTATGTCTTCATTACAGTCTTTCATATGTATTTTATATAGATCCCATTCTGCTTTATCTACATTTCACCTCTTGTTAACTGTCGATGGTTGATTTGAGATTAATTCTATGTGTTTTATGTATATTGAAAAATGACCACTTACACATAGGGTGGGGAGAGTTTGCCAAGATAATTTAGGAGCAATTCTGGGGTGGCAGAATGTTAGATCTATTGATGTGAATATACCCAGTCTACTAGAGAAGTGGGTCGCTGATCCATCATTCGGTATTGTTTCATCTTCCATTGCTTCTTCAACAATCTTTCCTCTTCTATCTGTATTCAGTGATCCCCATAGATTATTGTGGGGGCATTGAAATCTCCTGTGATTATGTAGGGTGAAGGAAGTTGTTTTATTATATTATCTATCATAGCCGTATTTATGTTGGTATGTGGTGGTAAATAAATATTGCAAATAGTTATATTTTCCGGATAATATATACGTACTGCATTTACTTCTAATTTTGTGTTAATTACTATTTCTTCAGCATGATTGGTGTTTTTTTTTACTAATATTGTTGTTCCTCCACTGCCATGTTGTATGTTTGGTCTATTTTTACAAAAACTGTCGTATCCTCTAAGCTTTATAGTTTGATCTTCTTTTAAATGAGTTTTCTGCAGGCATATGTATTCGGGATTTAATTTTGCGTTGATCATTTGTATTTCTGGTAGGTGGCTGTAGAAACCGTTACAGTTCCTTTGGATTATCATTTTTTTGTGTGTTTATTTACTTATTAAATTAGTGTTTCCTTGGATTTCTTCTAAAATCTGTATTTTTATTTTGGTCTGGAGTCTGGTAAATTAATTTTTAATAGTTCTATTTGTAAGCAGAGGGTAGATTTTATTTAACATTTCGAGTAGTCCATTAATATCGTGTGTATTCTCTGGCTATTGTTAGTTGATCGCTGCTTCCTTGTACATTTTCTAGAAAAAGTTTGAGATTGTATGATAGTACGTACTTATTGTGATTTGCTTCTACTTCTTCTTGTACTGGAGCCAGCATTTCTTCTATCGGAGGAGACTGACTAGGGCTAGGGCTCTCATATCTTGATAATTTCTTGGCTTTCTTTTTTGTTTGTAGTACATTCTCAGTTGAACTTTGCATTTCCCTTCTGTTTCTTGGTTCTATGAACTGTGTTTGTTCAGGTTTTTGTGTAGTTATTTCATGTTCTTCTATCTTATCTTCTTCAGCTCTCTCCGATGCTAATCTTTTGTTACTTGTTAACTGTTTTATTGCTTAGTTGGGTGGTGTGATTTATTTGATCTATAATCTGAATTGTTGGACATTTAGATGCTGGGTGGCCTTGTTCGTTGCATTTGTAGCGTTTAATGATATCTCCACTAAATTAAATTCTATAGCTAGTGTCTTCGTGAGTAATCATAATACTGTCGGGTAAGAGTGTACTGTCTGCTGAAATGAAAACTTGCCTTCTGAAACTTTGTATATGGGTATATCCTTCTTCCTGTATTCTTATCCTGAGCGTGTTTATTGAAGAAATGGTTTTTATTTTTAGTTGATTGAAAACTTCTTCTATAACGGAGTTGGGAACAGATGTACATACATTTGATATAACTATTCTATGAGCTGGTGTGATTAGTCTGCGTATTGTAATAGTGTGCTGATGATTTTTTCTATTGTTGAATGGTTATTCATGATAATGTCGACTATTTCTTTGCTGGCTACGAATATACAAATTCTGTTGTTTGATATTTTGGATGCAGAAATGATGTTTTTCCGCCCACTAGTTTTCCGATAGCTAGAATGTAGTCTGCGATCTGCAGTTCTTCATTTGAATTCATTACTATTGCCTGGTCTTTTCTTGGTTGATTTTGATTTTTTAGTGAATTTGCATATGTTTTAGAAGTGTTATTGGGTTGGGTGGTCTGTTGAGTTTCCATTTTTTAAGTAATAATTACCTCTGTAGTCAGAAGTAATTAATGTAGTTTAACTTTCTTTATTAAAAAATTTTATCAGATGATTTTGTTATCAAAATTATTTGAATTCTCGATCTTTCCTTGTTGGTGAGCGTCTCTGCTAGCGCTTATTCTATCAGTTGATAGATGGCGCTGGCGTTGTTGTTTAAATATTTATTTGTTGTAATATTTGTTAATACTTTTTAAGGTTATAAATATTTCAGGCAGTGGTTATAAATGGTTTTATGGATATGAACATTATGTCCGGATGATATTATGGATGTTGCTGGATGATGTTATGGGTAATATATGTAATTTTTTATAAATTATTTTCTAATAAATACCTTCTTTGGTTTCAGTGTGTACTGTCACTTATCAAAGTTACCTTGGAACTTAAACGTAATTTAATTTGGTATTAATAAGGAATCTATGGGGGTAGCTTTACATAAAAAATATTCATATAGCTTCCCAATATATTTAAAAATGTGTGTTAGTAGTTTTAAACAATGTGATATATGCACATTTTGAAATAATGTATTGCATGTTTATATCTTAGATAGCTAGATATTTGAGAAATTTATGGCGGGCAAACGTAATTTAATTTAGTATTAATAAGGAATCTATGGGGTAGTTTTACATAAAAAAATATTCATATAGCTTCCCAATATATTTAAAAATGCGTATTAGTAGTTTTAAGCAATGTGATATTTGTACATTTTAAAATAATGTATGTTTATCCTAGATAGCTAGTTATTTGAGAAATTTATGGCGAGCAAACGAAATTAAATTTGGTATGAATAAGGAACCTATAGGATAGTTTTAAATAAAGCATACTCATATAGCTTCTTAATATATTTAAAAATGTGTATTAGTAGTTTTAAATAATGTGATACTTGCACATTTTGAAATAATGTGTTGTATGTTTATACCTTAGATCGCTAATTGTTTTATATATTTATGACGGGCAAACGTAATTTAGTTTGGTATTAATAAGGAACCTATGGGGTAGTTTTACATAAAATATACTCATATAGCTTCTTAATATATTTAAAAATGTGTATTAGTAGTTATAAACAATGTGATATTTGCACATTTTAAAATAATGTATTGTATGTTTATACCTTAGATAGCTAGTTATTTGTGAAATTTATGGCGGGCAAACGTAATTTAATTTTATATTAATAAGGAGTCTGTGGGGTAGTTTTACATAAAAAATACTCATATAACTTCTCACTATGTTTAAAATGTGTATCAGTAGTTTTAAACATTGCGATATTTGGACTTTCTGAAATATTGTGTAGTATGTTTATATCTTAGATAGCTAGTTATTTGAGAAATTCATGGCGGGCAAACGTAATATAATTTGGTGTTAATAAGGAAACTATGGGGTAGTTTCCAATATATCTAAAAATGTGTTTTGAACAATGTAATGGTCGCACATTTTAAAATTACATGTTCTTCCAATGTGTGTTTCCGACGGTTCGCTACTACTATGTTATGAAAGTGGCTTATCGTCGCTTTGGAATTACAAGGTAAAGTGTGTTTCAAGATATTTGCAAATGTACCTGCCTTCGTAATGACGAGGTAGACCACATAACAACGGGTTATTTATGTTCCTATGCGTTAGGGGAGAATTAGCAAAATATGTTAAAAAGATGAAGCAGTGCTTTCCCAAAATCCCGCTAATTAATATACTTAATTTTATTTATAATTTGTGAAAATTTAGACAAAATTACAGGAAAAAAATCAAATATTTTGTTATAACCCTGATCTGTTTCCCCTCAAGCCTATTTAAGTCAAAGCAGGTACGTTTGCAAATATATTTAAACAAATTATATTACCCGGACCAAGGCACATTTGAAATGAAATGCTTTTTTTGAGGTTCGAAAATGTAGATAGATCTTTCTTTTCAAAGTAAACTCAATTTAAGTAATTAACAAGGTTCTAAGTGAGAGATACACCTATACGTATTTTGATAAATTATACGTAAATTTTTAAACAAATTCTCTGGCCAGGTCTATAAATATAGCATATATAAAAAATCGTGTTTATTCAATTCTCATAATAACTGTATTAGTTTATTACTGAAATATGTACAAATCGGTATTAATGATTATTAATAAATTTCGAGTTGTCATATAAAATAATTCTGTTTTATAGTGAAATTTGATGTCATGATTTGTGTGTCGTGGAATAATTATCAAATTTTTAAACAAAATGTTTATTCAACCCTCTTAAAAACTATACTAGTTTTATATTACTGAAACATGTACAAATCGGTATTAATTGTTATTAATAAATTTCGACTAGTCATATTCTAAAATAATTCTGTTTTATATTGAAATTTGAAGTGATTCATGCATCGTGGACTTATTTTATCACATTTTTATACGAAATGTTTATTCACATCTCTTAACAACTATATTCGTTTATTACTAAAAGATGTACGAATCGGTAGTAATGGTTATTGATAAATTTAGATTAGCTATGTTCTAAATAATTCTGTCTTATATATGATTTCAGAATGGTGCTAAATGAAGTGTTGCAATTCTCTTAACAACTATATTCGTTTATTACTGAAAGATGTACAAATCGGTATTAATGGTTATTTACAATCTTTGAGTTGTCGTATTCTAAAATAATTCTGTCATATTGAAATTTGATGTCGTGATTCGTACGTTGTGGATTTATTTTTACAATTTTAAACAAACTGTTTATTCAATTCTCGTAACAACTAAGATTATTTATTGATGATAGTTGTAGATATCTGTATTAACGGTTATTTATAAATTTCGCTTGTTCACTTAAATAATCCTATTTTTATTTATTTTTAATATTGGTTCTGTAAACCAAGTTCACTACACAATTGAGGTCATAATATGTTAAGATTGGTGCACTATGTGTATCTCAAAATAGTTATACAAACATTAAATAGCCATGTGCTGTGCATTGCTTATTTAATTCTTTTCTCACTTCCACACAGAAAAGAGAGAGATAGATGTTATGTTATCGCCAGTTGCCTAGCAACGAGACGTTACATAGAAAGGGATCCCTCTCTACTGGTGTCTGGCGGAGCCTACGAGATTCTAACGAATCAGGAACTAGCTTTGGTGACGTCACACTAGTGGCCCAATTTACAGCGTTTTTTTCAAAACATTGCGGAAACTGACATTACTGGAAGATATACAAATCGAGTTGTCATATTGTATAATAATTCTGTCTTATATTGAAATTTGATGTCGTGATTTGTGTGCCGTGGAATTATTATCACATTTTTAACGAAATGTTTATTCAGTTCTCTTAACAACTATATTAGTTTATTACTTAAACATGTACAAATTGGTATTAATGGTTATTAATAAATTTCGAGTTGTCATATTCTAAAATAATTCTGTTTTATATTGAAATTTGATGTCATGATTCGTGTGCCGTGGAATTATTATCAGATTTTTAAACGAAAGGTTTATTCATTTCTCTTAACAACTATATTAGTTTATTAGTGAAACATGTACAAATCGGTATTAACGGTTATTAATAAATTTCGAGTTGTCATATTCTAAAATAATTCTGTTTTTTTTATTAAAAATTGATGTCGTGATTCATTGTGCAAAACGAAGCCATATGTTTCTAATATGCAATTTATTCATATCTTCTGCGCCTATGCCAATGACTCTGTATTAAACAAGCCATAATTTCACGGGTGTGACTATTAGAATGCTGTAATATTGTCAAATACATAATATGCAAAATTAATTTTATTAGAATTACTTAATTACATATACAAAGTTTAATCTTTTTTTAAGACGGCAGCACACGAAATTGTTTAGTTTTATCAAGTGCTCTTTCTTTGTAAACAATATTTCCATAGCAAAATAAACTATATCGACAGGTATGGAATGTAATCGATTCACGTCTGCAATCGAAAAATCAATAAAATGGATCATGCGCTGTGGATTAAATTGCGATTTCTAGTATGTTAGAAAATATTTAATTATTTATGTATTTATAGGAATATTTTGACAAAAATTGGTACGTAATACTTCGACGAGAGAAATCGATTTTTGATAAAATTAAAACTGTACCTCCTGCCAATTAATCGGTGGTCATTTGTTACCCAAAAATGGGTAGAGGTACAAATTTGTCGATACTACCATTATATTGTACATACTTTCATATATAAATATCCCAATTTTCAAAATATTTACTTTGTGCTGTAACTTGTGAACAACTGGTTTAAAAAAGTATTTTCTTCTCTAATCGGATATCCCCCTTGGTCATATTTACGACTGACTTATAGTGTGTCCACGCAACTATTTAAAATAAATGGATTTGCTTTAAATTTGGTAATCCAACATTCCTTGCGGTCCGTGGCGTCTCCAGGGCCCAACAGAACAGAACTTATTTTTGTCCAACCTTATATTCCAACCTCATGTATGTGAATTTGTGTGAGATACATGTCAAATAAACAAATCGTGAAACATCTGCTCATACAAGAGCTCATACATTTTGTTTAAACTGTACGAAATAGCATAGACTTTGACTTGTATGAGCTGATTAGCTAATACAAATTTTGTTTAATCACACTTTTATCTCAAACAAATTCTCATACATGTATCTAAGTGTAAACATACCTTTAGGCCGTATGAAGCACTGCATAAGGTCGTCCTCATGACCTCACAAAATAGAATGCTAGTGGGGGCTAATCTCCCGCCAGTAGAATGGAGAGAAGCGATCTTACACAACTCATGCTAAACCAACCCTAATTCTAGGAAACATATACAAATCACATAGTTACAGTAAATATAGTCTGTTCTACAAAGATTATTTGTACTCAGTAAAGTATCATCTATTCTACAAACATAAAACAAATCGACGTCAACAATAGGTATTTATTAAACAAATTATTTGTTACATGTCAATAAATTAATGGGAATATTATATGAAAAGCAACAGCTGTTTGCGTGCATTTCTTATTATTAGTATAGTTCGTCCAGAGATCATTTGAACAAATGCCTTTGACGTTTACTAGGTGTTCAGTTCAGTAACGAGCGTTCGTTGTTAAAAATATGCAATTTATTCAAATCTTTCGCGCGCATACCACAGCCTCTGTATTAAAATGATAACTATTTTTACAATAACCAAAAAGGGTATATTGTGATAATATTTGCCAAAGATAGGCGAAAAAATGTGTAGAATATTCGCCAAGGAACACAAGAAGTTTCTTCTTTTGACGAAAAACGAAATATTTATTGTTTGTTATTAATAGAGAGAGAGCGGGCAGTCAGCTGTATCCCGTAATCTACGAAACAGCTGTTTGTATTGCCCCTATAACGCATTTCACTTCATAGTTTTTTTCCATTTATATTTGTATTTCATATAATCATCTTGTAATTGGTTGGACTGATTGATTAATAAATAAATTAATAAATAACCAAAGAAATAGGCCGAGCGACAAGTACACCATACAATACATATCAATAATTACCTATTAAACTCAGCTTATATTTGAATGATTTAAATTGCTAGAAGACCTGACACTAGCACCACACGGCGGATGTGTCTAAAAGCAGTAAATTAGACGACCGCGCTGTTTTCTGAATTCGTGGTGCGTGTCCGGGGCCTGCTGACGACTAAACCACTAATAAATAGTCTCTATATTATCCACTGAACAAAGTCCTCAAATTGTAGTGAATATGTAATATGTCAAATAAAAATGAAAAATTAAGTTTTTTCACATTTATGTATGTCAAAGCATTGCGAATTTGAAATTGGTTGCACAGTACGCTATCACTACCTATATTAACAATAATATTGAAAGTCCCCAAAAGGTCGGATTGACATATATATATATATATATATATATATATATATATATATATATATATATATATATATATATATATATATATATATATATATATATGTCAATCCGACCTTTTGGGGACTTTCAATATTATTGTTAATATAGGTAGTGATAGCGTACTGTGCAACCAATTTCAAATTCGCAATGCTTTGACATACATAAATGTGAAAAAACTTAATTTTTCATTTTTATTTGACATATTACATATTCACTACAATTTGAGGACTTTGTTCAGTGGATAATATAGAGACTATTTATTAGTGGTTTAGTCGTCAGCAGGCCCCGGACACGCACCACGAATTCAGAAAACAGCGCGGTCGTCTAATTTACTGCTTTTAGACACATCCGCCGTGTGGTGCTAGTGTCAGGTCTTCTAGCAATTTAAATCATTCAAATATAAGCTGAGTTTAATAGGTAATTATTGATATGTATTGTATGGTGTACTTGTCGCTCGGCCTATTTCTTTGGTTATTTATTAATTTATTTATTAATCAATCAGTCCAACCAATTACAAGATGATTATATGAAATACAAATATAAATGGAAAAAAACTATGAAGTGAAATGCGTTATAGGGGCAATACAAACAGCTGTTTCGTAGATTACGGGATACAGCTGACTGCCCGCTCTCTCTCTATTAATAACAAACAATAAATATTTCGTTTTTCGTCAAAAGAAGAAACTTCTTGTGTTCCTTGGCGAATATTCTACACATTTTTTCGCCTATCTTTGGCAAATATTATCACAATATACCCTTTTTGGTTATTGTAAAAATAGTTATCATTTTAATACAGAGGCTGTGGTATGCGCGCGAAAGATTTGAATAAATTGCATATTTTTAACAACGAACGCTCGTTACTGAACTGAACACCTAGTAAACGTCAAAGGCATTTGTTCAAATGATCTCTGGACGAACTATACTAATAATAAGAAATGCACGCAAACAGCTGTTGCTTTTCATATAATATTCCCATTAATTTATTGACATGTAACAAATAATTTGTTTAATAAATACCTATTGTTGACGTCGATTTGTTTTATGTTTGTAGAATAGATGATACTTTACTGAGTACAAATAATCTTTGTAGAACAGACTATATTTACTGTAACTATGTGATTTGTATATGTTTCCTAGAATTAGGGTTGGTTTAGCATGAGTTGTGTAAGATCGCTTCTCTCCATTCTACTGGCGGGAGATTAGCCCCCACTAGCATTCTATTTTGTGAGGTCATGAGGACGACCTTATGCAGTGCTTCATACGGCCTAAAGGTATGTTTACACTTAGATACATGTATGAGAATTTGTTTGAGATAAAAGTGTGATTAAACAAAATTTGTATTAGCTAATCAGCTCATACAAGTCAAAGTCTATGCTATTTCGTACAGTTTAAACAAAATGTATGAGCTCTTGTATGAGCAGATGTTTCACGATTTGTTTATTTGACATGTATCTCACACAAATTCACATACATGAGGTTGGAATATAAGGTTGGACAAAAATAAGTTCTGTTCTGTTGGGCCCTGGAGACGCCACGGACCGCAAGGAATGTTGGATTACCAAATTTAAAGCAAATCCATTTATTTTAAATAGTTGCGTGGACACACTATAAGTCAGTCGTAAATATGACCAAGGGGGATATCCGATTAGAGAAGAAAATACTTTTTTAAACCAGTTGTTCACAAGTTACAGCACAAAGTAAATATTTTGAAAATTGGGATATTTATATATGAAAGTATGTACAATATAATGGTAGTATCGACAAATTTGTACCTCTACCCATTTTTGGGTAACAAATGACCACCGATTAATTGGCAGGAGGTACAGTTTTAATTTTATCAAAAATCGATTTCTCTCGTCGAAGTATTACGTACCAATTTTTGTCAAAATATTCCTATAAATACATAAATAATTAAATATTTTCTAACATACTAGAAATCGCAATTTAATCCACAGCGCATGATCCATTTTATTGATTTTTCGATTGCAGACGTGAATCGATTACATTCCATACCTGTCGATATAGTTTATTTTGCTATGGAAATATTGTTTACAAAGAAAGAGCACTTGATAAAACTAAACAATTTCGTGTGCTGCCGTCTTAAAAAAAGATTAAACTTTGTATATGTAATTAAGTAATTCTAATAAAATTAATTTTGCATATTATGTATTTGACAATATTACAGCATTCTAATAGTCACACCCGTGAAATTATGGCTTGTTTAATACAGAGTCATTGGCATAGGCGCAGAAGATATGAATAAATTGCATATTAGAAACATATGGCTTCGTTTTGCACAATGAATCACGACATCAATTTTTAATAAAAAAAACAGAATTATTTTAGAATATGACAACTCGAAATTTATTAATAACCGTTAATACCGATTTGTACATGTTTCACTAATAAACTAATATAGTTGTTAAGAGAAATGAATAAACCTTTCGTTTAAAAATCTGATAATAATTCCACGGCACACGAATCATGACATCAAATTTCAATATAAAACAGAATTATTTTAGAATATGACAACTCGAAATTTATTAATAACCATTAATACCAATTTGTACATGTTTAAGTAATAAACTAATATAGTTGTTAAGAGAACTGAATAAACATTTCGTTAAAAATGTGATAATAATTCCACGGCACACAAATCACGACATCAAATTTCAATATAAGACAGAATTATTATACAATATGACAACTCGATTTGTATATCTTCCAGTAATGTCAGTTTCCGCAATGTTTTGAAAAAAACGCTGTAAATTGGGCCACTAGTGTGACGTCACCAAAGCTAGTTCCTGATTCGTTAGAATCTCGTAGGCTCCGCCAGACACCAGTAGAGAGGGATCCCTTTCTATGTAACGTCTCGTTGCTAGGCAACTGGCGATAACATAACATCTATCTCTCTCTTTTCTGTGTGGAAGTGAGAAAAGAATTAAATAAGCAATGCACAGCACATGGCTATTTAATGTTTGTATAACTATTTTGAGATACACATAGTGCACCAATCTTAACATATTATGACCTCAATTGTGTAGTGAACTTGGTTTACAGAACCAATATTAAAAATAAATAAAAATAGGATTATTTAAGTGAACAAGCGAAATTTATAAATAACCGTTAATACAGATATCTACAACTATCATCAATAAATAATCTTAGTTGTTACGAGAATTGAATAAACAGTTTGTTTAAAATTGTAAAAATAAATCCACAACGTACGAATCACGACATCAAATTTCAATATGACAGAATTATTTTAGAATACGACAACTCAAAGATTGTAAATAACCATTAATACCGATTTGTACATCTTTCAGTAATAAACGAATATAGTTGTTAAGAGAATTGCAACACTTCATTTAGCACCATTCTGAAATCATATATAAGACAGAATTATTTAGAACATAGCTAATCTAAATTTATCAATAACCATTACTACCGATTCGTACATCTTTTAGTAATAAACGAATATAGTTGTTAAGAGATGTGAATAAACATTTCGTATAAAAATGTGATAAAATAAGTCCACGATGCATGAATCACTTCAAATTTCAATATAAAACAGAATTATTTTAGAATATGACTAGTCGAAATTTATTAATAACAATTAATACCGATTTGTACATGTTTCAGTAATATAAAACTAGTATAGTTTTTAAGAGGGTTGAATAAACATTTTGTTTAAAAATTTGATAATTATTCCACGACACACAAATCATGACATCAAATTTCACTATAAAACAGAATTATTTTATATGACAACTCGAAATTTATTAATAATCATTAATACCGATTTGTACATATTTCAGTAATAAACTAATACAGTTATTATGAGAATTGAATAAACACGATTTTTTATATATGCTATATTTATAGACCTGGCCAGAGAATTTGTTTAAAAATTTACGTATAATTTATCAAAATACGTATAGGTGTATCTCTTACTTAGAACCTTGTTAATTACTTAAATTGAGTTTACTTTGAAAAGAAAGATCTATCTACATTTTCGAACCTCAAAAAAAGCATTTCATTTCAAATGTGCCTTGGTCCGGGTAATATAATTTGTTTAAATATATTTGCAAACGTACCTGCTTTGACTTAAATAGGCTTGAGGGGAAACAGATCAGGGTTATAACAAAATATTTGATTTTTTTCCTGTAATTTTGTCTAAATTTTCACAAATTATAAATAAAATTAAGTATATTAATTAGCGGGATTTTGGGAAAGCACTGCTTCATCTTTTTAACATATTTTGCTAATTCTCCCCTAACGCATAGGAACATAAATAACCCGTTGTTATGTGGTCTACCTCGTCATTACGAAGGCAGGTACATTTGCAAATATCTTGAAACACACTTTACCTTGTAATTCCAAAGCGACGATAAGCCACTTTCATAACATAGTAGTAGCGAACCGTCGGAAACACACATTGGAAGAACATGTAATTTTAAAATGTGCGACCATTACATTGTTCAAAACACATTTTTAGATATATTGGAAACTACCCCATAGTTTCCTTATTAACACCAAATTATATTACGTTTGCCCGCCATGAATTTCTCAAATAACTAGCTATCTAAGATATAAACATACTACACAATATTTCAGAAAGTGCAAATATCGCAATGTTTAAAACTACTGATACACATTTTAAACATAGTGAGAAGTTATATGAGTATTTTTTATGAGTAAAACTACCCCACAGACTCCTTATTAATATAAAATTAAATTACGTTTGCCCGCCATAAATTTCACAAATAACTAGCTATCTAAGGTATAAACATACAATACATTATTTTAAAATGTGCAAATATCACATTGTTTATAACTACTAATACACATTTTTAAATATATTAAGAAGCTATATGAGTATATTTTATGTAAAACTACCCCATAGGTTCCTTATTAATACCAAACTAAATTACGTTTGCCCGTCATAAATATATAAAACAATTAGCGATCTAAGGTATAAACATACAACACATTATTTCAAAATGTGCAAGTATCACATTATTTAAAACTACTAATACACATTTTTAAATATATTAAGAAGCTATATGAGTATGCTTTATTTAAAACTATCCTATAGGTTCCTTATTCATACCAAATTTAATTTCGTTTGCTCGCCATAAATTTCTCAAATAACTAGCTATCTAGGATAAACATACATTATTTTAAAATGTACAAATATCACATTGCTTAAAACTACTAATACGCATTTTTAAATATATTGGGAAGCTATATGAATATTTTTTTATGTAAAACTACCCCATAGATTCCTTATTAATACTAAATTAAATTACGTTTGCCCGCCATAAATTTCTCAAATATCTAGCTATCTAAGATATAAACATGCAATACATTATTTCAAAATGTGCATATATCACATTGTTTAAAACTACTAACACACATTTTTAAATATATTGGGAAGCTATATGAATATTTTTTATGTAAAGCTACCCCCATAGATTCCTTATTAATACCAAATTAAATTACGTTTAAATTGGTTGCACAGTACGCTATCACTACCTATATTAACAATAATATTGAAAGTCCCCAAAAGGTCGGATTGACATATATATATATATATATATATATATATATATATATATATATATATATATATATATATATATATATATGTTAAGTTAAGTTCGAAGGACCAAGTCGCTAATGGACTAATTGTATGTTGTTATTTGCAATAATCGCGAGTGGACTGTATTATTAAATTTGTTTGAGGTATCACAAGCAAAAGCAAGAGTACTGACCTTGACTTAAGGAGACTTTAAAAAAGGGGCAGGGACTTGGGATCTAATGACAGGAAACAGGAATGGGAATCGCTGGATGCGTCTTGAAGCGGTGACGAAACAGGAGTAGGAGACGCTGGTTGCGTCTCAAAGCGGTGATGGGTTCGGATGCGTGAGGAGATGGACACGCTGCGCTTGCATGTGCGCAACGGCAGTAGGGATCTAGTTGAGACAGCTGAATGCCGCTATTCTGGTTGATGATGCGTTGCGCTTGAGGGCACGCAACAGTAGTGGAGATCTGGTTGAAACGGCAATCCTTTGCTGTCCTGGTCGATGCTCGTTCTGGCTCGACTTGAAGACGATTGCCGTTGTCCTGGTCGACGCTCAAATTAGCTCGACTTGAAGACAGGGTTTGAGCTCAAATGGCCCACTGCTGGCGAATACAATACTATTCACAAGCACGAATAAACACTTACACTTTCACTATTTCTGAAAGGAAAAGATCCCCACTAGACAATTAAACGACGATATTCAATCAATAATATTTAATTATTCAAATTTAAGATTATAAGGTGGAATTCAAAGCCAAGATGCAAAAATTAATAATGAATTTTTGATTTTTTAAAAGAAAAATTCAGAGAGAATGAAAAACACGAGTGAACCCTCACTTGGTTCGTCACCGACTTTTTTGTTTATATATTTTTTTTCATCGTTAAGGGTTTTTAATTGTTGCATCTTTGCTTCTTTACAGATGACTATGATTACAAAATATGAATACAGAGTTGACTTGGTTTTTTAAACAATAATAATAACATTTTTATAATCGTCAGTAACTCTGATCTTGCTTGTCACACCTCATAACAAACTTAACATATTCCCGGGCACAAGAAATTTGCGTGGTGCATAATAATTAATTCGATTTGGCGAAAAAATGCACTGCAACTAACAATTGCTTGGAAAAAACAAGTACGAACAGAAAAAACAAAAAATAATCAACTCGACAGAAACATCGAGTGACAGTTAACAAGTGACATTATGTCTATCTGACAATATGTCAGAGTGGCATAATGTCAAAATGACATTTTGTGTCAAAGTGACATTTTTACAAATTAACAAAACAACAATAATGAAAATTGACGACAATTAAGCTATCTATTGAGTTGGTAGTGGACATAATTTATTAATTGGGCGTTTGATTACACCGTTTTCTGTTTTTACCAACGCGACGCGAGCTATTTTGTCGTTTCCAAAGTATAATTTAGTGATAATTCCTAATGGCCATTCTAATGGTGGTAATCGAATTTCTTTAATTATGACTACCTGCCCAATTTTTACTGTGTTAGTTGATGTTAGCCATTTTTGGCGTATCTGTAGAGAAGTTAAATACTCTAATTGCCATTTTTCCCAATATGATTTTATTAGTGAGTCTAGTAAATAAGTGCGATGTACCAAAGTGGATTTGGATTTGAGTGGTTCAGCTATAGGCAATCGTTTTAATGGGGTTTGAAGCAGAAAATGGGCCGGTGTTAATAACTCTGGATTGAGTTCTGCACCTTGTACACATAGAGGACGAGAATTTAAAACTGCTTCTATTTGTGTTAAGAGCGTTATCAGTTCTTCGTAGCTTAATAATTGTTTACCTATGACTCTGAATAAGTGTTTCTTACAGCTTTTTATTACAGATTCCCAAATCCCTGCGAAGTTAGCACTGTATGGCGGGATTGTTTTCCACTCTATTCCATTCATTGCTAATTCGTTGGATAATGTTTTATGAAATGTAGTCGACTGCACAAAATTATACAGTTCATTAAACTTGTTTCGAGCCCCTATGAAAGTAGTGCTATTATCGGAATATAAATGTGAAACGGGGCCTCTCCTTGATACAAATCTTTTAAACGCGTTAATAAACGAATTTACTGTTAGATCTGAAACCAATTCAATATGAACAGCCTTTATAGTTAGACAAATGAAAATGCAAATGTATGCCTTTTTTGCGTGTTGGCCTTTATGTCTTGATTTTATGAATTTAATTGGGCCTGCATAATCTACACCTGTGTAAACAAATGGCTTTGAAACAGTTACTCGATAATCCGGTAAATCCCCCATCTTAGGTTGTGTGCTAATCGGTCTTGCCTTAAAACATTTATTACATTTGTATAAATTTCGTTTGATTGCATTTCTACCGGCAATAATCCAATATTTCTGACGAATTATTGCTAGTAACAAATCTGTTCCCGCATGACAATTTGAAATATGATAATAACCTATAATTAATTCGACTATGTGATCAGATTTTGGCAGCAAAATTGGATGTTTAACTTCAAATGGCAATGTTGCATTGAATAATCTTCCGCCAACTCTTAATATTCCGTTTTCGTCTACAAATGGGGAAAGTTTTAATATTTGTTTGTTTTTTATTGACCGATTATTTCCCTCTTGAAGCGTTTTTATTATTTCATAGAAGTATACAAATTGTACAGCCCTTAAAATATATATTTCTGCTATGGCTAAGTTTGACGCGGATATGTAACCTTTGAAAAGTAATTTTTTGCCAAACTTTAAAATGTAACTTGTTACCCTTAACAATTTGCTCCAAGAGGATATATTTTGTGCCAAAGTGTATAAAATGGGATAATGAATCACAGATGCAGTGGTATTAAATGTTTTCGAATTAATTTCCGGTAATTGGTCAACAGACAAAGTATTTAATTGATGAATAGGCCAATTTTCGATTGTTGACTGTAACCAATCGGGGCCATTCCACCATAAATTACATGTAATTAATTGGGCTGGGAGCATCCCTCTAGATATTAAATCGCTAGGGTTTTCTTTCCCTGCCACATAATAAAAACAACTTGGATCTAAATTTTCTTGTATTTGCGCAACTCTGTTGCTTACAAATGTTGTCCATCTATGCGGAGATGATTTTATCCATGATAATGTGATCATAGAATCAGAAAAAGCATATATTTTATCAATTGGGTATTTTTTAATTATATAATCTTTAACATGTTTTACAAGTTTTGCCATAAGAAGAGCAGCACACAATTCGAGCCTGGCTAAAGTGATTATTTTCATAGGAGCTACCTTGGATTTTGAACATAATAGTCTAATTGTGACATTATTTAAATTTACTACTTGAAGATAGATGACGCAACCATACGCCTTTGTACTAGCATCGCAAAAGGCAACCAGGTTTACTCGGCAGCCTTCCGAAATGCCTATATGTCTAGGGACCGACAATTTCTCTAAACAGTTGAATTCTGCGATCAATTTGCAAAAATTCGAGGTTATGTTTTTGGGTGGTATGTCATCCCAATCAACGCCGGCTTGCCATAACTCCTTTATTAATAATTTGGCATATAATATTACAGGTGAGACTAATCCAAGCACGTCAAATAATCTGGCAACTGTTGACAATATAATTCTTTTTGTGCAGTGTGCTGTGTCAAAGTTTGACGTTTGGAATGTGAAAGTGTCAGTGTTAGGATTCCAAGATATTCCTAAAATCTTTAAGTTTTCTCCCTTTGACAAGTCTATACTGGTTTTGTGTGAGGTTGGTAAACTCTCAATGAGTGATGTATTGTTACTCGCCCATTTTATCAAATCGAAACCTCCAGCTGACATTAAATTAATTAAATCCGTTATAAGACTACTAGCTTCAGTTGAATTTATAACAGATACGACTAAGTCGTCCATATATAATTCAGTCTTTGCCCGATTTGTCACATTTGGATAATTTTTACTTTCGTCTTCCGCTAATTGTCGGATAGTTCGCATTGCTAAGTAAGGGCTAGATTTTATTCCAAAACAAACACAATTAAATTGAAAAGTTTTTATCGCTTCAGAGGTGTCAAATCTATAAAGAATTTTCTGATATTTTCTATGTTGTTCTGACACTAATACTTGTAAATACATCTGTTTTATGTCAGCTGTCAAGGCTATGGGAAATAATCTAAAATTTAACAATAAATTAAATAAATCTGCTTGCAAATTTGGGCCAGAGTACAATAAATCATTCAGAGACAGTCCAGTATGAGTTTTAGCGCTAGCATCCAGAACTATTCTAACTTTTGTTGTAGCTTTGTCTTCGCGAATGACAGCATGATGTGGAATAAAATAGCCTTCATTATTCGTCACTTCTTTTAACCTTTTTGTAAATATTCATTTATTATGTCATTGTATTGACGTTGCAAATCTACTGACTGACTAAAACGTTTTTCTAAATGTAAGAGCCGACGTTCGGCTATTAAGCGAGAATTTCCCAACAAATTAGGATCTCTCTCAAATGGTAAGTTTACTATGTATCTGCCATTTTCTAAACGTTTAGTGGTTTCCGTAAATATTTTTTCACATTCAGCGTTTTCAGGACTCTTTATTGTGTGACTTGGAACTTCTTCTAGTTCCCAAAACTTGTGCAAACAAGATACTAAATTATTTTGTGCAAATGCAGAAAATGATGAAAAGGATTCAGAAGGTACAACTTTATTATTTATTTCTCCGATTAGCACATAACCTAATGTTGTATCATAGGCTACTGGTGCGGTTCCTAATCGATTCGATAGTATTAAAGAGGGATATATTTGAGCCCCTAGAATTACGTCAATTTTTCCCGGTACATTCCAGGAATTATCGGCTAAAAGAATGGATTTTAAGGACCGAAACTTTGAAGCATCTAGTTTACACGAAGGTAAATTATCAGTTATACATTCTACTACTAATGCATTTAAATTGTACTTATGAGGCGATACTCTCGATTCTATGTCAAAATTTACATACCCATAAACTGGGCGACTTGTCATCCCGATCCCCCGAATTTTTGAGTTTTCGAGCGGTGTGATCGGTAATTTTAATTTTTCACAACAATTCTTTGTTATAAGATTATTTTGTGACCCATTGTCTAATAGACATCTAATCATTAGTTTCTTTTTATTTATGTTCGTTGCATAAACTTGTGCTGTCGACAACAAAACATAACCATTATTATTTGTGGATACATGACATGAAGTGTCAATTTTCTCCGGTTCCGTTATTTGTTTGGTTGGAGATTGAGTAGAAGATGAAAAATGCAAAAATGTATGATGTTTTTTGTTACATTCCCGGCATCTATAGCGTGATGGACAGTTTTTTACTGAATGAACATTGGATAAGCAATTATAACATGCATTTTTTGATTTTATAAATCCAAATCTGTCTTGTACTGACATTTTATGGAATTTTTCGCAAAAATACAGATTGGAATGTTCCGCACTGTTGCACAAAATACAAGGTATTTTACAAGGTATTTTTTGTTTTGGTTTTTCATCTGCCGCCAAAAATGTGCGTGAATGATTCGCCACTTTTGGCGATCCCTTTACAGATGAAAAACGCTCCAAGATCTTTGCCTGATCTCTAACAAAATCTAAGAAGTTTTTGCAAGTAGGAAATTCCGTTTCGCGGAATATCGTATCAAATAGCAATACTATTTCTGGATCCACCTTTTTGGATGCGCAGTTTAATAGCACGAAATCCAGAATGTCTGGAATATTAAGTTGCTTGATAGCCTCTACGGAGGCGGAAAATTTATTGACAAACGTTGTCAAATGACTTGGGTTTTTTGAACTAAATTTTATATTGAAAATATTGTCTAAGTATTGCTTAGCCATTGTTCTTTCATCCTGGTATTGCTTTACCAGGCCGTCCCAAATAATGTCATAGTTTTCAGGTGTGGGCAATATCCCCCCTGTTATTTCTAGAGCATTGCCCGTAAGTTTGCCTATTAGATAACTAATTTTTTGTTCGTTTGAGAGCGCCTCGTTTTCATGTACATTTGATTTGAATGATTGATAAAATAACGGCCACATTTCTACTTTCCCATTAAAAGATGGCAATTCAATAGCGGGCAGTTTTTTACATTTATTTAGTGCAGTACTAGATTTTGACGGCTGCGCTTTGGGGGCCAACAAGGACAGCTCACTTCTCGTTCTTTTTATTTTTGAAAAATACATTTCTATTGTCATTAATGTATCAAAATTTGGATTAAAATTAGCATCAATAGATAGCTCAAGGTCATTTATACGAATTAAGGCATTTTTAAATTCCTCCCTTAACAAATCGACTTCTTGGGATTCGTCCAAGAAGCGTTCATTGGCGCATGTGTCCGTTGGAGTGCACTTTTTCGCGAGATCGTGTATTTTTACAATACGGGATTCGTAGCCTCTTGCTAGGGCCTTTAACGTTTTTAAATCAACTTCCATAGTACTAAAATTGACAGTGGAACATCCGGCTCGAAGGACCAAATTTTTATGTTAAGTTAAGTTCGAAGGACCAAGTCGCTAATGGACTAATTGTATGTTGTTATTTGCAATAATCGCGAGTGGACTGTATTATTAAATTTGTTTGAGGTATCACAAGCAAAAGCAAGAGTACTGACCTTGACTTAAGGAGACTTTAAAAAAGGGGCAGGGACTTGGGATCTAATGACAGGAAACAGGAATGGGAATCGCTGGATGCGTCTTGAAGCGGTGACGAAACAGGAGTAGGAGACGCTGGTTGCGTCTCAAAGCGGTGATGGGTTCGGATGCGTGAGGAGATGGACACGCTGCGCTTGCATGTGCGCAACGGCAGTAGGGATCTAGTTGAGACAGCTGAATGCCGCTATTCTGGTTGATGATGCGTTGCGCTTGAGGGCACGCAACAGTAGTGGAGATCTGGTTGAAACGGCAATCCTTTGCTGTCCTGGTCGATGCTCGTTCTGGCTCGACTTGAAGACGATTGCCGTTGTCCTGGTCGACGCTCAAATTAGCTCGACTTGAAGACAGGGTTTGAGCTCAAATGGCCCACTGCTGGCGAATACAATACTATTCACAAGCACGAATAAACACTTACACTTTCACTATTTCTGAAAGGAAAAGATCCCCACTAGACAATTAAACGACGATATTCAATCAATAATATTTAATTATTCAAATTTAAGATTATAAGGTGGAATTCAAAGCCAAGATGCAAAAATTAATAATGAATTTTTGATTTTTTAAAAGAAAAATTCAGAGAGAATGAAAAACACGAGTGAACCCTCACTTGGTTCGTCACCGACTTTTTTGTTTATATATTTTTTTTCATCGTTAAGGGTTTTTAATTGTTGCATCTTTGCTTCTTTACAGATGACTATGATTACAAAATATGAATACAGAGTTGACTTGGTTTTTTAAACAATAATAATAACATTTTTATAATCGTCAGTAACTCTGATCTTGCTTGTCACACCTCATAACAAACTTAACAATATATATATATATATATATATATATATATATATATATATATATATACAGGCTGAGTGTTTGAAATGGTCGTCTTTGATATCTCCGTTGTCGATAGAAATAGAGCATGGATTGATTAATATAATTTATTCGATTACTCAAGGAGCATAACGTAAAATTATTTTTATATATAGTGGTTGTTGCATTACGGCTCGGCGAGAATTGTTTGTCTTTTTTCAAATGGAACAGCCTACATATTTTCACACATTTTGAATTGTATTTTATTCACCTATACGCACATATGAATTTCGTTTTAGTTTTCTGGGTATCCTATACCTAAAACCAATAATTTCAGAGATTTTCACCATTATACTTATGCACTGTCACTGAAGCTAGACGTGTTGCGTGTTCCTGCTGTGAAATTGATAGTTTTGCACTTAAAATTTATTTTTTGTGATTTTTATCATTTTTTAAATTGCAATCAAAATACTTTTTGGAGCTGATGAAAACACGATAACTACCATGATTTCTGCATCACTACTGAAACTAAGAGAAAATGAAGACTTCATCAACTCCATTGTTGAACAAGTGACCACGGTAGTGCAAGAAGTATTTAGTAGAAAAATAAGTGCGTTGAACAATGAACTTAACAAACTGAAGCAAGAAAATCGAAACCTGAAAGACTCTTGTGTGAATCACGAGAATAATGTGGATGATCTTGAACAATATACGCGGCGCAACAACATTCGCATATTCGGTCTTCCTGAGTCTAAAAATGAGCGTGTTGAAGATAGTGTAGTGAATTTGTTTCGTGATAAACTTAATGTTATCATCCCTGTTAGTGATATAGATCGTTGTCACAGATTAGGTAAGCCTAATGACAATAGTGCCCGGCCCCGGCCAGTGATTGTTAAATTTATTAGCTATCACGCACTTCAATAAGTTTTTCAAGAGAAGAAAAAGTTGAAAGAAACTGGAATTACCGTACGTGAAGACTTAACAAAATCACGACTGTCACTTTTGAAGGTAGCAGTAGAAAAATATTCCTACAAAAATGTATGGACAGTGGACGGACTCATTATTGTAAATATCATAAGTAGCGGCAAAAATTACAAATATTATATTACGAAAAGTGAAGATTTTGATAAAATACCTCAATAATATTAACATCAAGTACTACCCTTGCTTTTATTATGATCTATGTACCTACATTACTCTTTTGTATCTGTTGTAAGATTTTAATATTTTTATTATTCTATTCTTCATCTTTTTTGAATAAAATACACTGCTTGAACACGTACGAGTCAATGAACTATACAGTTACCTTGAGTTGATTACTCCTTACTTGTCAATTTTGGTTATTATTTGTTTATAAGTTTTTATATCTTTTGTTTAAATGTCAAAATCACCTGGTCGATATTCTCATGTCATTTAACCTGGCAGTGAGAGGACGTTTACATTAGCTCAACTGAATGTAGGGTCGTTAAATTCCTGTTTTTTAGAATTCACTGAATTAGTTTATGAACATGATTTTGATGTAATTGCTTTAAGTGAAACGTGGATAAGCGAATCTGCCCCAGCACATTTATTTACCATCACTGGTTACAATCTTATTAGCTTAGAAAGATCTGATAAACGTGGTGGAGGCGTAGCATTCTACGTACGAGACAGCATTCGCTTCAAAATTTTAGAGACATCGTTTGTAGATAAAAATAATATAGAGCACCTGTGGATACAATGTACTATTCATAATTATAAAATTTGTTTTGGAGTGATCTACAATCCACACTCAGAATTTTACAAAGAACTATCAATACTCGATTCACTTTTCACTGAATTTAGTACTCAATGTGACTATTTGGTCTGTACTGGTGACATTAATGTCAATTTACTTGTGAATTATACACGTTCTACTTTTTTAAGAATTTGGCTTTAGCAAATGGTATGAATCAATTAATAAATAAATACACACGACCAATTTCCAAATCACTCATTGACATAATACTAACGTCAGATAAAAATATTTGTACAAATTCTGGAGTCATTGATTGTAATGATCTCTCTGATCATGATGGCATATTTTCTACCTTAAATTTTCCAAAAACTTGTTTCACTAAAAAAACACCCTTTTGTTTAAATTATTGCAGCCGGACGTCAAGATTAGTTATGGATCTTGCGTTCAGAACTTTCATGTTTGTAAAGTATCCTATTTTTTTTTTTGTAAATTTCTAAATTGCTTTTCGAAGTTAAAGTCTTTGTTAGATTTTGGGATGGGTTTAGTTCTTGACATTTTGTGAAAATTATTGGGTGTTGTAAAAGTATTTTTAAAAGTAGAATATTACAAAAGAAAAGTGCTAGAAAAGACGGATGTATCTCAGCAGGGGAAAAGCAAATTCAGTAATTTGGTTGAGTAACTTTTGTCACAGAGGCGATGTGAAACGCCGTTAGGAATTCACTTCTGCCCTCAAACACCCGTTCTCAGTTACTTGACCAATTAAATCGTGTTAATTTTTAAGTTAGCCAATAAGGGTATGAGGGTTGGACTTCCTTGTTGGAAGTGGGGTGACAATCTAGAAAAGATGGTTTTGAGATGATCTCATCTCGGGGAGTCTTGATCTGACTGTTGATTGTGACGTTGTTCTCTTTTCCATTCGGCTGTTTTTAATTATCTTAGTGACTTATAAATTTTTGTTGTTCTTGTGACTAAAGTAATTGTTGAAGTCTGCGTTCTCCCAAGTTGATTAGAGTGTTAATTTAAATTTAATAATTTTTCTGTTTCTTCAGTAGTGTGTTAGTTTAATAATAAAGTGCTTCATTCGAGGCCGACCTGTGATAGCCTGATAGATTACTTGATTCTTGGTAGTTGGTGTTGAATACTTAGCGCTGATAGCAATTCAGTAAGCTTAAAGCCTATTCTGAGGTCGCCCTTTTAAAAATTTAATTACTTTTATGGTACCGTCTTTTAAACTGTAATCGTCACGATCATTAGTCGTTAGTTCTTGTATTGTTGTTTACCATTTATTATTGTGTAAATAAATAAGTTCATCTACCAGTTCTCAGTTTTATTTGTTTAAGTTCTCCCAAGTATTTTCAGTCATTGCGGACGAGTAAGTATTCTGTGTGAATATCGTTTATTTTCTAAATTAATCTTTTTCATACTCTTTGTATTGAGTCCTGCTATCCGAGAACTTTTAAAACGCGGATGGTGGTGGCAGTGATACCCTTGATCCAAAGTAAGTTTTACATTGAGTAAATTAGTGTTTCACTTGCGGGTCAAGTATTGAAACAAACGGTTTTAAACGGGTAACAGGAAAGAGATATATTCAAAATTGTACCTTGCATTCTGTTATAGACGCCTGGGTATTAGTAAAGAAAACAAAACTAGTATTCCGGAATCATTATGCAAGCCAGAAGAGTATGGTAGTAATTTGTTAAAAAATGTTGGTACATCAAGCATAAATCAAAATACTATAAACCATTTTCTTAATAACAGGTACAGTAGTAGTGATAATCAGTATTTCACTTTTACCACTGTAGACAGTAGTGTTGTAAACAATATTTCTATGAAACTTAAATCGAATGCAGTTGGAGTAGATGGAATATCTCGTAAGATGATTTTAATTATTCACCCTTTAATACTTGACTATATCACACATATAATTAATACATATTTATTAGAAGGCGTTTTCCCTGGCACCTGGAAATCGGCAATAATAAAACCTATTTGCAAAAATAGTAATCCATCAACGTATGATGATTTAAGGCCTATTAGCATACTTCCCACATTGTCAAAAATATTAGAAAGAATATGCCATGATCAAATAATGTCTTTTGTTACAGAGAACAATATTATACCTCCTACACAGTCTGGGTTTAGGAGTGGGTATAATACTAACACTAGCCTTCTAAATTTAATAGATAATCTAACTTATAACTTTGATAAATCTAAAATATCAATTTTAATTCAAATTAATTTCACAAAGGCATTTGATATGGTAGATCATAACTTACTGCTTGCTAAGCTACATTATTACAACTTTTCCGTCATTGCTATTCAGTGGTGCAAAAATATTTGACGAATAGAAATTTTATTGTCAACATGTCAAATAACTCGTATTTCTTAAAATCAAATTCTTTTTTATTACAACGCGGTGTTCCGCAAGGATCCATACTGGGACCATTATTTTTCCTAATTTATATAGCAGATATGCCATCTACACTAAATTTTTGTACAGTGCACTCATATGCAGATGACACGCAGTTTATGGCAACCATTGATCCAAGCGATCTCCATGAAAGTTGTGAAAAAATTAACAATGATCTTGATAAACTCGTTTCGTGGGTAGGTGATAATAGTGTCAAAATAAATGCCACCAAATCATCTATGTTGGTAATTGGCACCTCCTCTGTTCCTAATATAATTCTTGACAATGCCACCTTAATTCCAAGTCTTTTTATCAAAACGTTAGGAATGAGTTTGGATAAGGATCTTAATTTCAGACAATACTTAAGTAACAAATTACAAGCAGCTAGAATTAAACTCCGATATTTATATCAATTTAGACATATGCTGTCCACTGATATCAAACTTCGTTTAGTAAATTCTCTAGTGCTTTCTATTATGGATTACTGTGCCTGTTGTTATGTACCTCATCTTACGCAAATAGATAAGAGAAAAGTTACTATCTTACAAAATTCATGTCTTCGTTTTGCCTATGGTGTCCGCAAATATGATCATATCTCAAGCTATAGAACTTTAGCTAATATGGATGATATTGAAACTCATGTCAAGAAATTTTACATGTGCCTAGTTCATAAAATCAAACTTTCAGGTACTCCATCTTACTTATTCAATGAATTAAACTTGAGGCATTATGACTATGGTTTACGTACCAAAGATTTATACGCTGTGCCATCTTTTAAAAAAGCTAAATTTAAGAGTTCGTTTTCTTATCTAGCACCTATGTTGTATAATATTCTGCCGTATTATTTGAAATATCTCTCGATTTCTTCATTTAAGTACCACATTAAACATTCTCTTACCCTTCGTGATTTAATTATTTGAAACAGTTTTTGACATTTTATGTACATCGTATTCATGTTTATACTTTATGTATGTATTTTTGTATTCAGTTACCCTTCGTGATATAATTATTTGAGACATTTTTTGATATTTATGTACATTGTATTTCTGCTTATACTTTATGTAAGTATTTTGTATTGAGCAGCCTTTGGCTGAACCTCGCCGTTGACGTGGGTCAATAAAGCTTATTATTATTATTATTATTATTATTATTATTATTATTATTATTATTATTATTATTTTTGTCTAATTTTATTAAAATTAAACCTAGTATGCTATGGAACTTGTGTTTTAAGTAGAAACAATTTCAATAATGGATAGTACTTTGCATTAGCCAATAAATAAAACTGATTATTATGAACGTTAATGCAATTAGGTAATAATAATTTATTCATGAGTTTTTCGCAAGAAGAACTATTAATACCTAAACGCATTAATATTAATAATAAACAGTTTTATTTATTGGCTAATGCAAACTACTATCCATTATTGCAATTGTTTCTTCTTAAAAACACTATTTCCATGGCATAATAGGTTTAATTTTATTAAATTAAGACAAAAATGGTGAATATCTCCAAAATTATTGGTTTTAGGCATAGTGTACCCTTCATAACATATAAAGACAACACAAAAAGAAACACAACTAAATATAATATAATATAGGTGTTCTATTTGAAAATGACGAGTTATAGTCATTTGAAATTGAGTAAATTTCATTCCCTTACTGAATACCCTGTGTAGTTATATATAATTTTAAAATATATGAGAACAGAGTATAGTTATAGTTGCACAGAAAGAAAAGAATCTTCATTTTTACTATTAAAATAACTTTAGTACGCCTTTATAAAGCAATGCGTGTATTAGGTCTTTTTTACAGAAAAAGCGGAATAACTTGACAACGCCACAGAAAACTAAAACAGAATTTATATGCCTGAATAGGAAAATAAAATACAATTCAATATATATGAAAATATATGGGATGTTTCATTTGAATAAAGACAAACAATTCTCGCCGAGCCGTAATGCAACAACCACTATACAGGCAGTTCAATCTAAGTGTTTCACTATTGCTATCTCGAGAACCGTAAGAGATACAAAGTCGGTTAAATTAGCAAACAATTTCTTTATTATAAGACTATTAAAATAAGCATTGCAAAATTTTTTTTCAACCAGAGGTTCTCAAAATACAGAATTCAACTTTTTAATTTTAAATGAGAACCTACATTTATTATTTGCCTATTTGATTAAGAATTTTTTTCTAAATACAACGATATAAAATGTTTTTACCTTTACATTGTAATGCGTTTTTCGCGGTAAATAAATTGTAAATACAAAAGAAGATCAATATGATTTAACCCACCTTAATCCCGCTAAACTGTTCTCGATAGGAAATACAGAAAGCTATCCAGAACCGATGTTGCTGTTTCACAATAGCCGCTAGCGCAGTGAGAATGCTCTGAGATGAAGGGGGGGGGGTGTAAATGGAGAGGGCGGCAAATCACAATTTATAAAGCGCCACTGTATTTTGTATTGTAAAACAGGAGCTAAATTTCCTAAAGCGGGAATGTCAAAATGGTTAGAAGATTTAAATTCAAAATTATTTAAATTAAGTACAGTTATGTTAAAAGAATTAGTAATTACATTTAAAGATGCGACGTAGAATAAAATAATAAAATAACAATTGCAAGTAGTTGTGTCTACATGTATACTTAAATATCTGACGTATATGAGTTAATATTAATCGTAACAAATAATTAATTGAGCTAAAGCAGCTTAGCAACCCCCAAATAAATATAATAACATAAATTGTCTAATAACAAATAGCAGTGCACTGGTATTTGGCTCATAAAAAAAGAAATAAACTACTTAAAGAAAAATTGGATTGAGCCACTGTTACAAAATATAATTTTCGGAATTTGATTGAAATTATAATATATAAATTATTGAATAAAGATAACGACAAGATATATGGTTTGAGTAACGTAGTTATACAATTAATTCTCGAATTGAAGATAATATTAAATGATCAAAAATATGTTCAAATATTCAAATTTACTTTTAAAATATAACGTTGAATTGTAAAATCAATAACAATATAAACTTATAAACCAGTGGACGCTGTTCAACCATGCAGGAATATTCTGGAAAGTCCTCACCGATTATGATGACGTAGGATGATGACGTCAGGTCCGGCAAAATCATTGGATTGTTTTCATGAAAATATTGCAATGAAGCTTCCCAAAATCCAGCAATACTGGCGGGTCCAAAGCGACTTACTTCACTCTCATATATGGCTCACGATTTCAAGGTGTTTGTTGGATACTGGCGACGGCGAAAATAATCAAATATATATGGTACGCATAAGCCAGCCACGTGTAGGTCAAGGCTTAACTTAATAGTTTTACCACACAAAAAAGGGATATGTGAAGATATCCCATAAACAACAATAAAGTGTGAATGCACCCTCCGGAAATTTCCGTCAGAAATAATTTTTCTAATAATTATTCTGAATAGTGCTATATAGTGTCAGATGCTCGTATCATACACCACTAAACCAAATTTAACTATTCCAATGATAGGGTGGTGAATTATCTTCTCACTATATTACAATGTTCACACAAAGAGATCTCAATACAGAATCCCATGCCTGCTCGAAGTCGCTAGACGACCAAGTCAAGGAACGATTAATTAAGAAATTTGAAGACTATGCTGACCAAAACTCTACTTGTTGAATTTGAATAACATAAGCAACAGGCGAATTATTTACTCAAAATATATGCAAATTTATAAAACAATACAAATATACGAATTATGGAAAATAAACGTCACAAATTCCCTCTTTCCAAAAAGAAACGAAGGGAAACTATTTACAATTAGTTCGTTGTAGACTCCGGGTGAGATTTCAAATCTTTTGCATGCCATACACCATGATGTTTACCATTCTGATCCTTCAACTCATACGTCCAAGGAGATAATTTCTTTGCTATAACGGAAGGCCCAATATATTTAAGAGCTAACGAGGCAGTGAAATATTTCGTTACATCCGACAATGCGTAATTTCGTCGCCAAACTAGTTCGTTTGGAAGATACTGCACTTCTCGTTGCCTCAAATCATACCAACGTTTAGTATTTTCTGAAGCACGCTGCAAGCGTTCTCGAACTGTAGAATATATACTTTGAAAATTTTTAGTGTGTTCCTGAGCGTCTGCGGGAACGTCTACTTCGTCAGGAACGCTATCAGTTATACGTTCTGGAAAACTAACCTCTCTACCAAAGTTGACAAAATAAGGAGTTACCTTTATGCTTTCATGAACAGACGTACGAATAGCACACGATACTTTTTGAAGACTATCTTCCCATTTCCTATGGTTTTCGCTAATATAAGATCGAATACACTGTTTCAAAGTAGAGTGTACTCTTTCCACGCTGTTAGCTTGTGCATGGTAGTTGGCAGTGAATCTCAATTTAATTTTGTAATCACTCGTCATTTTCCTAAACTCTTTTCCTCTAAACTGTGTGCCATTATCGACAATAATTGACTCTGGACTACCAAACAAAAGGGAAACATTATTCTCTAAAATTTTAGTAATACTACTTGCTGTTGCTTTCCGTAAAGGGAAAGTTAACAAAAACTTACTAAATGAATCAATAACAGTCAAAATGTATTGATATCCCGAAGTGGATTTAACCCACGGTCCTACCAAATCTATACTGACTTGTTTCCAAGGCCTATCTACGACAAAACGAGGAACCATGAGACCTGCAGGAAGTTTACTCTCAATTTTATTAGCTAAACAAGTTTTACAATGGCGAACATATCGAGTGATATCTGCGCGCATATGAGGCCAATAGTATTTCTGAAGTACACGATTGTATGTTTTAAATACACCTAGGTGACCTGAAGTTGGATCACCATGCATTTGTTTAAGAATATCGTTTCTTTCGGCACGCGGAATTACCCGTTTTCAATTATCTTCCGCTGAGGCCAAACCAGACATAGTATTTTTATGATAATGGAACAAAACACCGTTTTCTTCTCGCCAAGCTGGAAACTGTAAGGGATTCGAAGAAACTTTTTCAACATTTTTCTATACCGGGCGCATAAAGGAGATAACTTGACTTTACTATCGACTTCACAACTATCGAGAACAGGAACGCCGCGACTGAGAGTATCAGGCACATGATGATCTCGACTCTTTCGATGTATGATTTTAAAATCATATTGCTGCAAGCGTATTGCCCATCTGGCTAAGCGACCACACGGATCCTTCAAATTATGTAACCAACACAGACTGTGATGGTCAGTGACGACTGTAAAATGCGAACCTTCAACATACGGTCGTAATTTTTCGATTGCCCACAAAACCGCTAAACATTCCAATTCGGTTGTGGTATAACGTCGCTCTAAACGAGTTAGCGACCTACTCAGATAACAAATAACTTTCTCACCATCGGTAGTAGACTGAGTCAATACCGCGCCTAAGCCGTATGCAGAAGCATCGGTTTGAATCACAAAAGGTAATGAAAAGTCTGGACAACTTAAAATTGGTGCGCTAATCAAATGCTGTTTTATCGTATTCCAGGCTCTATTGCAATTATCATCCCAAACCAATTTTACGGACTTTCTCGTGAGACGATTTAATGGAGCGCATATATCCGAATAATGTGGTATAAATCTTTTATACCAGCCTGCCACACCTATCATTCTACGAACTTCGGCAACAGTTGTGGGTGTAGGTATTTTTAAAATAGCAGATACCTTATCTGGATCCATTGTAAGTCCATTGGCATTTACAACGTACCCTAAATATTTTAGTTCAGGCACAACAAAATGACATTTGTCCCGATTGAGTGTAAAACCGGCGTCGATAATTCTTTTCAGAACTTCATCGAGAACTTCTAAATGTTTCTCGAAGGTTTCTGCGATAATAATAATGTCGTCAAGATATTTGAATACGAATGGTTCCAATTCTGGCCCTAATATTTTATCTATAAATTTTTGAAAAGTAGCAGGGGCACTATGCAAACCAAAAGCTAAACGTTTAAACTGCCACAAACCTTTGCCAGGAACAGTAAAAGCAGTGAATTTTTTAGATTCCTCTGACAATGGAATATTCCAATAACCTGATTTTATATCTAAACTAGAAATATATTTGGCGTTCTTCAAACGATCTAAGATGCTCGAAATGTATGGAAGTGGGTAAGCATTACGCTGTGTAACAGCATTTCCTTTACGAAAATCGATACAAAACCGCCAGGAACCATCTTTCTTTGGGACCATAAGTATCGGTGAAGACCAGTCAGAATCCGATTTTTCGATGACATCGTTAACTTCCATCTCTTCAATTTGTTTATCTATTTCCTTTTGAATAACGGGAGATACTGGATAGTACCTTTGTTTAATAGGAGGTTGGTGCGGATCATTTAGTCTGATATGATGTTCAACGTTTTTCACGCAACCCAGTTTATCGCCCATTTTTGAAAAATATTTATCTACTAGAAGATCTACTGCCATGTTTTGTTCGATACTCAGACGAGATTCTTTTGTGTCGACAATACTAGCCAAATTTGGTACAATTTCAGATTCAATATTACTAAAACTCCACTTACCACTTCGTAAATTAGGGACAATGCCCATTTTCCGGAAGAAATCAACACCAAAAATTAAAAACTGTGAAAGGTCAGGCACAACTACAACTTCGATCCATGCTGTTTTATTTTCCAATTCGAATGGAATTTGGACTACACCAGAAGCATTGAGTTTTTGACCATTAGCTACCGTACAAGAAATTTCATTGGTGGGGTTCAACCCAAATCCAAGAGATTGCAACAAACTCCAACCTTTACGCCCCACAATAGTGCGTGAAGCACCAGTGTCCAATAAACCTACCACTGAATTTCCCAAAATACTAACAGTTAAATAAGGTCTTTCATCTTGTCGAACATGAGCCAAGATAAAATCAAGGATCGGATTAACACGATCAACGACAGATGGCGACCGATCTCTCAACATCTGTCTATGGCTTTTCTCGATTTCTTACATTTTGGACAAGTCTTTTTAGTCACGTCAGGTTTACCGCAACCATAACATTTCTTAACTCATGTTTTTTGGCAATCCTTAACAAAATGTCCCGTTTCGCCGCAATTATAACAACTACGCGAACCTTTAGATTTCTCAGAATCTTTGGATCCCGATGACTTAACGGAAACAGCTGATGCGCTACTAGAAACATAAGCAAGTTCTGGTTCTATTAAGTGTTTATTTTTATTTGCCGTTGGTGGTACATAATCGTTAATTACAGACTGTTTTTGTTCAATACGTCTACAAAGTTTAATTAAATGTTCAATTGATTCTATTTCTACTAATGATAATTTTTCTTGTAAGACGGGGTGTAAATTATCTAAAAGAATTGTGAGTTTAGTGTCTGTAGATATGGGGATATTTAATCTGTTAAACATATTTTCCATTAATGCAACATATATATCAATAGGTTCATCTGAACCTTGATGTCTAGATTTTATTTCTTCGAACAACTTTTTATCAAAATTATGAGGTAGAAAAACTTCACGGAGATTTTTAACTAAATTATCCCAATCAACAAATTTATTTTTGTTAGCTCTATACCAAGTCAATGCTTTATCTTTAAAGAGATCCACTGCGGAAGTAAACAATTGTGACTTGCTAACATTTCTAGCTACAGAAAGTTCATTAACGCGTTCTAAAAATGAATTTAATGACCTTTCTTTTATATTACCTGTAAATTTAAGATTCCGTTGAGAAGGAGGCACAACTTTAGGTTTAACCGACCTTAACTCCGACCTTGCTACTACGACATCCGATTCGTCAGAACTACTAGCAGTTGTCCATTTATCTTCGTGATTATCTACCGAATTGAGATCTAGTACAACAGATCGTCTTGGAGTAGAAGTTTAGGCTAAAGTTTTACACTTTAAAGACCCCATAGACCAAATGGTTGTCAATTTAACTAAAAGGGAAGAGCGAAGCTGCTCTTGTTCAGTAGAAATAGCCAACATACGATTAATTCTATCATAACAATGAGCTGATTTCGTCTAAATCTTTTTATAAGCTGGAGACAGTTTATCGCCATCGAAGTCATTAACTAATTTCTCATTTTCACTTAAGGTAATTTTGATCGCTTCATGATCTTGCTCGATTGTAAAAGGATTATCAGGCAATTTAAATGAAGAATTTCCTTTTTCTAATTTCCACAAATTACGTAAAGTTTTCCGTCAAACATCGGCATCAGTAAGTCCTGTGACACCTCTGACTTGCAACTCGTATTCTAATTCTTGTTGAGACAAGCGATTAATTTCTATTTGGAAATCCATATTCAAATATACAATATTTGAAAATACAACAACCCAAATAACTATTAACAAAATACCTTCCTAGTAAAAAAAGAACTCGAAAAGAGAACTATTGCTAAACCAAAAATAAAAAAATTAAATATCTAAACGATCGCCAGTAGAACTACGCCAAAAAAATTAATATTTAAAACGACTCTACACGACCCTTTTGAAACAATGGCCTCCACAATGGTGCAACAATGACCGCAAAATTATCCTCAACAATAGACACAACAATGGACACAACAATGAGATTAACAAGGCTTTTTATTTATTTGCAAGGCCCCGCGACGTTGGGCGCCAAATTTTGTAATGTGTTTCTTCGCGGTAAATAAATTGTTGATGCAAAAGAAGAAGAATATGTTTTAATCTACCTGAATACCGCTAAACTATTCTCGATAGGAAATACAGAAAGCTATCCAGAACCGATGTTGCTGTTTCACAATAGCCGCTAGCTCAGTGGGAATGCTCTGAGATGAGGGGGGGGGGTAAATGGAGTGGGCGGCAAATCACAATTTATAAAGCGCCACTGTATTTTGTAGTGTAAAACAGGAGCTAAATTTCCTAGAGCGGAAATTTCAAAATGGTACGAAGATTTAAATTCAAAATTATTTAAAATAAGTATAGTTATATTAAAAGAATAAGTATTTACATTTAAAGTTATGACGTAGCATAAAATAATAATAATAACAATTGCAAGTAGTCGTGTCAGCATATATACTTAAATATTTGACGTAGATGAATTAATATTAATCGTAACAAATAATTAATTGAGCTAAAGCAGCTTAGCAACCCCCAAATAAATATAATAACATAAAAATTGTCTAATAACAAATAGCAGTGCACTGGTATTTGGCTCATAAAAAAAGAAATAAACTACTCAAAGAAAAATTGGATTGAGCCACTGTTACAAAATATGCTTTTCGGAATTTCTTTGCAATATAATATGCAAATTGTTGGATAAATATAACGACAAGATATATTGTTTGAGTAACGTAGTTATACAATTAATTCTCGAATTGAAGTTAATATTAAATGATCAAAAATATGTTCAAATTTACTTTTAAAATATAAAGTTGAATTGTAAAATCAGTAACAATATAAACTTATAAACCAGTGGAGGCTGTTCAACCATGCAGGAATATTCTGGAAAGTCCTCACCGATTACGATGACGTAGGATGATGACGGTCCGGAAAAATCATAGGATTGTTCTCATGAAAATATTGGAATGAAGCTTCCCAAAATACAGCAATACTGGCGGGCCCAAAGCGACTTACTTCACTCTCAAATATGGCTCACGATTTCCTAATTTCAAGGTGTTTGCTGGATACTGGCGACGGCGAGAATAATCAAATATACACGGTACGCATAAGCCAGCCACGTGTAGGTCAAGGCTTAACTTAATAGTTTTACGACACAATAAAAGGCTGAAAATCGAAATAGGCATTGAAACAACGATATTATAAAAGGAATAAAGTAACTTACGATTCGTGAAGATATCCCTTAAACAACAATAAAGTGTGAATGCACTCTCCGGAAATTTCCGTCAGAAATAATTTTTCTAAATAATTATTCTGAATAGTGCTATATAGTGTCAGATGCTCCGAAGAATTCGTATCATGCACCACTAAACCAAATTTAACTATTCCAACGATAGGGTGGTGAATTATTAGCTCACTATATATTCCAATGTTCACACAAAGAGATCTCAATACAGAATCCCATGCCTGCTCGAAGTCGCTAGACGACCAAATCAAGGAACGATTAATTAAGAAATTTGAAGACTATGCTGAGCAAAACTCTACTTGTTGAATTTGAATAGCGCAGCTAGAGTGCCGATTTGAAGTATAGAAGTTACTGCAAAACACTCTAAAAACACGTAATTCGCTTAGAAAACGCGTTTTCAAGTGATTTGGAGACATGTTTTGAGAAACAGTTTTTACATCAGATTTGAACGTTTCACGGTCTGAAACGACGATTTTGTATGTATACTTTGGAAACATACTCTACCTGTAGTTTCGATGGCACTTGGTTATTTATGCTACAATAAGACAAAATACACTAATTTTTAGTGAATACAAGCTTTTGGAGGCACTCCGTGGTGCACTCGCCAGCGCAGCTAGAGTGCCGATTTGAACTATAAAAGTTACTGCAAAACACCCTAAAAACACGTAATTCGCTTAGAAAACGCATTTTCAAATGATTTGGAGACATGTTCTGAGAAACAGTTTTTACATCATATTTGAGCGTTTGACGGTCTGAAACGAACGATTTGTGTATAGCATTTGGACACATATTCTACCAGTAGTTTCGATAGCACTTGGTTATTTAGGCTACAATAAGACAAAATACACTGATTTTTAGTGAATACAAACTTTTGGAGGCACTCCGTGTTGCACTCGCCAGCGCAGCTAGAGTGCCGATTTGAACTATAAAAGTTTAATGCAAAACACTCTAAAAACACGTAATTCGCTTAGAAAACGCATTTTCAAGTCATTTGGAGACTTGTTCTGAGAAACACTTTTTACATCATATTTGAGCGTTTCACGGTCTGAAACGACGATTTTGAATGTATACTTTGGAAACATATTCTACCTGTAGTTTCGATGGCACTTGGTTATTTATGCTACAATAAGACAAAATACACTGATTTTTAGTGAATACAAGCTTTTGGAGGCACTCCGTGGTGCACTCGCCAGCGCAGCTTGAGTGCCGATTTGAACTATAAAAGTTACTGCAAAACACCCTAAAAACACGGAATTCGCTTAGAAAACGCATTTTCAAGTGATTTTGAGACATGTTCTGAGAAACAGTTTTACATCATATTTGAGCGTTTCACGGTCAGAAACGAACGATTTGTGTGTAGCATTTGGACACATATTCTACTGGTAGTTTCGATGGCACTTGGTTATTTAGGCTACAATAAGACAAAATTCACTGATTTTAAGTGAATACAAGCTTTTGGAGTCACTCCGTGGTGCACTCGCCAGCGCAGCTAGAGTGCCGATTTGATCTATAAAAGTTACTGCAAAACACCCTAAAAACACGTAATTCGCTTAGAAAATGCATTTTTAAGTGATTTGGAGACATGTTCTGAGAAACAGTTTTTACATCATATTTGAGCGTTTCAGGATCTGGAAATGAACGATTTGTGTGTAGCATTTGGGCACATATTCTACTGGTAGTTTCGATGGCACTTGGTTATTTATGCTACAATAAGACAAAATACACTGATTTGTAGTGAATACAAGCTTTTGGAGTCACTCCGTGGAGCACTCGCCAGCGCAGCTAGAGTGCCGATTTGAACTATAAAAGTTATTGCAAAACACCCTAGAAACCCGTATTTCGCTTAGAAAACGTATTTTCAAGTGATTTGGAGACATGTTCTGAGAAACAGTTTTTACATCATATTTGAGCGTTTCACGGTCTGAAACGAACGATTTGTGTGTAGCATTTGGACACATATTCTACTGGTAGTTTCGATGGCACTTGGTTATTTATGCTACAATAACACAAAATACACTGATTTTTAGTGAATACAAGCTTTTGGGGGTACTCCGTGGTGCACTCGCCAGCGCAGCTATAGTGCCGATTTGAAGTATAGAAGTTACTGCAAAACACTCTAAAAACACGTAATTCGTTTAGAAAACGCGTTTTCAAGTGATTTGGGGTCATGTTTTGAGAAACAGATTTTACATTAGATTTGAACGTTTCACGGTCTGAAACGATGATTATGTATGTATACTTTGAAAACATATTCTACCTATAGTTTCGATGGCACTTGGTTATTTATGCTACAATAAGACAAAATACACTGATCTTTAGTGAATACAAGCTTTTGGGGGCACTCCGTGGTGCACTCGCCAGCACAGCTAGAGTGCCAATTTGAACTATAAAAGTTACTGCAAAACACCCTAAAAACACGTAATTCGCTTAGAAAACGCAATTTCAAGTGATTTGGAGACATGTTCTGAGAAACAGTTTTTACATCATATTTGAGCGTTTCAGGATCTGGAAATGAACGATTTGTGTGTAGCATTTGGACACATATTCTACTGGTAGTTTCGATGGCACTTGGTTATTTAGGCTACAATAAGACAAAATTCACTGATTTTAAGTGAATACAAGCTTTTGGAGTCACTCCGTGGTGCACTCGCCAGCGCAGCTAGAGTGCCGATTTGATCTATAAAAGTTACTGCAAAACACCCTAAAAACACGTAATTCGCTTAGAAAATGCATTTTTAAGTGATTTGGAGACATGTTCTGAGAAACAGTTTTTACATCATATTTGAGCGGTTCACGGTCTGAAACGAACGATTTGTGTGTAGCATTTGGACACATAATCTACTGGTAGTTTCGATAGCACTTGGTTATTTAGGCTACAATAAGACAAAATACACTGATTTTTAGTGAATATAAGCTTTTGGGGGTACTCCGTGGTGCACTCGCCAGCGCAGCTATAGTGCCGGTTTGAAGTATAGAAGTTACTGCAAAACACCCTAAAAACACGTAATTCGCTTAGAAAACGCATTTTCAAGTGATTTGGAGACATGTTCTGAGAAACAGTTTTTACATCATATTTGAGCGTTTCACGCTCTGAAACGAACGATTTGTGTGTAGCATTTAGACACATATTCTACGGGTAGTTTCGATGGCACTTGGTTATTTAGACTACAATAAGACAAAATACACTGATTTTTAGTGAATGCAAGCTTTTGGAAGTACTCCGTGGTGCACTCGCCAGCGCAGCTATAGTGCCGATTTGAAGTATAGAAGTTACTGCAAAACACTCTAAAAACACATAATTCGCTTAGAAAACGCGCTTTCAAGTGATTTGGGGTCATGTATTGAGAAACAGTTTTTACATCAGATTTGAACGTTTCACGGTCTGAAACGACGATTATGTATGTATACTTTGGAAACATATTCTACCTGTAGTTTCGATGGCACTTGGTTATTTATGCTACAATAAAACAAAATACACTGATTTTTAGTGAATACAAGCTTTTGGAGGCACTCCATGGTGCACATGCCAGCGCAGCTAGAGTGACGATTTGAACTATGAAAGTTACTGCAAAACACCCTAAAAACACGTAATTCGCTTAGAAAACGCATTTTTATGTGATTTGGATACATGTTCTGAGAAACAGTTTTTACATCATATTTGAGCGTTTCACGGTCGGAAACGACGATTTTGAATGTATACTTTGGAAACATATTCTACCTGTAGTTTCGATGGCACTTGGTTATTTATGCTGCAATAAGACAAAATACACTGATTTTTAGTGAATACAAGCTTTTGGAGGCACTCCGTGGTGCACTCGCCAGCGCAGCTAGAGTGCCGATTTGAACTATAAAAGTTACTGCAAAACACCCTGAAATCACGTAATTCGCTTAGAAAACGCATTTTCAAGTGATTTGGAGACATGTTCTGAGAAACAGTTTTTACATCATATTTGAGCGTTTCACGGTCTGAAACGAACGATTTGTGTATAGCATTTGGACACATATTCTACCTGTAGTTTCGATGGCACTTGGTTATTTAGGCTACAATAAGACAAAATACACTGATTTTTAGTGAATACAAGCTTTTGGAGGCACTCCGTAGTGCACTCGCCAGCGCAGCTAGACTGCCGATTTGAACTATACAAGTTACTGCAAAACACCCTAAAAACACGTAATTCGCTTAGAAAACGCATTTTCAAGTGATTTGGAGACATGTTCTGAGAAACAGTTTTTACATCATATTTGAGCGCTTCACGATCTGAAATGAACGATTTGTGTGTAGCATTTGGACACATATTCTACTGGTAGTTTCGATAGCACTTGGTTATTTAGGCTACAATAAGACAAAATACACTGATTTTTAGTGAATGCAAGCTTTTGGGGGTACTCCGTGGTGCACTCGCCAGCGCAGCTATAGTGCCGATTTGAACTATAGAAGTTACTGCAAAACACTCTAAAAACAATTAATTCGCTTAGAAAACGCGTTTTCACGTGATTTGGAGACATGTTTGGAGAAACAGTTTTTACATCAGATTTGAACGTTTCACGGTCTGAAAGGACGATTTTGTATGTATACTTTGGAAATATATTCTACCTGTAGTTTCGTTGGCACTTGGTTATTTGTGCTACAATAAGACAAAATACACTGATTTTTAGTGAATACAAGCTTTTGGGGGCACTCCGTGGTACACTCGCCAGCGCAGCTAGAGTGCCGATTTGAACTATAAAAGTTACTGCAAAAAATTCTAAAAACACGTAATTCGTTTAGAAAACGCATATTCATGTGATTTGGAGACATGTTCTGAGAAACAGTTTTTAGATCATATTTGAGCGTTTCACGGTCTGAAACGTACGATTTGTGTGTAGCATTTGGACACATATTCTATTGGTACTTTCGATGGCACTTGGTTATTTATGCTACAATAACACAAAATACACTGATTTTTAGCGGGGGTACTCCGTGGTGCACTCGCCAGCGCAGCTATAGTGCCGATTTGAAGTATAGAAGTTACTGCAAAACACTCTAAAAACACGTAATTCGTTTAGAAAACGCGTTTTCAAGTGATTTGGGGTCATGTTTTGAGAAACAGTTTTTACATCAGATTTGAACGTTTCACGGTCTGAAACGACGATTATGTATGTATACTTTGAAAACATATTCTACCTGTAGTGTCGATGGCACTTGGTTATTTAAGCTACAATAAGACAAAATACACTGATCTTTAGTGAATACAAGCTTTTGGGGGCACTCCGTGGTGCACTCGCCAGCGCAGCTAGAGTGCCAATTTGAACTATAAAAGTTACTGCAAAACACCCTAAAAACACGTAATTCGCTTAGAAAACGTATTTTCAAGTGATTTGGAGACATGATCTGAGAAACAGATTTTATATCATAATTTGAGCGTTTCACGGTCTGAAACGAACGATTTGTGTGTAGCATTTCGACACATATTCTACTGGTGGTTTCGATGGCACTTGGTTATTTAGGCTACAATAAGACAAAATACACTGATTTTTAGTGAATACAAGCTTTTGGGGGCACTCCGCGATGCACTCGCCAGCGCAGCTAGAGTGCCGATTTGAACTTTAAAAGTTACTGCAAAAAACTTATAAAACACGTAATTCGTTTAGAAAACGCATTTTCAAGTGATTTGGAGACATGTTCTGAGAAACAGATTTTGTATCATATTTGAGCGTTTCACGGTCTGAAACGAACGATTTGTGTGTAGCATTTGGACACATATTCTACTGGTACTTTCGATGGCACTTGATTATTTATGCTACAATAACACAAAATACACTGATATTTAGTGAATGCAAGCTTTTGGGGGTACTCCGTGGTGCACTCGCCAGCGCAGCTATAGTGCCGATTTGAAGTATAGAAGTTACTGCAAAACACTCTAAAAACACGTAATTCGTTTAGAAAACGCGTTTTCAAGTGATTTGGAGACATGTTCTAAGAAACAGATTTTGTATCATATTTAAGCGTTTCACGGTCTGACACGAACGATTTGTGTGTAGCATTTGGACACATATTCTACTGGTGGTTTCGATGGCACTTGGTTATTTAGGCTACAATAAGACAAAATACACTGATTTTTAGTGAATACAAGCTTTTGGGGGCACTCCGTGGTGCACTCGCCAGCGCAGCTTGAGTGCCAATTTGAACTATAAAAGTTACTGCAAAACACCCTAAAAACACGTAATTCGCTTAGAAAACGCATTTTCAAGTGATTTGGAGACATGTTCTGGGAAACAGATTTTGTATCATATTTGAGCGTTTCACGGTCTGAAACGAACGATTTGTGTGTAGCATTTGGACACATATTCTACTGGTAGTTTCGATGGCACTTGGTTATTTAGGCTACAATAAGACAAAATACACTGATTTTTAGTGAATACAAGCTTTTGGGGGCACTCCGTGGTGCACTGGCCAGCGCAGCTAGAGTGCCGATTTGAACTATAAAAGTTACTGCAAAAAATTCTAAAAACACGTAATTCGTTTAGAAAACGCATATTCAAGTGATTTGGGGACATGTTCTGAGAAACAGTTTTTACATCATATTTGAGCGTTTCACGGTCTGAAACAAACGATTTGTGTGTAGCATTTGGACACATATTCTACTGGTACTTTCGATAGCACTTGGTTATTTATGCTACAATAACACAAAATACACTGATTTTTAGCGGAGGTACTCCGTGGTGCACTCGCCAGCGCAGCTATGGTGCCGATTTGAAGTATAGAAGTTACTGCAAAACACTCTAAAAACACGTAATTCGTTTAGAAAACGCGTTTTCAAGTGATTTGGGGTCATGTTTTGAGAAACAGTTTTTACATCAGATTTGAACGTTTCACGGTCTGAAACGACGATTATGTATGTATACTTTGAAAACATATTCTACCTGTAGTTTCGACGGCACTTGGTTATTTATGCTACAATAAGACAAAATACACTGATTTTTAGTGAATACAAGCTTTTGGGGGTACTCCGTGGTGCACTCGCCAGCGCAGCTATAGTGCCGATTTGAAGTATAGAAGTTACTGCAAAACACTCTAAAAACACGTAATTCGTTTAGAAAACGCGTTTTCAAGTGATTTGGAGACATGTTCTGAGAAACAGTTTTTACATCAAATTTGAGCGTTTCACGGTCAGAAACGAACGATTTGTGTGTAGCATTTGGACACATATTCTACCTGTAGTTTCGATGGCACTTGGTTATTTATGCTACAATAAGACAAAATACACTGATTTTTGGTGAATACAAGCTTTTGGAGTCACTCCGTGTTGCACTCGCCAGCGCAGCTATAGTGCTCAATTGAGGTATAGAAGTTACTGCAAAACACTCTAAAAACACTTAATTTGCTTAGAAAACGCGTTTTCATGTGATTTGGAGACATGTTTTGAGAAACAGTGTTTACATCAGATTTGAACGTTTCACGGTCTGAAACGACGATTTTGTATGTATAATATGGAAACATATTCTACCTGTAGTTTTGATGGCACATAGTTATTTATGCTGCAATAAGTCGAAATGCACTGATTTTTAGTGAATACAAGCTTTCGGAGGCACTCCGTGGTGCACTCGCCAGCACAGCTAGTGTGTCGATTTGAACTATAAAAGATACTGCAAAACACCCTAAAACACGTAATTCGATTAGAAAACGCATTTTCAAGTGATTTGGAGACAAGTTCTGAGAAACACTTTTAACATCATATTTGAGCGTTTCACGGTCTGAAACGAACGATTTGTGTGTAGCATTTAGACACATATTCTACGGGTAGTTTCGTTGGCACTTGGTTATTTAGGCTACAATAAGACAAAATACACTGATTTTTAGTGAATACAAGCTTTTGGAAGTACTCCGTGGTGCACTCGCCAGCGCAGCTATAGTGCCGATTTGAAGTATAGAAGTTACTGCAAAACACTCTAAAAACACGTAATTCGTTTAGAAAACGCGTTTTCAAGTGATTTGGGGTCATGTTTTGAGAAACAGTTTTTACATCAGATTTGAACGTTTCACGGTCTGAAACGACGATTATGTATGTATACTTTGAAAACATATTCTACCTGTAGTGTCGATGGCACTTGGTTATTTAAGCTACAATAAGACAAAATACACTGATCTTTAGTGAATACAAGCTTTTGGGGGCACTCCGTGGTGCACTCGCCAGCGCAGCTAGAGTGCCAATTTGAACTATAAAAGTTACTGCAAAACACCCTAAAAACACGTAATTCGCTTAGAAAACGTATTTTCAAGTGATTTGGAGACATGATCTGAGAAACAGATTTTATATCATAATTTGAGCGTTTCACGGTCTGAAACGAACGATTTGTGTGTAGCATTTCGACACATATTCTACTGGTGGTTTCGATGGCACTTGGTTATTTAGGCTACAATAAGACAAAATACACTGATTTTTAGTGAATACAAGCTTTTGGGGGCACTCCGCGATGCACTCGCCAGCGCAGCTAGAGTGCCGATTTGAACTTTAAAAGTTACTGCAAAAAACTTATAAAACACGTAATTCGTTTAGAAAACGCATTTTCAAGTGATTTGGAGACATGTTCTGAGAAACAGATTTTGTATCATATTTGAGCGTTTCACGGTCTGAAACGAACGATTTGTGTGTAGCATTTGGACACATATTCTACTGGTACTTTCGATGGCACTTGATTATTTATGCTACAATAACACAAAATACACTGATATTTAGTGAATGCAAGCTTTTGGGGGTACTCCGTGGTGCACTCGCCAGCGCAGCTATAGTGCCGATTTGAAGTATAGAAGTTACTGCAAAACACTCTAAAAACACGTAATTCGTTTAGAAAACGCGTTTTCAAGTGATTTGGAGACATGTTCTAAGAAACAGATTTTGTATCATATTTAAGCGTTTCACGGTCTGACACGAACGATTTGTGTGTAGCATTTGGACACATATTCTACTGGTGGTTTCGATGGCACTTGGTTATTTAGGCTACAATAAGACAAAATACACTGATTTTTAGTGAATACAAGCTTTTGGGGGCACTCCGTGGTGCACTCGCCAGCGCAGCTTGAGTGCCAATTTGAACTATAAAAGTTACTGCAAAACACCCTAAAAACACGTAATTCGCTTAGAAAACGCATTTTCAAGTGATTTGGAGACATGTTCTGGGAAACAGATTTTGTATCATATTTGAGCGTTTCACGGTCTGAAACGAACGATTTGTGTGTAGCATTTGGACACATATTCTACTGGTAGTTTCGATGGCACTTGGTTATTTAGGCTACAATAAGACAAAATACACTGATTTTTAGTGAATACAAGCTTTTGGGGGCACTCCGTGGTGCACTGGCCAGCGCAGCTAGAGTGCCGATTTGAACTATAAAAGTTACTGCAAAAAATTCTAAAAACACGTAATTCGTTTAGAAAACGCATATTCAAGTGATTTGGGGACATGTTCTGAGAAACAGTTTTTACATCATATTTGAGCGTTTCACGGTCTGAAACAAACGATTTGTGTGTAGCATTTGGACACATATTCTACTGGTACTTTCGATAGCACTTGGTTATTTATGCTACAATAACACAAAATACACTGATTTTTAGCGGGGGTACTCCGTGGTGCACTCGCCAGCGCAGCTATGGTGCCGATTTGAAGTATAGAAGTTACTGCAAAACACTCTAAAAACACGTAATTCGTTTAGAAAACGCGTTTTCAAGTGATTTGGGGTCATGTTTTGAGAAACAGTTTTTACATCAGATTTGAACGTTTCACGGTCTGAAACGACGATTATGTATGTATACTTTGAAAACATATTCTACCTGTAGTTTCGACGGCACTTGGTTATTTATGCTACAATAAGACAAAATACACTGATTTTTAGTGAATACAAGCTTTTGGGGGTACTCCGTGGTGCACTCGCCAGCGCAGCTATAGTGCCGATTTGAAGTATAGAAGTTACTGCAAAACACTCTAAAAACACGTAATTCGTTTAGAAAACGCGTTTTCAAGTGATTTGGAGACATGTTCTGAGAAACAGTTTTTACATCAAATTTGAGCGTTTCACGGTCAGAAACGAACGATTTGTGTGTAGCATTTGGACACATATTCTACCTGTAGTTTCGATGGCACTTGGTTATTTATGCTACAATAAGACAAAATACACTGATTTTTGGTGAATACAAGCTTTTGGAGTCACTCCGTGTTGCACTCGCCAGCGCAGCTATAGTGCTCAATTGAGGTATAGAAGTTACTGCAAAACACTCTAAAAACACTTAATTTGCTTAGAAAACGCGTTTTCATGTGATTTGGAGACATGTTTTGAGAAACAGTGTTTACATCAGATTTGAACGTTTCACGGTCTGAAACGACGATTTTGTATGTATAATATGGAAACATATTCTACCTGTAGTTTTGATGGCACATAGTTATTTATGCTGCAATAAGTCGAAATGCACTGATTTTTAGTGAATACAAGCTTTCGGAGGCACTCCGTGGTGCACTCGCCAGCACAGCTAGTGTGTCGATTTGAACTATAAAAGATACTGCAAAACACCCTAAAAACACGTAATTCGATTAGAAAACGCATTTTCAAGTGATTTGGAGACAAGTTCTGAGAAACACTTTTAACATCATATTTGAGCGTTTCACGGTCTGAAACGAACGATTTGTGTGTAGCATTTAGACACATATTCTACGGGTAGTTTCGTTGGCACTTGGTTATTTAGGCTACAATAAGACAAAATACACTGATTTTTAGTGAATACAAGCTTTTGGAAGTACTCCGTGGTGCACTCGCCAGCGCAGCTATAGTGCCGATTTGAAGTATAGAAGTTACTGCAAAACACTCTAAAAACACGTAATTCGCCTAGAAAACACGTTTTCACGTGATTTGGGGTCATGTTTTGAGAAACAGTTTTTACATCAGATTTGAACGTTTCACGGTCTGAAACGACGATTATGTATGTATACTTTGGAAACATATTCTACCTGTAGTTTCGATGGCACTTGGTTATTTATGCTACAATAAGACTAAATACACTGATTTTTAGTGAATACAAGCTTTTGGAGGCACTCCGTCGTGCACATGCCAGCGCAGCTAGAGTGCCGATTTGAACTATAAAAGTTACAGCAAAACACCCTATAAACACGTAATTCGCTTAGAAAACGCATTTTCAAGTGATTTGGAGACATGTTCTGAGAAAGAGTTTTTACATCATAATTGAGCGTTTCACGGTCTGAAACGAACGATTAGTGTATAGCATTTGGACTCATATTCTACCTGTAGTTTCGATGGCACTTGGTTATTTAGGCTACAATATGACAAAATACACTGATTTTTAGCGGGGGTACTCCGTGGTGCACTCGCCAGCGTAGCTACTCGTATAGTGCCGATTTGAAGTATAGAAGTTACTGCAAAACACTCTAAAAACACGTAATTCGTTTAGAAAACGCGTTTTCAAGTGATTTGGGGTCATGTTTTGAGAAACAGTTTTTACATCAGATTTGAACGTTTCACGGTCTGAAACGACGATTATTTATGTATACTTTGAAAACATATTCTACCTGTAGTTTCGATGGCACTTGGTTATTTATGCTACAATAAGACAAAATACACTGATTTTTAGTGAATACAAGCTTTTGGGGGTACTCCGTGGTGCACTCGCCAGCGCAGCTATAGTGCCGATTTGAAGTATAGAAGTTACTGCAAAACACTCTAAAAACACGTAATTCGTTTAGAAAACGCGTTTTCAAATGATTTGGAGACATGTTCTGAGAAACAGTTTTTACATCAAATTTGAGCGTTTCACGGTCAGAAACGAACGATTTGTGTGTAGCATTTGGACACATATTCTACCTGTAGTTTCGATGGCACTTGGTTATTTATGCTACAATAAGACAAAATACACTGATTTTTGGTGAATACAAGCTTTTGGAGTCACTCCGTGTTGCACTCGCCTGCGCAGCTATAGTGCTGAATTGAGGTATAGAAGTTACTGCAAAACACTCTAAAAACACTTAATTTGCTTAGAAAACGCGTTTTCATGTGATTTGGAGACATGTTTTGAGAAACAGTGTTTACATCAGATTTGAACGTTTCACGGTCTGAAACGACGATTTTGTATGTATAATATGGAAACATATTCTACCTGTAGTTTTGATGGCACTTAGTTATTTATGCTGCAATAAGTCAAAATTCACTGATTTTTAGTGAATACAAGCTTTTGGAGGCACTCCGTGGTGCACTCGCCAGCACAGCTAGTGTGCCGATTTGAACTATAAAAGATACTGCAAAACACCCTAAAAACACGTAATTCGATTAGAAAACGCATTTTCAAGTGATTTGGAGACATGTTCTGAGAAACACTTTTTACATCATATTTGAGCGTTTCACGGTCTGAAACGAACGATTTGTGTGTAGCATTTAGACACATATTCTACGGGTAGTTTCGATGGCACTTGGTTATTTAGGCTACAATAAGACAAAATACACTGATTTTTAGTGAATACAAGCTTTTGGGGGCACTCCGTGGTGCACTCGCCAGCGCAGCTAGAGTGCCGATTTGAACTATAAAAGTTACTGCAATAAATTCTAAAAACACGTAATTCGTTTAGAAAACGCATATTCAAGTGATTTGGAGACATGTTCTGAGAAACAGTTTTTACATCATATTTGAGCGTTTCACGGTCTGAAACGTACGATTTGTGTGTAGCATTTGGACACATATTCTATTGGAACTTTCGATGGCACTTGGTTATTTATGCTACAATAACACAAAATACACTGATTTTTAGCGGGGATACTCCGTGGTGCACTCGCCAGCGCAGCTATAGTGCCGATTTGAAGTATAGAAATTACTGCAAAACACTCTAAAAACACGTAATTCGTTTAGAAATCGCGTTTTCAAGTGATTTGGGGTCATGTTTTGAGAAACAGTTTTTACATCAGATTTGAACGTTTCACGGTCTGAAACGACGATTATGTATGTATACTTTGAAAACATATTCTACCTGTAGTTTCGATGGCACTTGGTTATTTATGCTACAATAAGACAAAATACACTGATCTTTAGTGAATACAAGCTTTTGGGGGCACTCCGTGGTGCACTCGCCAGCGCAGCTAGAGTGCCAATTTGAACTATAAAAGTTACTGCAAAACACCCTAAAAACACGTAATTCGCTTAGAAAACGCATTTTCAAGTGATTTGGAGACATGTTCTGAGAAACAGATTTTATATCATAATTTGAGCGTTTCACGGTCTGCAACGAACGATTTGTGTGTAGCATTTGGACACATATTCTACTGGTGGTTACGATGGTACTTGGTTATTTAGGCTTTAATAAGACAAAATACACTGATTTTTAGTGTATACAAGCTTTTGGGGGCACTCCGTGGTGCACTCGCCAGCGCAGCTAGAGTGCCGATTTGAACTATAAAAGTTACTGCAAAAAACTCTAAAAACACGTAATTCGTTTAGAAAACGTATTTTCAAGTGATTTGGAGACATGTTCTGAGAAACAGTTTTTACATCATATTTGAGCGTTTCACGGTCTGAAACGAACGATTTGTGTGTAGCATTTGGACACATATTCTACTGGTACTTTCGATGGCACTTGGTTATTTATGCTACAATAACACAAAATACACTGATTTTTAGTGAATGCAAGCTTTTGGGGGTACTCCGTGGTGCACTCGCCAGCGCAGCTATAGTGCCGATTTGAAGTATAGAAGTTACTGCAAAACACTCTAAAAACACGTAATTCGTTTAGAAAACGCGTTTTCAAGTGATTTGGAGACATGTTCTGAGAAACAGATTTTGTATCATATTTGAGCGTTTCACGGTCTGAAACGAACGATTTGTGTGTAGCATTTGGACACATATTCTACTGGTGGTTTCGATGGCACTTGGTTATTTAGGCTACAATAAGACAAAATACACTGATTTTTAGTGAAAACAAGCTTTTGGGGGCACTCCGTGGTGCACTCGCCAGCGCAGCTTGAGTGCCAATTTGAACTATAAAAGTTACTGCAAAACACCCTAAAAACACGTAAATCGCTTAGAAAACGCATTTTCAAGTGAATTGGAGACATGTTCTGGGAAACAGATTTTGTATCATATTTGAGCGTTTCACGGTCTGAAACGAACGATTTGTGTGTAGCATTTGGACACATATTCTACTGGTAGTTTCAATAACACTTGGTTATTTAGGCTACAATAAGACAAAATACACTGATTTTTAGTGAATACAAGCTTTTGGGGGCACTCCGTGGTGCACTCGCCAGCGCAGCTAGAGTGCCGATTTGAACTATAAGAGTTACTGCAAAAAATTCTAAAAACACGTAATTCGTTTAGAAAACGCATATTCAAGTGATTTGGAGACATGTTCTGAGAAACAGTTTTTACATCATATTTGAGCGTTTCACGGTCTGAAACAAATGATTTGTGTGTAGCATTTGGACACATATTCTACTGGTACTTTCGATGGCACTTGGTTATTTATGCTACAATAACACAAAATACACTGATTTTTGGTGAATACAAGCTTTTGGAGTCACTCCGTGTTGCACTCGCCAGCGCAGCTATAGTGCTGAATTGAGGTATAGAAGTTACTGCAAAACACTCTAAAAACACTTAATTTGCTTAGAAAACGCGTTTTCATGTGATTTGGAGACATGTTCTGAGAAACAGTTTTTACATCAAATTTGAGCGTTTCACGGTCAGAAACGAACGATTTGTGTGTAGCATTTGGACACATATTCTACCTGTAGTTTCGATGGCACTTGGTTATTTATGCTACAATAAGACAAAATTCACTGATTTTTGGTGAATACAAGCTTTTGGAGTCACTCCGTGTTGCACTCGCCAGCGCAGCTATAGTGCCGATTTGAAGTATAGAAGTTACTGCAAAACACTCTAAAAACACGTAATTCGTTAGAAAACGCGTTTTCAAGTGATTTGGGGTCATGTTTTGAGAAACAGTTTTTACATCAGATTTGAACGTTTCACGGTCTGAAACGACGATTATTTATGTATACTTTGAAAACATATTCTACCTGTAGTTTCGATGGCACTTGGTTATTTATGCTACAATAAGACAAAATACACTGATTTTTAGTGAATACAAGCTTTTGGGGGTACTCCGTGGTGCACTCGCTAGCGCAGCTATAGTGCCGATTTGAAGTATAGAAGTTACTGCAAAACACTCTAAAAACACGTAATTCGTTTAGAAAACTCGTTTTCAAGTGATTTGGAGACATGTTCTGAGAAACAGTTTTTACATCAAATTTGAGCGTTTCACGGTCAGAAACGAACGATTTGTGTGTAGCATTTGGACACATATTCTACCTGTAGTTTCGATGGCACTTGGTTATTTATGCTACAATAAGACAAAATACACTGATTTTTGGTGAATACAAGCTTTTGGAGTCACTCCGTGTTGCACTCGCCAGCGCAGCTATAGTGCTGAATTGAGGTATAGAAGTTACTGCAAAACACTCTAAAAACACTTAATTTGCTTAGAAAACGCGTTTTCATGTGATTTGGAGACATGTTTTGAGAAACAGTGTTTACATCAGATTTGAACGTTTCACGGTCTGAAACGACGATTTTGTATGTATAATATGGAAACATATTCTACCTGTAGTTTTGATGGCACTTAGTTATTTATGCTGCAATAAGTCAAAATGCACTGATTTTAGTGAATACAAGCTTTTGGAGGCACTCCGTGGTGCACTCGCCAGCACAGCTTGTGTGCCGATTTGAACTATAAAAGATACTGCAAAACACCCTAAAAACACGTAATTCGCTTAGAAAACGCATTTTCAAGTGATTTGGAGACATGTTCTGAGAAACACTATTTACATCATATTTGAGCGTTTCACGGTCTGAAACGAACGATTTGTGTGTAGCATTTAGACACATATTCTACGGGTAGTTTCGATGGCACTTGGTTATATAGGCTACAATAAGACAAAATACACTGATTTTTAGTGAATACATGCTTTTGGAGGCACTCCGTCGTGCACATGCCAGCGCAGCTAGAGTGCCGATTTGAACTATAAAAGTTACTGCAAAACACCCTAAAAACACGTAATTCGCTTAGAAAACGCATTTTCAAGTGATTTGGAGACATGTTCTGAGAAAGAGTTTTTACATCATAATTGAGCGTTTCACGGTCTGAAACGAACGATTTGTGTATGGCATTTGGACACATATTCTACCTGTAGTTTCGATGGCACTTGGTTATTTAGGCTACAATAAGACAAAATACACTGATTTTTAGTGAATACAAGCTTTTGGAGACACTCCGTGGTGCACTCGCCAGCTTAGCTAGAGTGCCGATTTGAACTATAAAAGTTACTGCTAAACACCCTAAAAACACCTATTTGCTTAGAAAACGCATTTACAAGTGATTTGGAGACATATTCTGAGACACAGTTTTGACATCATATTTGAGCGTTTCACGGTCTGAAACGAACGATTTGTGTGTAGCATTTGGACATATATTCTACCGGTAGTTTCGATGGCACTTGGTTATTTAGGCTCCAATAAGACAAAATACACAGATTTTTAGTGAATACAAGCTTTTGGAGGCACTCCGTGGTGCACTCGCCAGCGCAGCTAGAGTGCCGATTTGAACTATAAAAGTTACTGCAAAACACCCTAAAAACACGTAATTCGCTTAGAAAACGCATTTTCAAGTGATTTGGAGACATGTTCTGAGAAACAGTTTTTACATCATATTTGAGCGTTTCTCGGTCTGAAACGAACGATTTGTGTGTAGCATTTGGACACATATTTTACTGGTAGTTTCGATGGCACTTGGTTATTTAGGCTACAATAAGACAAAATACACAGATTTTTAGAGAATACAAGCTTTTGGGGGTACTCCGTGGTGCACTCTCCATCGCAGCTATAGTGCCGATTTGAAGTATAGAAGTTACTGCAAAACACTCTAAAAACACGTAATTCGCTTAGAAAACGCGTTTTCAGGTGATTTGGAGACATGTTTTGAGAAACAGTTTTTACATCAGATTTGAACGTTTCACGGTCTGAAACGACGATTTTGCATGTATACTTTGGAAACATATTCTGCCTATAGTTTCCATGGCACATGGTTATTTATGCTACAATATGACAAAATACACTGATTTTTAGTGAATACAAGCTTTTGGGGGCACTCCGCGATGCACTCGCCAGCGCAGCTAGCGTGCCGATTTGAACTTTAAAAGTTACTGCAAAAAACTTATAAAACACGTAATTCGTTTAGAAAACGCATTTTCAAGTGATTTGGAGACATGTTCTGAGAAACAGATTTTGTATCATATTTGAGCGTTTCACGGTCTGAAACGAACGATTTGTGTGTAGCATTTGGACACATATTCTACTGGTAGTTTCGATGGCACTTGTTTATTTAGGCTACAATAAGACAAAATACACTGATTTTTAGTGAATACAAGCTTTTGGGGGCACTCCGTGGTGCACTCGCCAGCGCAGCTAGAGTGCCGATTTGAACTATAAAAGTTACTGCAAAAAACTCTAAAAACACGTAATTCGTTTAGAAAACGTATTTTCAAGTGATTTGGAGACATGTTCTGAGAAACAGTTTTTGCATCATATTTGAGCGTTTCGCGGTCTGAAACGAACGATTTGTGTGTAGCATTTGGACACATATTCTACTGGTACTTTCGATGGCACTTGATTATTTATGCTACAATAACACAAAATACACTTATTTTTAGTGAATGCAAGCTTTTGGGGGTACTCCGTGGTGCACTCGCCAGCGCAGCTATAGTGCCGATTTGAAGTATAGAAGTTACTGCAAAACACTCTAAAAACACGTAATTCGTTTAGAAAACGCGTTTTCAAGTGATTTGGAGACATGTTCTAAGAAACAGATTTTGTATCATATTTAAGCGTTACACGGTCTGAAACGAACGATTTGCGTGTAGCATTTGGACACATATTCTACTGGTAGTTTCAATGGCACTTGGTTATTTAGGCTACAATAAGACAAAATACACTGATTTTTAGTGAATACAAGCTTTTGGGGGCACTCCGTGGTGCACTCGCCAGCGCAGCTAGAGTGCCGATTTGAACTATAAGAGTTACTGCAAAAAATTCTAAAAACACGTAATTCGTTTAGAAAACGCATATTCAAGTGATTTGGAGACATGTTCTGAGAAACAGTTTTTACATCATATTTGAGCGTTTCACGGTCTGAAACAAACGATTTGTGTGTAGCATTTGGACACATATTCTACTGGTACTTTCGATGGCACTTGGTTATTTATGCTACAATAACACAAAATACACTGATTTTTAGCGGGGGTACTCCGTGGTGCACTCGCCAGCGCAGCTATAGTGCCGATTTGAAGTATTGAAGTTACTGCAAAACACTCTAAAAACACGTAATTCGTTAGAAAACGCGTTTTCAAGTGATTTGGAGACTTGTTTTGAGAAACAGTTTTTACATCAGATTTGAACGTTTCACGGTCTGAAACGAACGATTTGTGTATAGCATTTGGACACATATTCTTCCTGTAGTTTCGATGGCACTTGGTTATTTAGGCTACAATAAGACAAAATACACTGATTTTTAGTGAATACAAGCTTTTGAAAGCACTCCGTGGTGCACTCGCTAGCGCAGCTAGAATGACGGTTTGAACTATAAAAGTTACAGCAATACACCCTAAAAACACGTAATTCGCTTAGAAAACGCATTTTCAAGTGATTTCGAGACATGTTCTGAGAAACAGTTTTTACATCATATTTGAGCGTTTCACGGTTTGAAACGAACAATTTGTGTGTAGCATTTGGACACATATTCTACTGGTAGTTTCGATGGCACTTGGTTATTTAGGATACAATAAGACAAAATACACTGATTTTTAGTGAATACAAGCTTTTGGGGGTACTCCGTGGTGCACTCGCCAGCGCAGCTAGAGTGCCAATTTGACCTATAAAAGTTACTGCAAAATACCCTAAAAACACGTAATTTGCTTGGAAACCGCATTTTAGATTTGGAGACATGTACTGAGAAACAGTTTTTACTTCATATTTGAGCGTTTCACGGTCTGAAACGAACGATTTGTGTGTAGCATTTGGACACATATTCTACTGGTAGTTTGGATGGCACTTGGTTATTTAGGCTACAATAAGACAAAATACATTGATTTACATACAAGCTTTTGAGAGTACTCCGTGGTGCACACGCCAGCGCAGCTATAGTGCCGATTTGAAGTATAGAAGTTACTGCAAAGCAATCTAAAAACACGTAATTCGCTTAGAAAACGCGTTTTCAAATAGTTTGGAGACATGTTTTGAGAAACAGTTTTTACATTAGATTTGAACGTTTCACGGTCTGAAACGACAATTTTGTGTGTAGCATTTGGACACTTATTCTACCTGTAGTTTCGATGGCACTTGGTTATTTATGCAACAATAAGACAAAATACACTGATTTTTGTGAATACAAGCTTTTGGAGGCACTCCGTGGTGCATTTGACAGCGCAGCTGGACTGCAGATTTGAACTATAAATGTTACTGCAAAACACTCTAAAAATACATAATTAGCTTAGATAACGCATTTTCAACTGATTTGGAGACATGTTCTGAGAAACAGTTTTTACATCATATTTGAGCGTTTCACGGTCTGAAACGAACGATTTGTGTATAGCATTTAGACACATATTCTACCTGTAGTTTCGATGGCACTTGGTTATTTAGGCTACAATAAGACAAAATACACTGATTTTTAGTGAATACAAGATTTTGGAAGCATTCCGTGGTGCACTCGCCAGCGCAGCTAGAGTGCCGATTTGAACTATAAAAGTTACTGCAAAACACCCTAATAACACGTAGTTCGCTTAGAAAACGCATTTTCAAGTGATTTGGAGACATGTTCTGAGAAACAGTTTTTACATCATATTTGAGCGTTTCACGGTCTGAGATGAACGATTTGTGTGTAGCATTTAGACACATATTCTACTGGTAGTTTCGATGGCACTTGGTTATTTCGGATACAATAAGACAAAATACACTGATTTTTAGTGAAGACAAGCTTTTGGAGGCACTCCGTGGTGCACTCGCCAGCGCAGCTATAGTGCCGATTTGAAGTATAGAAGTTACTACAAAACAATCTAAAAACACGTAATTCGTTTAGAAAACGCGTTTTCAATTGATTTGGAGACATGTTTTGAGAAACAGTTTTTATTTCATATTTGAGCGTTTCACGGTCTGAAACGAACGATTTGTGTGTAGCATTTGGACACATATTCTACTGGTAGTTTGGATGGCACTTGGTTATTTAGGCTACAATAAGACAAAATACATTGATTTTTAGTGAATGCAAGCTTTTGAGAGTACTCCGTGGTGCACTCGCCAGCGCAGCTATAGTGCCGATTTGAAGTATAGAAGTTACTGCAAAGCAATCTAAAAACACGTAATTCGCTTAGAAAACGCGTTTGCAAATGATTTGGAGACATGGTTTGAGAAACAGTTTTTACATTAGATTTGAACGTTTCACGGTCTGAAACGACGATTTTGTGTGTAGCATTTGGACACATATTCTACCTGTAGTTTCGATGGCACTTGGTTATTTATGCAACAATAAGACAAAATACACTGATTTTTGTGAATACAAGCTTTTGGAGGCACTCCGTGGTGCATTTGACAGCGCAGCTGGAGTGCAGATTTGAACTATAAATAATACTGCAAAACACCCTAAAAATACATAATTAGCTTAGATAACGCATTTTCAACTGATTTGGAGACATGTTCTGAGAAACAGTTTTTACATCATATTTGAGCATTTCACGGTCTGAAACGAACGATTTGTGTATAGCATTTGGACACATATTCTACCTGTAGTTTCGATGGCACTTGGTTATTTAGGCTACAATAAGACAAAATACACTGATTTTTAGTGAATACAAGATTTTGGAAGCATTCCGTGGTGCACTCGCCAGCGCAGCTATAGTGCCGATTTGAAGTATAGAAGTTACTACAAAACAATCTAAAAACACGTAATTCGTTTAGAAAACGCGTTTTCAAGTCATTTGGAGACATGTTTTGAGAAACAGTTTTTACTTCATATTTGAGCGTTTCACGGTCTGAAACGAACGATTTGTGTGTAGCATTTGGACACATATTCTACTGGTAGTTTGGATGGCACTTGGTTATTTAGGCTACAATAAGACAAAATACATTGATTTTTAGTGAATACAAGCTTTTGAGAGTACTCCGTGGTGCACTCGCCAGCGCAGCTATAGTTCCGATTTGAAGTATAGAAGTTACTGCAAAGCAATCTAAAAACACGTAATTCGCTTAGAAAACGCGTTTTCAAATGATTTGGAGACATGTTTTGAGAAACAGTTTTTACATCAGATTTCACGATCTGAAACGACGATTTTGTGTGTAGCATTTGGACACATATTCTACCTGTAGTTTCGATGGCACTTGGTTATTTATGCAACAATAAGACAAAATACACTGATTTATGTGAATACAAGCTTTTGGAGGCACTCCGTGGTGCATTTGACAGCACAGCTGGAGTGCAGATTTGAACTATAAATGTTACTGCAAAACACCCTAAAAATACATAATTAGCTTAGATAACGCATTTTCAACTGATTTGGAGACATGTTCTGAGAAACAGTTTTTACATCATATTTGAGCGTTTCACGGTCTGAAACGAACGATTTGTGTATAGCATTTGGACACATATTCTACCTGTAGTTTTGATGGCACTTGGTTATTTAGGCTACAATAAGACAAAATACACTGATTTTTAGTGAATACAAGCTTTTGGAAGCATTCCGTGGTGCACTCGCCAGCGCAGCTAGAGTGCCGATTTGAACTATAAAAGTTACTGCAAAACACCCTAATAACACGTAATTCGCTTAGAAAACGCATTTTCTAGTGATTTGGAGACATGTTTTGCATCATATTTGAGCGTTTCACGGTCTGAGATGAACGATTTGTGTGTAGCATTTAGACACATATTCTACTGGTAGTTTCGATGGCACTTGGTTATTTAGGATACAATAAGACAAAACACACTGATTTTTAGTGAATACAAGCTTTTGGAGGCACTCCGTGGTGCACTCGCCAGCGCAGCTATAGTGCCGATTTGAAGTATTGAAGTTACTACAAAACAATCTAAAAACACGTAATTCGTTTAGAAAACGCGTTTTCAAGTGATTTGGAGACATGTTTTGAGAAACGGTTTTTACATCAGATTTGAACGTTTCGCGGTCTGAAACGACGATTCTGTATGTATACTTTGGAAACATATTCTACCTGTAGTTTCGATGGCACTTTGTTATTTATGCTATAATAAGACAAAATACACTGATTTTAGTGAATACAAGCTTTTGGAGGCACTCCGTGGTGCACTCGACAGCGCAGCTAGAGTGCCGATTTGAACTATAAAAGTTACTGCAAAACACCCTAAAAACACGTAATTCGCTTAGATAACGCATTTTCAAGTGATTTGGAGACAAGTTCTGAGAAACAGTTTTTACATCATATATGAGCGTTTCACGGTCTGAAACGAACGATTTGTGTATAGCATTTGGACACATATTCTACCTGTATTTTCGATGGCACTTGGTTATTTAGGCTACAATAAGACAAAATACACTGATTTTTAGTGAATACATGCTTTTGGAGGCACTCCGTGGTGCACTCGCCAGCGCAGCTAGAGTGCCGATTTGAACTATAAAAGTTACTGCAAAACACCTTAAGAACACGTAATTCGCTTAGAAAACGCATTTTCAAGTGATTTGGAGACATGTTCCGAGAAACAGTTTTTACATCATATTTGAGAGTTTCACGGTCTGAAACGAACGATTTGTGTATAGCATTAGGACACATATTCTTCCTGTAGTTTCGATGGCACTTGGTTATTTAGGCTACAATAAGACAAAATACACTGATTTTTAGTGAATACAAGCTTTTGGAGGCACTCCGTGGTGCACTCGCTACCGCAGCTAGAAAGACGGTTTGAACTATAAAAGTTACTGCAATACACCCTAAAAACACGTAATTCGCTTAGAAAACGCATTTTCAAGTGATTTGGAGACATGTTCTGAGAAACAGTTTTTACATCATATTTGAGCGTTTCGCGGTCTGAAACGAACGATTTGTGTGTAGCATTTGGACACATATTCTACTGGTAGTTTCGATGGCACTTGGTTATTTAGGCTACAATAAGACAAAATACACTGATTTTTAGTGAATACAAGCTTTTGGGGGTACTCCGTGGTGCACTCGCCAGCGCAGCTATAGTGCCGATTTGAAGTATAGAAGTTACTGCAAAACAAGCTAAAAACACGTAATTCGCTTAGATAACGCGGTTTCAAGTGATTTAGGGACATGTTTTTAGAAACAGTTTTTACATCAGATTTGAACGTTTCACGGTCTGAAACGGCGATTTTGTATGTATACTTTGGAAACATATTCTACCTGTACTTTCGATGGCACTTGGTTATTTGTGCAACAATTAGACAAAATACACTGATTTTGAGTGTATACAAGCTTTTGAATGCACTCCGTGGTGCACTCGACAGCGCAGCTGGAGTGCCGATTTGAACTATAAACGTTACTGCAAAACACCCAAAAAACACGTTATTCGCTTAGATAACGCATTTTCAAGTGATTTGGAGACATGTTCTGAGAAACAGTTTTTACATCATATTTGAGCGTTTCACAGTCGGAAACGAACGATTTGTGTATAGCATATGGACACGTATTCCACCTGTAGTTTCGAAGGCACTTGGTAATTTAGGCTACAATAAGACAAAATACACTGATTTTTAGTGAATACAAGCTTTTGGAGACACTCCGTGGTGCACTCGCCAGCGCAGTTTGAGTGCCGATTTGACCTATGGAAGTTACTGCAAAATACCCTAAAAACACTCAATTCGCTTAGAAACCGCATTTTCGATTTGGAGACATGTTCTGAGAAACAGTTTTTATATCATATTTGAGCGTTTCACGGTCTGAAACGAACGATTTGTGTGTAGCATTTGGACACATATTCTACTGGTAGTTTGGATGGCACTTGGTTATTTAGGCTACAATAAGACAAAATACACTGATTTTTAGTGAATACAAGCTTTTGAGAGTACTCCGTGGTGCACTCGCCAGCGCAGCTATAGTGCCGATTTGAAGTATAGAAGTTACTGCAAAGCAATCTAAAAACACGTAATTCGCTTAGAAAACGCGTTTTCAAATGATTTGGAGACATGTTTGAGAAACAGTTTTTACATCAGATTTCACGATCTGAAACGACGATTTTGTGTGTAGCATTTGGATACATATTCTACCTGTAGTTTCGATGGCACTTGGTTATTTATGCAACAATAAGACAAAATACACTGATTTATGTGAATACAAGCTTTTGGAGGCACTCCGTGGTGCATTTGACAGCGCAGCTGGAGTGCAGATTTGAACTATAAATGTTACTGCAAAACACCCTAAAAATACATAATTTGCTTAGATAACGCATTTTCAACTGATTTGGAGACATGTTCTGAGAAACTGTTTTTACATCATATTTGAGCGTTTCACGGTCTGAAACGAACGATTTGTGTATAGCATTTGGACACATATTCTACCTGTAGTTTTGATGGCACTTGGTTATTTAGGCTACAATAAGACAAAATACACTGATTTTTAGTGAATACAAGATTTTGGAAGCATTCCGTGGTGCACTCGCCAGCGCAGCTAGAGTGCCGATTTGAACTATAAAAGTTACTGCAAAACACCCTAATAACACGTAATTCGCTTAGAAAACGCATTTTCTAGTGATTTGGAGACATGTTTTGCATCATATTTGAGCGTTTCACGGTCTGAGATGAACGATTTGTGTGTAGCATTTAGACACATATTCTACTGGTAGTTTCGATGGCACTTGGTTATTTAGGATACAATAAGACAAAATACACTGATTTTTAGTGAATACAAGCTTTTGGAGGCACTCCGTGGTGCACTCGCCAGCGCAGCTATAGTGCCGATTTGAAGTATAGAAGTTACTACAAAACAATCTAAAAACACGTAATTCGTTTAGAAAACGCGTTTTCAAGTGATTTGGAGACATGTTTTGAGAAACAGTATTTACATCAGATTTGAACGTTTCACGGTCTGAAACGACGATTCTGTATGTATACTTTGGAAACATATTCTACCTGTAGTTTCGATGGCACTTTGTTATTTATGCTACAATAAGACAAAATACACTGATTTTAGTGAATACAAGCTTTTGGAGGCACTCCGTGGTGCACTCGACAGCGCAGCTAGAGTGCCGATTTGAACTATAAAAGTTACTGCAAAACACCCTAAAAACACGTAATTCGCTTAGATAACGCATTTTCAAGTGATTTGGAGACATGTTCTGAGAAACAGTTTTTACATCATATTTGAGCGTTTTACGGTCTGAAACGAACGATTTGTGTATAGCATTTGGACACATATTCTACCTGTATTTTCGATGGCACTTGGTTATTTAGGCTACAATAAGACAAAATACACTGATTTTTAGTGAATACATGCTTTTGGAGGCACTCCGTGGTGCACTCGCCAGCGCAGCTAGAGTGCCGATTTGAACTATAAAAGTTACTGCAAAACACCTTAAGAACACGTAATTCGCTTAGAAAACGCATTTTCAAGTGATTTGGAGACATGTTCCGAGAAACAGTTTTTACATCATATTTGAGAGTTTCACGGTCTGCAACGAACGATTTGTGTATAGCATTAGGACACATATTTTTCCTGTAGTTTCGATGGCACTTGGTTATTTAGGCTACAATAAGACAAAATACACTGATTTTTAGTGAATACAAGCTTTTGGAGGCACTCCGTGGTGCATTCGCTACCGCAGCTAGAATGACGGTTTGAACTACAAAAGTTACTGCAATACACCCTAAAAACACGTAATTCGCTTAGAAAACGCATTTTCAAGTGATTTGGAGACATGTTCTGAGAAACAGTTTTTACATCATATTTGAGCGTTTCACGGTCTGAAACGAACGATTTGTGTATAGCATTTGGACACATATTCTACCTGTATTTTCGATGGCACTTGGTTATTTAGGCTACAATAAGACAAAATACACTGATTTTTAGTGAATACATGCTTTTGGAGGCACTCCGTGGTGCACTCGCCAGCGCAGCTAGAGTGCCGATTTGAACTATAAAAGTTACTGCAAAACACCTTAAGAACACGTAATTCGCTTAGAAAACGCATTTTCAAGTGATTTGGAGACATGTTCCGAGAAACAGTTTTTACATCATATTTGAGAGTTTCACGGTCTGAAACGAACGATTTGTGTATAGCATTAGGACACATATTCTTCCTGTAGTTTCGATGGCACTTGGTTATTTAGGCTACAATAAGACAAAATACACTGATTTTTAGTGAATACAAGCTTTTGGGGGTACTCCGTGGTGCACTCGCCAGCGCAGCTATAGTGCCGATTTGAAGTATAGAAGTTACTGCAAAACAAGCTAAAAACACGTAATTCGCTTAGATAACGCGTTTTCAAGTGATTTAGGGACATGTTTTTAGAAACAGTTTTTACATCAGATTTGAACGTTTCACGGTCTGAAACGGCGATTTTGTATGTATACTTTGGAAACATATTCTACCTGTACTTTCGATGGCACTTGGTTATTTGTGCAACAATTAGACAAAATACACTGATTTTGAGTGTATACAAGTTTTGAATGCACTCCGTGGTGCACTCGGCAGCGCAGCTGGAGTGCCGATTTGAACTATAAACGTTACTGCAAAACACCCAAAAAACACGCAATTCGCTTAGAAACCGCATTTTCGATTTGGAGACATGTTCTGAGAAACAGTTTTTACATCATATTTGAGCGTTTCACGGTCTGAAACGAACGATTTGTGTGTAGCATTTGGACACATATTCTACTGGTAGTTTGGATGGCACTTGGTTATTTAGGCTACAATAAGACAAAATACACTGATTTTTAGTGAATACAAGCTTTTGAGAGTACTCCGTGGTACACTCGCCAGCGCAGCTATAGTGCCGATTTGAAGTATAGAAGTTATGCAAAACAATCTAAAAACACGTAATTCGCTTAGAAAACGCGTTTTCAAGTGATTTGGAGACATGTTTTGAGAAACAGTTTTTACATCAGATTTGAACGTTTCACGGTTTGAAACGACGATTTTGTATGTATACTTTGGAAACATATTCTACCTATACTTTCGATGGCACTTGGTTATTTGTGCAACAATAAGGCAAAATACACTGATTTTTAGTGTATACAAGCTTTGGAATGCACTCCGTGGTGCACTCGACAGCGCAGCTAGAGTGCTGATTTGAACTTTAAACGTTACTGCAAAACACCCTAAAAACATGTAATTCACTTAGATAACGCATTTACAAGTGATTTGGCGACATGTTCTGAGAAACAGTTTTTACATCATATTTGAGCGTTTCACGGTCGGAACGAACGATTTGTGTATAGCATTTGGACACGTATTCTACCTGTAGTTGTGATGGCACTTGGTAATTTAGGCTACAATAAGACAAAATACACTGATTTTTAGTGAATACAAGCTTTTGGAGGCACTCCGTGGTGCACTCGCCAGCGCAGCTAGAGTGCCGATTTGACCTTTAAAAGATACTGCAAAACACCCTAGAAACACGTAATTCGCTTAGAAAACGCATTTTCGATTTGGAGACATGTTCTGAGAAACAGTTTTTACATCATATTTGAGCGTTTCACGGTCTGAAACTAACGATTTGTGTATAGCATTTGGACATATATTCTACCCGTAGTTTCGATGGCACTTGGTAATATAAGCTACAATAAGACAAAAGACACTGATTTTTAGTGAATACAAGGTTTTGGAGGCACTCCGTGGTGCACTCGCCAGCGCAGCTAGAGTGCCGATTTGAACTATAAAAGTTACTGCAAAATACCCTAAAACACGTAATTCCCTTAGAAAACGCATTTTCAAGTGATTTAGAGACATGTTCTAAAATCAGTTTTTACATCATATTTGAGCGTTTCACGGTCTAAAACGAACGATTTGTATGTAGCATTTGGACACATACTCTACTGGTAGTTTCGATGGCACTTGGTTATTTAGGCTACAATAAGACAAAATACACTGATTTTTAGAGAATACAAGCTTTTGAGAGTACTCCGTGGTGCACTCGCCAGCGCAGCTATAGTGCCGATTTGAAGTATAGAAGTTACTGCAAAACAATCTAAAAACACGTAATTCGCTTAGAAAACGCGTTTTCAAGGGATTTGGAGACATGTATTGAGAAACAGTTTTTACATCAGATTTGAACGTTTCACGGTCTGAAACGACGATTTTGTGTGTAGCATTTGGACACATATTCTATCTGTAGTTTCGATGGCACTTGGTTATTTATGCAACAATAAGACAAAATACACAGATTTTTGTGAATACAAGCTTTTGGAAGCATTCCGTGGTGCACTCGCCAGCGCAGCTAGAGTGCCGATTTGAACTATAAAAGTTACTGCAAAACACCCTAAAAACACGTAATTCGCTTAGAAAACGCATTTTCAAGTGATTTGGAGACATGTTCTGAGAAACAGTTTTTACATCATATTTGAGCGTTTCACGGTCTGAAACGAACGATTTGTGTATAGCATTTGGACTCATATTCTATCTGTAGATTCGATGGCACTTGGTTATTTAGACTACAATAAGACAAAATACACTGTTTTATAGTGAATACAAGCATTTGGGGGTACTCCGTGGTGCAGTCGCCAGCGCAGCTATAGTGCCGATTTGAAGTATAGAAGTTACTGCAAAACACTCTAAAAACACGTAATTCGCTTAGAAAACGCGTTTTCATGTGATTTGGAGAATTGTTTTGAGAAACAGTTTTTACATCAGATTTGAACGTTTCACGGTCTGAAACGACGATTTTGTATGTATACTTTGGATACATATTCTACCTGTAGTTTCGATGGCACTTGGTTATTTATGCTACAATAAGACAAAATACACTCATTTTAGTGAATACAAGCTTTTGGAGGCACTCCGTGGTGCACTCTCCAGCGCAGCTAAAGTGCCGATTTGAACTATAAAAGTTACTGCAAAACACCATAAAAAGACGTAATTCGCTTAGAAAACGCATTTTCAAGTGATTGGAGACATGTTCTGAGAAACAGTTTTTACATCATATTTAAGCGTTTCACGGTCTGAAACGAACGATTTGTGTATAGCATTTGGACACATATTGTAACCTGTAGTTTCGATGGCACTTGGTTATTTAGGCTACAATAAGACAAAATACACTGATTTTTAGTGAATACAAGCTTTTGGAGACACTCCGTGGTGCACTCGCCAGCGCAGCTAGAGTGCCGATTTGAACTATAAAAGTTACTGCAAAACACCCTAAAACCACGTAATTCGCTTAGAAAACGCATTTTCAAGTGATTTGGAGACATGTTCTGAGAAACAGGTTTTACATCATATTTGAGCGTTTCACAGTCTGAAACGAACGATTTGTGTATAGCATTTGGACACATATTCTACCTGTAGTTTCGACGGCATTTGGTTATTTAGGCTACAGTAAGACAAAATACACTGATTTTTAGTGAATACAAGCTTTTGGAGGCACTCCGTGATGCACTCACTAGCGTAGCTAGAGTGCCGATTTGAACTATAAAAGTTACTGCAAAACACCCTAAAAACACGTAATTCACTTAGTAAACGCATTTTTGATTTGGAGATATGTTCTGAGAAACAATTTTTACATCAGATTTGAACGTTTCACGGTCTGAAACGACGATTTAGAATGTATACTTTGGAAACATACTCTACCTGTAGTTTCGATGGCACTTGGTTATTTAGACTACAGTAAGACAAAATACACTGATTTTTAGTGAATACAAGCTTTTGGAGGCACTCCGTGGTGCACTCGCCAGCGCAGCTAGAGTGCCGATTTGAACTATAAAAGATACTGCAAAACACCTTAAAAACACGTAATTCACTTAGTAAACGCATTTTTGATTTGGAGATATGTTCTGAGAAACAATTTTTACATCATATTTGAGCGTTTCACGGTCTGAAACGAACAATTTGTGTGTAGCATTTGGACACATATTCTACTGGTAGTTTCGATGGCATTTGGTTATTTACGCTACAATATGACAAAATACACTGATTTTTAGTGAATACAAGCTTTTGGAGGCACTCCGTGGTGCACTCGCCAGCGCAGCTAGAGTTCCGATTTGAACTATAAAAGTTACTGCAAAACACCCTAATATCTCGTAATTCGCTTAGAAAACGGGTTATCAAGTGATTTGGAGACATGTTCTGAGAAATAGATTTTACAACATATTTGAGCGTTTAACGGTCTGAAACGAACAATTTGTGTGTAGCATTTGGACACATATTCTACTGGTAGTTTCGATGGCACTTGGTTATTTAGGCTACAATAAGACAAAATACACTGATTTTAAGTGAATACAAGCTTTTGGAGTCACTCCGTGGTGCACTCGCCAGCGCAGCTAGAGTGCCGATTTGAAGTATAAAAGTTACTTCAAAACACCTTAATAACACGTAATTCGCTTAGAAAACGCATTTTCAAGTGATTTGGAGATATGTTCTGAGAAACAGTTTTTACATCATATTTGAGCGTTTCACGGTCTGAAACGTACGATTTGTGTGTAGCATTTGGACACATATTCTACGGGTAGTTTCGATGGCACTTGGTTATTTAGGCTACAATAAGACAAAATACACTGATTTTTAGTGATTTGAACTATAAAAGTTACTGCAAAAAATTATAAAAACACGTAATTCGCTTAGAAAATGCATTTTCAAGTGATTTGGAGACATGTTCTGAGAAACAATTTTTTACATCATATCTGAGCGTTTCACGGTCTGAAACGAACGATTTGTGTGTAGCATTTGGATACATATTCTACTGGTAGTTTCGATGGCACTTGGTTATTTCCGCTACAATAAGACAAAGTACACTGATTTTTAGTGATTACAAGCTTTTGGGGGTAATCCGTGGTGCACTCGCCAGCGCAGCTATAGTGCCGATTTGAAGTATAGAAATTACTGCAAAACACTCTAGAAACACTTAATTCGCTTAGAAAACGCGTTTTCACGTGATTTGGAGACGTGCTTTGAGAAACAGTTTTTACATCAGATTTGAACGTTTCACGGTCTGAAACGACGATTTTGTATGTATAATTTGGAAACATATTTTACCTGTAGTTTCGATGGCACTTGGTTCTTTATGCTACAATAAGACAAAATACACTGATTTTTAGTGAATACAAGCTTTTGGAGGCACTCCGTGGTGCACTCGCCAGCGCAGCTAGTGTGCCGTTTTAAACTATAAAAGTTACTGCAAAACACCATAAAAACACGTAATTCGCTTAGAAAACCCATTTTCAAGTGATTTGGAGACATGTTCTGAGAAACAGTCTTTACATCATATTTGAGCGTTTGACGGTCTGAAA